>JAHHFK020003530.1:0-401732 GCA_024533555.2 Aedes koreicus
CGGTTTAATAATGAAGTTACCCGATATTTCCGTTTGAAGTGATGCTGAGACTCGGAATCGTTCGATTTTTTGCCGAATTTTCAGTTAAATATGAAAATTCCGAGTGAATTCAGCTAAATGTTGAACCAAGCCCGTGAATATAATAATTTTTAAGTGTGTGAATTTTTGGTGATCATTTTTGTCTATTGCATTCTTTTCGAGTACAATCTTTATTGAACTACTTTGAACATTTGGCTTCATTTCGATAGCTATTTAACAATCAAAATAAGGTGCGAATAATACTTTTGGTCATTTAATTCATAAATTAAAGATCTAAAATTCGGGGGGCAACCCCGGCGTAGTGGTTAGCATCCATACCTCTCGGGCCAAAGTCACGAGTTCAAATCTCACCCCGAACAATTTACGAAAATACCCAAAAAGGGAATTTGAGTAACTACGACGGGAGATGAACCAGCCCGAGGCTGAAAATCTCGATAATCAAGAAACAAAAAAAAAAAAAGATCTAAAATTGATTTTGGTGTGCTTGCATATGAATAAAAAAAGACATTTTTTTTCTTAAAGTTGTACACTTAGTAATAAATCAAGCTTACAGTGATTATCAAGATGTTGTGGTGGAACAACAGTAGGAGAAGGTTTTCAGCAATATTATACACATTCGAAACAGACTGAATTATCTTATAATATTATCAAAGTTCTTATCCCAAACAGAGCCTGTGGAGTACCAGGGCGGCCTTCATAATATGATATCTTTACTGCGCCAATTGTGTTTCTCCGAGGTTCTTGGTTGTTCTTCTTAAGTCTCAAGCATGAGGCCAAATAAGGGTAAGGTTATGCAAAACCACAACAGCATCCTTTCAGTTGGTATAAATCGGTGCAAACCAGCTTTAAAGCACTATTGAAAAATTACATTGCTTTCTCAATGAAAAACCATATCACTAGGCGTAGCTTATAAGAGTGTTCCTTTTCCCAATGACAGAAACCATCATCACACTTTGTAATCAGCATTGGAAAAAGCGGCTGATGAGCGTCTTTTGAAACAAATTTGTTTGTTTTTTTTTTTTCAATACACTAAGCTCTATCACATTTTGTAAGTGTGCCCAACAGCACCATTACTATTTCTTTAAATTGGTTTAAATTGGCAAGTGGTACTAATATTTGTATAATTTACTAAACGTCGCACAAATTTAGTAAATCAAATCGAACCAACTCAATCATTTTATCCAACATCCCAGTGATTTCTCGTAAAAGTGCATAGATGTTCTCGGCTTCCAATAAATGCGAGTATCACGTCAACATATTCCTACCGTTTCCTTTCCACCTGCATTGAAACGGGACCAGCTCTGGTATTGCCTTAGTTTTGGATCACAATCCGTGCAGGTATCCAGAATATCAAGTTTAGTTATTCTAGAGACATTTTGCTTGCAATTCTTAGGTATTTTGCTTAGGTATTTTACCTCTTAATCTGAGCTCTTTAATACCAAGGCCAGTTATCAAGATCAAAATTAGGTATTCATATGCTTTTGTGTTCTGCTCGGGTTGATATTGTCTTACCTCAATTTGGTATTCGCATAACATTGAGGGAATAATGTTATGCTATTATCCCCAGGTATTTTACCTCTTAATCTGGGCTCTAAAATACCAAGGCCAGTTATCAAGTTATTCGTTCCTGCTCGGGAAGTCATTGCGTATTGAAGGTGTATGTCAGTCTCATGAATCATCTGTCTGGTGTCTGATAACAGTTGATCAGGAAATAACGGAGTAGCCTTCTCGGGCAATCAACTCTCATTGTTATAAGACTGGCGCAAATTTCGATATTTTTGCTACTCTATGCTTAACCAACTACATATAAAGTCCTTACGAGCCTCTCGAAATTTAAACTCATTTATTATTAAACTGACTGCACATAACCAGTTTGAAATTTTTGAATTACTTTGCTAAATCTAAAATTTGTGTTTACATTTCCAAAAAAAAATCGCACAACCAATCTTCTTCCAAAACAACAAAACGGCTCTACAATTATATAATTTTTTTTAAGAAAAAGTTTGCAGAATGCTTTTCGAACTTTTCGAATCAATGTAAGGAATAAAAGTTGTTACGGGGGCGACCCCGGCGTAGTGGTTAACATCCATATCTCTAACGCCAAAGTCACGAGTTCAAATCTCACCCCCGAGATAAGTTAGGAAAAACATCCAAAGTGGTGTTTCATTAACTACGACGGGAGATGAACCAGCCCGAAGCTGAAAATCTCATTGATACAGAAACAAACAAAAAAAGTTGTTACTCCTACAAGTCGTTAGTGTCTTATAATTAAGCTCAATCAACTGCTCAGCAGGCAACATTGGTATTTCTTGCACTTGGAATAGAGCACAAAAATCATGGCTACCACGTTGCATTGCACAATATAGTGTTGCTAACTTAGCAGTAGTTTTATTATGCCAAAAGATTCTCAATCTCTCAAATAATTAATAACATTCTCATTCGACGTTCGCCTAAAAAAAAAAACAAAAAGCGTGAAGTTGTAGCTGCAAAAAAATATTTCAAGAAAAACTATTGAACTTTTTGTCAGAAGGATTTGCAAAAAGCTAGTAGAAAGTGAACGAAAAGTTTAAATTCTTCATATTAAGTTTCATTTAAACTTCAAATAGCGTGGACTACTATTCGACTATTGGAAAACTACACACTTAGATTTTTTTTACAGAAATCTGTAAAATTTTACCGAGTTCTCGACAGCTTTACGTTCGGTTATCCGATTTAACGGATTTACCGAACGTTCAGCTGTTGAGAATTTGGTAAAACTTTACAGATTTCTGTAAAAAAAATCTGAGTGTGTATTGAAGTTAATATTGACACACTGAGGAAGAAGTTTGCTCCCAGTGATGGTCTCGTGATGAAGAGCGTTTTAAATATCTCATACATCGGACGCGCAATTAACTTCAACTCCTGAACAAATTCTCCCTTCGCCTTTGTACGATCTTGAACTTAATCTATTTGATAGGATTTGTATGGCTTGTTGGGGTGACCTCTAGCCAAGCTTAGACGATTTCACGCTTAAAAGTTTAGAGTGTTTAAACGATAGCAAATTGCTTAAGCAATAGAAACCGATACCACAACCACCTTTGTATTTTAGGTGTTAAGTAAAATGCATTAATCAAACTTTCCATTCATTGTCTACAAGAATTTTTTTCCAAATCGTTTCGATGATTCGAAATACTCTTATGTCCATTATGATCGAAAATCCCTTTTGTGTTGAACACCGATTTTCAAGATAATGTATGTCCATTCAAATTCCTTGTCCATTAGAAAAAAAAGCCTATTGGCGTAGCCGGCTATTTGAATAAAAAATTCATCAGTCAAAATTAAGCAATTGTAATGAAATTTTTAGTGGATTATGTTCATCAGTCTAGTGGCCGTATGGGTCTCTGTTTTTTTAAGCCAGTACAAAAAAAAATTGTGGAAATAATTGGGTAATATGACGTCCAATTATTTTGCGTGTGTCAATATTGATGCTTTTAGCATTCAAAGACATGACACAAGCGTCAAAGCGGTAAGGCCTGCTGCGTTGCGTTAACATCAACGATGATTTTGAAAAATATGTTGGATTCATATGAAAAGATTTGAACCACATGGCATTTTGTGAATTTACAAGGGAGGAAGATGCGTGAACATACCGTACCATACGCTACGAGCTATGTCAAGTTGAATGCAAAAGAAAATATAAATATTTGGATAAATTTATGGTGTAATAAATGTTTAAAAATGTTAAAACTTTGTAAATATATGTAAATATAGAGAAAAGATCTTATCCGATCAGCAAGAAAATCCAGGACGTAATTTTTATCCAAGCTGCTGTATCATACAACGTAGCAATAGATCCTGCTTGTGAGTTTTCTCCATCTACTAGCAAATGAGATCATTTAGAACGAAAACCACCAACCTACTCGCAGCTGGACCAAAGACGATGTTTCCGGTAGCACAAACCGCCATATCCGGGTGACCAAAAGTTATTTAAAATGTGCCCCTTTAGTTTATTCTCTTGTCGATGCTTTCTCCACATTTAAACATTTCCAATCACGATACAGATCGCTTAACCATTAGAACTGTATTAATTATGTCGAATAAATAAATAAAAATTATTTTTTAAATTTGTTGGTAACAAACAAAACAAATATTATAGGAAAAAACACCTCCGCTCCTGGCCATGGCTCACTGACTTTTTGCCCGGCTTCTTTTTGGAATTCTTGTTGCCAAAAAAATCTATTTTTCCATAAATATTTAAACTGAATAAAAGAACTTTAGAGAGCCACTTGTGCGTTATGGGTTTTCTACCAACCTATAGCATCACTAAACGGCCCTTGATCATCAAATGGCTCTACCAGCTTATCCCAACACAATCATAACTTTTTTCAGGGGCACCACAGAACCAAATAAAACCATACAGTACTTTTCAGGACTTCCGAATAATTCCAAAGTGTTGAAAATAATACTTTCCACTGTACTCAACATGGCCTTTCTTTTATTCGTTTATTTTCCGTCGGCCTATTTCCTCGCAACGTGGTGACAACCACCGACGCCAAGAAGACGACTCCACCACCAGGACCCTACATATCGCACCCATCAACACATGAGCCCGGAACGTCTTAACTTCCCTTCCGACGTGACCAGATTTGGTCGCCTCAGAAAAACCACCGACCTCAACTGGGATTGAACCCAAACCCACTAGGGTGCCACAAATAGCTTACCGCTACACCAACGACGCCGGCCCATCTAATGGCTTATACCGTAGTCTACGTCAACCTTAATGATATTTATTCAATAACGGCCCCTAGAAAACAATTAATCGTAATTAAAAACAGTCAAGATCAACCTCTATTCATATATTGCTGCATTTTTTTAATTTTTTTTAAATTGCGGCACTAGCTACCGATAATCATACAAACAGACGTGAAAATGCCTTCTATTCGAAAATGCGTTCAAGCACATCGTGTAAGCTATTTTTTTTTTGGCGAGGAACGCATTGATTGCCTACCCACCAGTATTTGATTTGCAAAATGTAGTAAATAGGAGAAAAGCAAGAAAACCTCCAGTTACATAATTTATGTACTCTTTCTCTCTCTCTCTCTCGGTCTGTATGGGTGTGTTTCTGTCTGTCTGCCAGGTTGGAAAAGTCCAACTATGTGAATCTTCAACCGTTGTTGTTGTTATTGTCGGTCATTGAGTAGAGAGGAATGTGGCGAAAATTTAATTTATCATTGCCACCAGTTGATGAGACCGGCACGTTTTCGATGCAAGACGTTCCTTGGTTTTCTGTTTTGTTTTGGAAGTTACCTGGCTAGTTACCGACTTCGATTTGTGGGACTGATTTGGTATTATTGTGTCTTTCAGTGATACGCAGTAACAAACCAAGATAGCTGTTGTGTAACGAAATTAAGCGCTTTTAACTTTAACTGTTTGTTGATGCTCAAGTGGAGAGGGAAACCATTGAAAGCTGAGTGCCGCACGTTGTACCCGGAAAACTAAGCGAGCGGAAAATTATTGACCTGTAGCGACAAGTTGGGAAATGATTGAAACGTTTATGCAACATTTATTGATGTGCAATTTCATTGGATTGGTTGATTTTGATCATTCAGTCGTGCTTATTTCAACAAGTAGTAAAAAATAAAAGGCTATTCCAGCTTTGGTTTACAGTTGCCATCAATCATGCAGAAGTGTGTTGTATAGACGGGAAATGAAGAGGTTTACGTATTCTATAATGTAGGTTAATGTAGTTAAAGTAATGAAATTTTGTATGCAGCAGTAAACATGACGACATTTTCCTCAAAATACAGGGATACGAAAGGTTAATAACTTTACTGTATTTATTGTAGCGGGATGTAATATTAACCTTGCCTTTTCCATTCGGCCCATGTATCAAATATGGCATTATTTTCACGATAATAAACAAAAATCATGATGATGAACTTGTTCTGCTGTAATTGAGGACTTAGGGAGTGAGTCGATAATTATTGCGACCAAAATTAACCAAATTCTGCCCAGTTTCTCTTCAGAGTGTATTGTTTACATTGGTTTATCAGTTGCCAGTGAGTTCAGACGAGATGGAAAAAAAGCACTCGCGAAGGATTTCGTTCGCCCACATGCAAATGCTGGATTGTGGCATCGCGCCTTGGCAAAACTAATGAATATTCATCATTTGACCATCTCCAATGGTTCTGCAAAGGTTTTATGAACAGATGATAATGGACCACATGCCAGGAGCTGAACGAAAACCAGGAACAACTTGTAAAGAAAAAAAAAGAGAGAGCGCTGTTAGCTCACTTCAAACGGAATCTAGATGTTTTGTATAGTTTTTATTTTCCAGAGGGCAAAGAAATGGTCCGGATTGAAAACGTTCAAGGCCTGCTCCTTGTACTTCCAAAATTGGGATGCACGCCAGCTCAGAGTTGATTGGCAAGCTATATGCACTTGTGGCTAACAGAGTGAACCATTCGTTACCAAGGGCACCATAAACAGTGATATTTACAAAACTGAGTGCTTTAAAAACGACTGTTGCCATTTTTGAGACAACATAATATAAACAGTTGCTTTGGCCATTTTATCTTCATGCCACTACTCTAAAAACTGTGCAAACCGTTCCGTGGATTTTGTACCAAAAGACATGAAACCACAGCTCCGTCCGATCAAAACCTATTAGGTCATGATGAAACGAGAAGGTCAAGGATGAAAATGAAATGATGAGGACTTGAAAAATAACTGAGAAAAACGTACCGGAAATAACTATTTCCGGCTGTCCTGTAACTAATTGGATTGATTTTTTGTGAGTAGTTAGCGTCTATGGAAAACTTATTATCAACCAAAAAAATAACGTAATTCGCTGCAACAAATCCAAAAAATCTGTATGGGTGGAAGGTACTACCCACCGTGCTGTAGGAGGCCCGACTGCAGTTTTATTTTGTTATAAATGTGCGAATTATATTGTGTAGTGACGAGAATATGTCCTTAAGAAGTTAAAACAACGAAGAAGAATATTTTTATAGATTACTAGGAAATTGAAAAAACTATGAGACTAAGTTACATCTTCAAATGGGCCATATAATTAGGAGTGCTGGGTTATGCCAGAGTACGTTATTCGGATGTTCGGAAGACCGGAGTACATTGGGCCAAAAGGGTCACTAGGCCAAATCAATCATAAGCACAGGTGGCTTCAAGGAAAGGTAAGGCAAATACACAAATTGGTGCAAATACTTAAAATATTTAACAAAAAACGAACGAGTTATTGAGCTTCAAAAGTTGACAAATGTAGGGTCTAACCAGCTTTGTTGTCGTAAAATAATATCACGTTAGTAGCAACTATTAATAGGGGGTGGCGAGATAAACACGCTCTAAGTACCACGAGAACGAAGCTTCAATATAATAAAAAAATAGGGGCCACAAGTCTTTGATTAGGATACAATTGTCAAAAATATAATTTCATGAACTTTAAGACAAAAAACAATCAATATTTCAAAATTATCAATACGGTAAAAAGCTGGCAATGGTGTACTTGGAATGTGTATTTTCCTAGAAGTCATATAAGGTCTGGAAAAAATTCTTGTAGATGTGCAAAAACTGAATTCTACCGGGGCTTCAAATGATGAGTTAACAACCTGGAAGCAGAGTGCCACCGACATCCGGTTCTCACAAGTTCCTATTTGATCACAAAAGACTGCCAGCTGAAGCATGGTGACACTGGTTGGCGTAGCCTGAGCAACGTTGTAAAATTAGCAATAGCATAGTGATGGGGTGCGACTGAAGATATTGTACTTGAGAATCTTATTGCGTATTTTCCGTTCTCATTTAATTATTATTGCAAATCCATTTGTTAAATTATTTTACATTCCATTTATTTTAAGAGCATTCAGCAACAAGGCAAGCATACAAAGCTTAATTTATTTTTCAGAATTTCAGCAAAACATCTACTTTTAAGTGGCACTTTTGAACATCAACCACTTGATAGCAGCATATTTCTCTTTTGCGGTATTATATAAGATAATCCATTTATTTCAGAAACCATCAAAGCGGGCAAATCGATCACTCAAGTTGCTATCTTTGAAATGTTACTAAAATGCTCTCTTGAAAAGTGTTGAAAACATGTTCTTTAAAATAATCTGTTTCTTTTTCAGAAAAAAAAATCATTTATGTTTCTATTTTTTTTTATCTATGATGATCGGAATGATCGTCTTTGTTTTCAGCCTTTCCAGGACTAGAGGGATATTTATATTCAAGTAATTTTGCTTTTCAGTAAAAACCAGTGGATATCAGGTATATTTATATATAATGTTTTTGTTTTGTTTCTGAGATTTTCAGCCTCGGGCTGGTTCATCTGCTGTCGTAGTCACTCAAACACCTCTTTGGGTGTTTTTCGCAACTTGTCCGGGGGTAAAATTTGAGCTCATGACTTTGGCGTGAGAGGTATGGTTGTTAACCACTACTCCGGTGTCTCCTTAATATAAATGCATATAACCTGGATATGTGAGGGACCAGTGGGAGAGTAGAAATGCCAAATGCCAGTTGCTAATGGTTTGTGCGGGCTCTTACACTATACTTCATGATTCGGGCTTCAAAGGCTTCGGGGGCTTTGGGTTGTTATGGCTTCGAAGATTTCATAATTTGCTCATTAATCAATACTTATTTAATAAGTCTACCATGCTCCATTCAGGGATTCATCATCAAGGGTCAACCTGAGAATCGACGTTTAAGAGTCTAATCATTTGATTTCAATATAGATTTTAACATTCCAGATAGACAACATCCTAATACAGTCAATGGTTGTAGGAGTAGAATAGCCATGTAGCGTTAGGCATATGACATAATTTTATTTAAATACTAAACATAATAATTCTATTCTTCTGACATGACATTGAATATATACTGAGCGCTCAAATTAGCTTATGGAGCGGTGTGACAAACGGTGTCTATGAGATAATGAACAGTAGAATTTAATTTTTCCTGCTAATTCGATTGTGGTACTGTGTATTGTACTCCAACACCCAAGTAACATTGCCAACTCCATCCTGCTTTATTAAGTTTTATTAAAGTTGTATGAAAGCCACTTGAAATCAGTTTGATTTTATTATGGCACCAATAGGTGCCAATAGGTTTAAAACCTTAAAACCTTGTTTCTCAAATTCCTTTTACTCCTATCAAAGGTTTTATTTCGACTTTATGAACTCGTAAAATGCTGTATTGAAATGCCGTTTTAGGACTCATTGATATTATCTTATTATGGTCAGCTGAAAAATCATTTTAAAACCATTTTGCCTCCAGTAAATGCATTAAACGGCAAAATGGCATTGAAGGAAGTCACCATAAGACCAAATAGTTTTATAATAGTCATTGCGAAGAAAAACTGGTTTTATGGCAAGCTGTGATTTTTTTCCAATCGCCATATTGAAATATAAGAAATAATTGAAATGTGAAAAATAAATGCATCAAATTTCCAATAGTATGCAAATAAAATGTAGATCGGAGACTAATTTCGGCATTCTTTTAGATAATCTCAACCAATTCCAAGCACTTTTCAGGAAATTCATGATTAATTTATCGAATATATTTGTTTTATTTTGATTTATCTTGTTATAAATTTCCATAATTTCCGAGGCGCATTAATCTCCTCTCTTAGCATGCCAATATTCACCATAAATAATATTGCGCACATAATTTGGAGCATAATTCGCTGTAGAAAACACAATTTGTTTTGGATATTTTGCTATCAAACAAAATTTCCCGAAACACTAGACCTTTTTCTTTACTGCTAAATGAATCAGAAGGGCAAAGAATCGAACAAAGCAGAACAACAAAAACCAACCTCGATTTCACAGAGAAGATTAACAGATGTGGCGATTTGGCCATATTCTGGTTTTAATGGCAGCCAAAAGGTTTTATGGACGTTCTCAAGTGGTCATAACATCTTTCACTAGAACATTTTCAAAATCTTTATGTTCTTATAAAGGTTTTATTAACTTGTTTTCACAACCGTCTATAGAGTGGGCCATTTTATACAAATTTCGGCTTTAAAGAAGCATAGAGGAGGTGTTGGTAGACAAAACAGTTTTGAATGTAGTTTTATCAACAAAGCCGGGAGGCGGCTACACGGCTGGAATAAAACTAAAATTGTTGCTTGGTCAGTTTCAGTAAGAGTGACGCGCCTATGGCAAGCTTAGTAAGTATTGTATATATATAGTATGTAGAGAGATCGTTCAGTGGAGGCTTAATAAGTATTGCGAATTAGGTTATTCGATTTTTTTGACCGTATCATTGAAAGGAGATTCTTATTTTCCCGTGGGTTTCACGTAAGTGTATTTGTTTACGGGTCCGACCCTCCGTTTTTAAACTTTCATACAGCGTTACTGTGAACTCAGAGGGCTAACTCAAATTTAACCTGCTATTAGGTGCAGCGGTATACAACAGAAGGTCTTAGAATGGATGGTGGCTACCTTACATACATACATACATACATGCGTGTACATATATATATATGCATACATTTTACCGATAAATTAAAAAAAGAGAATATGTACAGTAGTCATGAGTAAACCTGAATTTAGAAACATTCATAGATTCTGCAATAATCATCTACAATCGGAAAGAGCGCATGTGAGAATTCATCTATCATTAAAATATTTTGAGTACTCTAGAACTGAACTTCACCTGAGGGATTTCATGAACAGTTTGAGCACCTAAAATAAAACAGCAATACAATGTGACTTCACATAGTTTTATTTAATTTTTCGATATGAATCGTAACTTATAGAACAAATGCAGCATTGGCTGAGGGCAAAAATGCAACACATTAATTTGCTCCAAAAAACTCGATGTGTACGTAAGGTGGTGTAGTGTACTGCATGAGTGTGTGATTGGAGTCCGATGATGAGTCATATAAGAAGAAACCACATGGCTTCATTTATTTTATAAAACGTTTTGTGAATCAAGATAGGCAAAAATGCCTTTTCCGAATCATGTAGCTTTCTGCAGATAGGATTGCAAAAATTGCAAAATTTGCCACCTTTTGCCCATTTTTTGCCACCTTTTGAACTTTTTGGTGTGGAAATATTTCACATTAGCGATCTGATCTGTTATGTTTTGACTAACTTTAAAAAATGATTATTTAGCATGTTTAGTTAACTAGAAAATAAGACGAACGATTCCATTTAATTCCAACTACCTATATTGCTTATCTTGACAGATACGAGTATTTCGTCTACAATGTGCAGACTTCTTCAGTGTCGTGTTCTAATACTCGACGGTATTACTTTCGAGTATTAGTACGCGACACTGAAGAAGTCTGCACATCTTTCATTGAAATTATATCTTTGATATTTGGAATGATCTATTCTGTTTTAGGTAGTAGGACTAGTAGGATATTAATAAATATCTAATTTTATTTTTGCCAGTGAATGTCAGATATGTTTGTACAAACGCATATTATGTTCTCGTATCGACTTACTGTAGCCGCTTTTTAAATTGTCGAGTAATTTAATTTGTGTCTTCCAATTCCATGTACATCATCCAAGTTGGAAATTTTTATTAATAGCATTTTTGTCTTTTATGAAATTTGAAATTTTTATGTGAGGAAAGTAAGACCAAAGGAACAAGCAAAGTATATGCATTTCAGTTTTTGATCCATTTTATATTGGATCAGCTTATAAAAGCATATGAGTCCTATTCGAATAACAAGCAGTGACATATGCGTTTAAAAGTTTTAATAATTGAATATATCATACCACATAGAGACTGGTATGCTTTTATGGTAAGTTATTTAAATTAAATTATTTAAACTATTTTATTAGGAACATTAAAAATTTGCAATATGTCAGCACATTCACTAGTACAAATAAAAACTAGAATAAATCTGTTAGTTGAATATAAGCTTCATCTAAGAATGCTGCTATCCGTGAAATTTCCTACATTTTGTATCATTTTGTACCTTTTTTATAAATCACCATGTATGCTGAAAATTCATTTTTAACTATATAACTGGGGTTTGGGGAGGCGGGGAGGGGGGGGGGGGTTGGTTGTGTAGCCTACGGCAGTCGAAGGATTTGTTGACTGAACAAGGGTTCGTGAAGTCAAGAGTCCCTTGTCATGTGAAGATACGCGGCCTTCTGGCCGTGGTCTAACGAAGGTCCTCATTCAGATCGACTGGTCCTGCTACAACAAGCAAAACTGGTTAGCAGCGTCTAGGAAGTTCACAAAAACCACTGTGTACAACGTCAGGGACGGTATGAAGTCTAAAGTATGATCATATTACCAAAATTAGCATTGAGTTGATTAAGTTGTTAGTTTAATTGACATTTCAACATGTTGATCTGTAATAAAAAAAAAAACCATTGCTTTGATAATTTGCGAGTTGTCTTTAGTTTTATTTCAAATTTTGAATGTTCATAACCACTTTTCGATACACTTCTTCGTCAACAGTATGTCACCCTGCCCTTCGGGCTGTCACATCAACGTTCAAAAGTGCCTGGACAAAATGAACGGCTTGTAATGATCACTTGAAGATGCGATGGGGGATCATTGCCCTAATATTCTCAAATGTAACACGTAGTTCTTGTCTTCTATAACTAAACGTGATGGAATGGAGTAAACGAGGGGAAACTCACGGGAATGATATCTCATATACATCCGTCGAAACATTCTGAACGGCCGTTGTGAGAAAATCACCATGAAAATCTCACATGCGCATACCAGTTACTAATGCTCAGAGACGTTGTAAGAGTTGATGGCGCCCCTGGCAAACCAAAAAAATGACGCCCCAACTTATATTGCTTTGTGCATGTTTTGTTTTAATAAGTCAGTGAATAATCTTGGATTATTTGTGACTTATGTTGAAAAAAATATTTATATTATTGTAAATTCTGCACATAATGAATTACACTATTTAATCTACATCTAATAGCTCAGTGCAGCAATAAAATTCATGTTTATCCGTAGCAATAACTTAAATTCACATTTATATTCACTGAAAGTTCAAATTAATTCAAAACTTCGCCTTATGTGCCTTAGCTGAAGAAAACTGATCTAAATCAAAATCTGGTAGCGATTCCTTTTATATCGAAAGAATGGCCAAGGCTGAGAGTCGTCTTGCGTCATTCTAGAACGAAGATAGTTTTTTATTATTTTCAGCTTGCTGAAGCTACGTTCACACGATTCCACTGTTACTCGAAGCGTAAAAATTCGTAAAGCCGTTTCGACGTTAGGATAAACATTTTGGAGAAAATATCCTCAGGTCAGGCAACATCTCACCAATTTGCCGTTTAAAAACTTCTACTTCAGATACAAGCTCTACTGTATCAATAGGAGTTATATAGGAAAGCGCTGGAGGCAATGGTTCTAGAATTTAGCCTGACTTTAAACTTCGATGGGCAAAAAAGGCGCGAAAATGAAAGGGGGAAATGAGCGTGCCTATCGCAGTAAGCATGTTATGGACATCAGCACACTGTTAATTTCTGTACTAATAATTCTTGAAAGTCAATAGAATAAATTTGTGCAAAAGTTTGTCACTACAAAATTTTGGATTTCAGCGCCCCTGGCGAGGGCCATTTTCGCCACCGCCTCACTACGCCCCTGCTAATGCTTGTCTCCTTTCTACTGTTCACTTCTCTATTCCATGGCCGCAAGTGGTGGCTTATGATACATCAACAAAAGGAAGAAAAAGGAGAAGAAACAAAAAAGAACACCCAGAGAAAACAAACAAACAAACAAAGGAGAGGAGTCTTTAGCAAAGGAAACAACGCAATTCCATAAGAGTGAGTTTTATGGCGGACCAGAAAAATATGGTGAGACCCAACCTGTTATAACATTTATAAACAATATATACACGCCAGGTTTGATTATTTTTTAACCTGTAAGTGTGTTAAATTTACCGTTATCCAGATGGAAACGGTCATGTTTACATACGGGGATTATTGTGTCTGAAAGTAACCTCGGAATGGGCGTGACTCTCCAGACATTCTGAAATGGGTTACTGGATCTGCAACAAAACTAGCACTTTCTAACTCCCGGATTAAAGCTGCTTTAAAAGGTCACATGAAAAAACTATTGCAAACAGATATCTTCCATAATGCCACTGCCAGCAGGTGGGTATTAGATTGGACACACACACGCACACACATTTCTTAGTCAACAGTATGCCAAATTAAATGTTCCAAATTATTTACAGGAATGAGAGAATGACCGATTGTTCACATATCAAATTAAAAAAGAAAAAAAAAGTGGAATGTTCCAAAATAAAACTGTCAGCAGAAATCAAGAAAATTAAAAAAATGTAAATCAACAAGATGCTATAAAAAAAAAAGTTTGTTGTTTAGAACTACGTATAATATTATGAATGATATACGCAATGAGGGTTCATAAACATTTCAAAGCCATTTGAAAAATCTAAGAAAATGTTCAAATTCTTCTAAAACATACACTGATAGGAAAAATAAAGTGCCCACCTCATCATTTTTTGAATTTCTCTCATTTATTTGGTTCAAATTAAAGTGAACACACTGTAGTCTTTTTTGATATTTTATTTTTTATATTTTTTTCAAGTTTCACTTATGGAATAATATTAAAAAAAGAGTTCGACTTGAACAAAAAAACATCAATTCGCATTGAAAAAAAAAAAACAGTGACCAAAAGAGGGCCCACTTCATTTTGGCTCCCGGGAAGATAAATTTAAGAAAAAGAAAAGCATGGTCCACAGTTTACTGGACAGAGTGTGCTATTGAAGCTATTAAGGATTGTGAAAAGCAAGGTAGTTTTTGCCATCACACTATTCCAAATACATATTGGAAAGTAGATTTGTTCGCTAAACCATATGGTATGATCCATAAATTATGCCTGCAGTTTTCCAGGTTGGGGCACTATTTTTTTAAATTTTGTTCCATAAAGATTGTAAAATTGATCCATAACTGCGTTACTACTCAGCATTAGGTACATGTCAGTTCTTTCAGGTATTCGGATAAAATATTACTGCTAAAGAAGGATTGTGGAGTTTTTCCGTAGCCGTATTTAGGATTGAAGAACTAAACGGCCATTGTTTCCGATATCCGAAGTGTTAACATACCGTAGATTAGATCCCAGGCAAACGCCTGATTCAAGCATTTGCCCGGTAAAATGCAAACGGAGGATGTTTTTTTTTAGTTTGGTCAGCAAGCGTCTGCCCGGCATAATTTTAATCAAATTTTCTGAAACAACAGTTTAATCATGCCATAAATTTGACCTGTAGTTCTTTATGTGCAGGAGAGCTCATAACCAAATTTCTTTACAAACATGTGTCGCAGTTGCGGGGAGATCAGATAATGTTAAGTGCATAAAGTTGGTTTGTTATGAATCATTTTTTAGAGATAATGACTGAAACTATTAGAGATCATTGGCAATTTATTTATGGAACATTTACAATAATTTATGGATGATATGCACATATATAAGTGCAGCAATGTTACATTATGTGGATCCATTTTGAATGTTTAAGGAAAGTGATTGAACCCTTTAAGTATCATTGACTATATGTTAATGGGAAATCCGAATAATTTTATTTATCATTCCCTTGATATATAACGGTTAATTTTTGATATTTTATTGCTAAATTTTGTTAAAAGTATGGATCAAATTGATGTTTAGAGATCACTTCTATTTTATTTTTTTGTGGGTCTTCACTCGAGTCTTATGGGTCAAGAATGCGTTTTTTATAGAACGATTTTCAATTTTTCATGGATAATTTCTTCAGTTTTAAAGGTGCAAACATAGGGCTGCCGTAGTTCTTAACGTGCACGAGTGCTCTTTACCAAATTTATTGGGAAACATGTGTCGCAGTTGCAGTCGTAAAAGAACGTGAGATCGCAAAAGTAAGTAAGCTTTCTGAAAATTGAAAATCTTCTCCAAAGTAATCCTTCTTTTACAGCAATATTTAAGCCGCAAATATAAAGGAACGGACATGCTAATAAATTTGAGTAGTAGCGCAGTCAAGGATCGATTTTCCCGCAGTTGAAATAAAAAAAATTAAACCCCATATTGGAATATTTCCGGCATAATTTATGGATCATACATATTATTTTAAATGCACAAAATTGATTTGCTATGGACCGTATTTAAAAGTTTATGGTTCATTTTCAAACCTATTATGGATCATTGGCAATTTATTTATGGAATATTTTCAATAACTTATTGATCATGTGCATATATTTAAGTTCACAAACGTTACATTCTAAGAATCAATTTTACAAGTTTAAGGAATGATATTGAACCTTTTATGGAACATTTGCAATATTTTTATGGATAATCCGTACAATTTTATCGATCAAACCCTATTTTTGACATTTTATTGGTAAAACTTACATAAAGTATGGATCACATTGCTGTATTTTATGGATCATTTTCATTTTTTGTATAGATTTTCATCAGAGCCTTATGGGTCATAAATACTTTTTTTATGGAACGAATTTCAATTTTTCATGGATCATTTCTTCAGTCTAAAGGTGCAAACTTAGGGCTGCCGTATTTGTTTATGCAATGCCAAAGACAGAGTTCCTCAATTTAAATGATAGGCGCCAACTAAACATCATAAATTGCTGATAATTAATCAAGTAACTGTAACGTTACCACATCGAGTGATAATACTATGACAAACTCCCAAAACATTAACAATATGAGAATCTAAAGTGCTCTTAATTCACCCCAATAAATCACTTATTCAAAATAAAAACTCGACATTATACCCAAGCAGCACAAAACCGGCAAAATTGGCTACAAAAACTTGATTGTAACTTAATTGAGTCATATTGAAGTGACTTGCAACAAGTATGCTGCTAGGGTTACTCAGTTATCTACTAACCACAACTAACTACGGCCACAGGAGTGGGTCCAACCGTGCAGAAATACCTACTGAAGCTGCCTATGACCGTTTCCTCATATGTAGTCGCACCTTCTGCAACTTGAAGTTTTGAACTTTTTCTTTTATCATTTCATACCTTTTTCAATTCTTTTACATAGTTGGCTGGTTCGCATTGGGAAAAAAGTTTGGAGTAATTAGTTCGTTCAGCTGAGTGCTTTGTTTGTTGAACCTCTTTTTGATATTTGTATTCAGAGGCGGTGAGTGACCGTTTTTTGTAGGACTTTGTCTGTTGCTGACGTATTCAATGATGATAGTCAATAATGAGAATCGTTAAAAGCAGATAGATCCTCATAAAATGTAAAGTAAGTTACAGTAAGGAGTGTTCTTAAATCTAGGCTGAGAATTTAGCTACAAATAGATGTATCTTCTATAAACACAGAGGCATGTAAAATGTGCAAAGCCTTTTGAATCCTAGATCATAATGTTAGCCTGATTGGCATCTCAATCGAAGCTTAAACCAGTTTCAATTATCGCCAAAACGCTTCATGGAGTGACATATCTTATCATCACAGCAATGAGCCCATATATAAAAACTTTGAAATCGAGGTCTTTCCCAACTAGCAATCCGCCATGCTCTAGATCACAAATGTGCAAACTATAATACCTTCAAATTATCAACCAACTACCGAAAACAACTAGCCCCAAAACCAATTGCCCGTGTGTGATTTTTTACGCTGGTGATTTCCACCTTCTCTCTTTCTGTCTCCAGATGATATGGGCACATACATTTGGTTGGTACATTTTCCCTTGAGCCGTCTAACTTTATGGGCTCACTTAATGAACCATGGAGGGATGCATTTCGATGAAACCAAGCGACCATTTCAGGTTGCAGCTTCCTAAATAAATCCACATATCAAAAATTTCACGATATTATAAGACGTTCGAGATAGAGAATGTACAAAGAAAAGGTGGTTACAGCGATCGGTCGAAGCCGGGTAAGCCGGCAGACTCGTCGGAATAATGTTCGTCACGGCATTTACTCACGAAGAAACTTGGGTGTAATGAATTTTCGGGGAAAGTTTTTTTCGCCTGATATTTGCTTTTGTGTTTGGTTTTGGAATTTTTGTTTTGTGTGCCTTGTGGTGGATGTATCCATTGTGTAGACTCATTTCAATGACCTAAGTGCAGATTTTAAGTAATGATTTAGTTTTTGGTCTTTTTTTTGGTGTTTTATACGTTGACATGAATGATCGCAACAGGTCAAACTCACAAAATTTTCCTAACGTTTAATTTTATTTTTTATATATTTTTTATTTCTCTAAAGAGATTGCCATTTTGTGGCTTTTGTGCTTGTGGATGTCAGGGTTATGTTAATTGTGTAGTGCTGTTCATGGCATTTATGTATAATATAAGTTTATTTTATAGTTATATGTGTATTGCTCAACTATTTGGCGTTCTCACTAACCAATACTGTTTAATATTAAGATGTTAAACGTAAATAATCTTTTCGCACTTATGTTGTCTACTTTCATAAAAAAGTTTACCTACTAATAAACAGATCATTTTGTGGTTATATGCGTCATACATTTAAGAAACCTATTAAGGATTTTGAAAAAAGATGGTAGAGTACTACCGTGCACTATACATAAACAAAATTGTTAGTACATAGACATAGGTTGCGATGATGATATCATCTACTTCTCGCGAACAACTTTCAGTGTGATTAATCTGTTCTTTTTTTTTTTATTTTTTTTATTGACGCATAATGGAGCATGACGTCAAGTCACTAGTCTGAGCTCAAGAGCTCAAACTTTACATAATACACCAGGGGATAGTTGTATAGGCCTCGCTACATTTCAACCCATGGAGGATTTGAATTGCTCGGGATACAATATTAGCTCACACTAGAAGTGTACAATAATATTGCATCACTGCCCACAGGATTGGAGTAGGGTGGAAGAATTGTTGGTGTATAAGGCTGTAGGAAGAATATGTTATTTTATTTGTAAAATCAATTACCTTTTGATAAATTGTAAATGGTATCTATCAAAATGCTTAGCTTGAAATTATTTCGATTTAGAACTTGTTCTCTCGTTCCCTGACAGGATTTTCCATCCAGTTACGAGAGTTTTGAATTTTGAATTCTTCAGCATAACTTCTTCTTGATGACGTAGTACATCGTCCATTGCCGATGCACACTCTTAAAGTGGCGTTTTTCTTCAAAACTATATACCTAGGATTTAATAAACAGAATGGCAAACACATAAAAACTAATAAACGATCCATAAAAAATAAAAATCGTTCCATAAAAAGTGCATTCATGACCCGTAGAACTCTGGTCAATATCCATGAAACATGGATATGATCTTTAAAATTTATCTATGTGATCCATATATATTTTTTTAATTTAGCAATGAAATGTCAAATAATTACCGTGAATATCTACCCAAGTAGCACACTACGGTCATAATTAGTTGTAGTAACTTGATTATGACTTAGAAAGTCATATTTATGTTATCTCAACCGATAAGCAACAAGTGTGCTACTAGGGTATGGAATGATCTGTAAAATTGTACAGATTACTCATAAACACGTTATAAATGGTTAAATGGTGTCCTTTAAACTTCCAATATTAATCCACAAAATGTAACCTTTGTGCAATGAAATATAAGCACAAGATCTAAAAATTATTGAAAATGTTCCATAAATAAAAGGGCAATGATCCATAAAATAACTAATAATCAACTATAAACTTATGAATATGATCCATAGCATAACACCTTCGTGAACTTATACATATATATTACATATTCCTACACACAACATAAAAAAGCAAGATTGTAATGCAATTTCGCATGATTTTGTTTCATTTCGCGTAATGGATCGCAAATTA
The DNA here is from genome assembly GCA_024533555.2 of Aedes koreicus. Classification (NCBI taxonomy): domain Eukaryota; kingdom Metazoa; phylum Arthropoda; class Insecta; order Diptera; family Culicidae; genus Aedes; species Aedes koreicus. The sequence goes on from JAHHFK020003530.1 coordinate 19,746, forward strand.
GAGAAAAAATGCAACATTGGTCGTGGCCAAAACAGCAACACATCAATTCGCTTTGAAAAATTCAATGTGTGCGTGAGATTGTGCAGTGAATTAGTTGTTGAGTATGAGCTTGGAGTCCGGAAGTTCGTTGGCTCACAAAAAAATAAACGATCTCGATTCGCAACCGACAAACCGAATCTAGATAGTAACCATTCATTTGTACTTGCGGAAAGCGGAGTTCACCTTTAGTTACCGCAAGCACCATCAATGGACAGATGTATTTGGAAGAGTGTCTCCAAAAGCGGCTTCGGTCCGACGATCTTCTGGGCGGATTTGGCATCATGCCACTACACGAAGGACGTGATAGAGGGGGCGAATGATGTCGATTTCGTGCCGAACGATCTGAACCCCCCAAACACTCCGGAGCTATGAAGCTTTTGAAGGAGCACCTTCAAAAACGACCTAAAGTGGTGAAAAATGTAGAAGAAATGAAGAAAGCATGGGTTAATATGCACAAAACTGTCGATTCTGAGGTCGTGCAGAACCTTATGGCTAGAGTTAAGGCCAAGGTTCGCGCATTTGGATATTAAGGCGAAATAAATGTAATGAATGATTTCAAAACTAACTTTAATTGTTTCTTTTTACTCCCTGAAAATTTGGTGATAACCGAATAAAAACTTGAATTTTGAGAATCTTTTTTTTGTGTACGGATTTTCAACGGTACACCCTTTAATTTGACAGCTATAGAGGTTAAAATTTCACATAAAAACAATCAAAACGAAATCATTCTGCAGGAGGAAAAACTATCTATAAATTCAATTTATTTCCTCTTATTCTATCCTAACGATTATAGATATATCTTTGTAGCTTCGATCTACTCTTGATCCAAGCAAACTCGGTGGTTATCCTATACATAAATTCAACATGGCTGCAAAATAAATATTTTGATACATTACAGTACCCGTTAGATTTTGACATGGCTCCTATTTGATGCGGTTTGATTTTGAAACATGGAGAAAATCGAAGATTTTTAAAATCTTTGTTTTTGTCGTACCAGATCCATCCTAGAATTGTTTAGGTGTATTGTCAAAAAGTGAGGGCTCGATTCCCACTCCGCGGAGTGTGCTCAACAGATGGCGTTAGTTTTTTTTAAATGAAGATGATTTGTAGTGCAAAATGTTCAATGTGTTATGTCTGTTTGTCTGTGATTTAAATGTCAATAAATAAACGAAGAAGGCTTAGTATAAAAATATCAACATTTTCATAGAAAACTCGCGTTGTATATATTTTTTTTGCAAATAAGGGAGTAAAATATCTTGCAAAAACGTTTTTTTTTACACTTCAACCCCTTTTATTTTTTTCTGTAATAACTAGCAACTATCTTGTATCTTCAAAATGTGCGTCATTTTATGTCCTAAAATTCATGTTTGAAAAGGTTTCAAATTCAAATTGAAATAAAAAAGTTACAATAAAAAAATGTTTTTTTTAAAGTCCCACCCTAAGGAAAGTCAGAAAAACAGTTATAAAACGATACGTAGATGAGATAGAAGTTAAATTTAGTCAGCAAAGTTTCATTAAATTAAAATATCTACAATTCTTTAGAAGCAAAAATTCCTCTAAATCATAAGAATAAAAAGTAAATCATAAGAATAAAACGTTAAAGGACCACCCTAGTCACCACCCAAACCAGAGGATAGATCTTATGACCCCCCCCCCCCCATTTCAAATCCTGGCTACGCCTATGAGTGTGCACCTTCCAAAAATGATAAAGAACCAGACCAGCCCTAGGACCGGGTAGTTGAAGTTAAGGTACCACAAGGTTTTGCGAGTGCCCAGGGAACTTTCGGTTTGATTAATCTGTTTGAACAAAATCACATGTGCGCACTACGCTATCATCAAGGTGCCCATCAACAGCTTGTAAATGTCGTATGGAATTATCTTATTCAATAATTAATGATGTGGGAACAGAGTTCCACTCGAATGATTAATACAGATTAGTTTTTATGTTAATCGCCAATATTGAGCATTACATTGTAATCCAAATCGTCAAATCACACGCAACTCGTGACCGGCAGCTTTCTTCTTTTGTCATGTTAAATTCAATGCTCCAACACAATAGAGCACTTTTGTCGCTTTCTTAGCTCTTGTATCTATCGAAGTATCTATCTGTTGCCATGGTGGCAAAGCTACTCTTCTTCATCAGCATCATCATCATCATCGTCATCACGTGCTTACTGACGTTTAGTGTTAATTATGTTTTGGCAAATCATCACTTAACCTATCTCTCTGAATGTTGCTTTTTCCCATCGCCGTTCTTCACTGGGCTTTCAACTTCAAATGGCTACCAACTGGCAGCAACGATCGTATCCCATAAAATAATTATGGAGCATTAAGTGAAGAAGAGGCAACATACTCTTGAAGTGAAAGGATTGCGGGTTATAGACGAAAGACGTATTCACACCTGTGCAAAGCAAAGAGTACACCGTTGACCCACATACTACGGAGCGACTTCATTTATCAACACAATTGACCTTGTAGCATTCAAATTATGGGCGGCTCTTCGAAAACCATATGGAATTCCGTTCAACAGCTCGGATTTGGGTAATTAGGTTGATTGATCCATAGATTGTACGTTGATTGCATTAAATAATAACAAAATCACACTTACGAATGTTGGAAACAGCGTATAATAGTTCATCGAGTGGTAAGCTTACCTGAAAAGAGAATAAGAGACAAATTGATCAATACATTTCCATTAGAAACACCTATAAGAGCGCTAAGATTCAGCATTCGTATGCTGAAACATTCCAACTGAAGATGACATTTCCAATGCTGTTGATGAAAATCTCCTGGCCTCGGTCAGTCAAGTCAACACAAGAGAATTACCAATTCTTTCGCAGCCTTCTCTGATAAGCGAGATAAGCCAGACATCCCATTCAGTGAGCAGCGGACCTCAGCTAAAACCGTTCATTGTATTGAAAGAAACCGTGCGAATGAACCGAGTCAGGTTTGTGAAGAAAAAGGAAAAAGCATTCTCTTTCGAAGATTTAATTGACCATCAAACGATCACGGTTTTGCAACAGAAGTAAGCTTGAACTTGTAGGTACTGTGTACCTTGTTTCGCTCTTGAAGTTAGTTTTATTTGTTACGGTTGTGCGGATTATAAGTCGTTGTGCAAAGTTTTCAGCCGAGGGAGGGGCAAAATTGAGATCGGAATCAGAAAACAGAAACAAGTTTGCTATCAGAGAATTCAAACAACCTACAAACCTTACAGTTGTTTGATCATTTGTTAATACTTCTCGTCTTGAGCTGGGCAGAGTGTAATCGGAATAGGATTACAACATGCCATATTTCATATATTATATGCATTGTAAATAATAAAAAGTAACTATTACATATTAAAACGATACATAGCTGAATTTTTCTGTAACAAAATATTGTTTAAGAAAGCCCAACCCAGGCAGTATTATATTAAATTCTCAAAGGTATTGCATGTGTACAGAAATGATGTTATATCAGATTTAAAAAAATTAAGTTTAATTCTTAATTTCTCCGATGATTCTAGTATCTTCTCAGTGACCGGACTTACGTTAAGCAATCGTCCAGTTCGATAAGATTTCGAACTTGAAGTGATATTTTCTTTCCTCCCATGATCGATGCTTAAAAACTCGTCACTTGAGCACAGCTCGCTCATTTCTCACAACTGTAGCAATTATTTGTGATGGATATAGAGAAAGGAATGTCAAAAGCATGATTAACGAGGGATAAGTCTCAGTCAATTGGATGTACACGGAATTTGTTCCCTCTAATGGATCTTTTTCATTGACATACCATAAACACAAGGGTATTTAACTTTTCATAAGAAGTTTGCTAAAATGTACACATTCATTTTAACACATTCAAACTTTTACACAAAATCTAATAAATGACACACAAATATGTCCAGTACGTGTAATAAAGTTGTTATTGATACGGATTTATAAAGATATCGAGGCCTTATTAATATACGGCACGATGGTTTTTTTTTCGCTGGTCACTGTAATAGTTTACTACAAGATTGTTTCATGTCATGCTATAAATTCCAGAAATGCAGGTTCAGTAGGTCAATCAATAATTATAGGTATAAGAAATAGGAGAGATAGCTTGTGTAGGATTCACAATCAGAAAATATGTGCAAATTTTGGTGGTCTGAGACTAACATATGCAAAAAAAATTTAACCACACCCCTACCAATTTACACATTTTTTTTGTTTTTCTGGTGAAAATCAGTTTAATTTGATGAGTGATCCTCCATGATTTATCAATTTATGTTTATTTATCACATATTTTTGCATGAGATTTTATGTGATTATTTGTGAAGAAGGGTAAAAAATTACGCTAAAAAATATTATCCACCCCCAAACAGATACTACGATTTATGTGTGTTTTACAGAGTTTTAGTGTGTAATTTGCAACTATCTCGAATGTAGAATTGTGTTAGTGTATGTGCTCTTGAAGTTTTCTTGTTCAAAATTTCAGTTTCTTGTTCAAAATTGGAAGTTATTTGCTGCAAAATGCCCAAAAAAGCACAAATTTCGATCAGCATCCGAAATTTGATTATTGAACATCACAAAGCTACCGTGATATTGCCGATATTGTCCAGCTTCACAAAGATACGGTCGCTTGGATTGTGCAGATGTACAAAAAGCGTGGTTCTATCTCACCAACTAAGCGATCGGGGCGTCTTTCAAAGACAACTGGTCGAATTGACAGAACTAACGTGAAGAAGGCGGAGCTGGACCGGGGACTATCAGCTCCGAAAATGGCGAAACAGATTGAAAGCGAGTTTTCCATTAAACTGACATCACAATCCGTACGAAAAAGTCTTCATAAGAAAGGTCTTAAGGGCAGAGTAGCACTTAAGATGCCATGGTTGTCCGCAAAAAAATATCAAAAATAGATTTAACTGGACCCAGGACCACATTACATGGACCAGTGATGACTGGAATAAGGTGATTTGGTCAGACGAAACGAAAATAATGCTATTTGAGTCTGATGGTATCACAAGAAAATGGCGGCGAACCGGTGAAAGTTTGAAAAAGGAGTGTTTGTGGCCTACAGTCAAGCATGGCGGTGGTGAGTTACTTTACCAACATTGATTTTTCAACCAACTGAGCATGACTTTGATTTTTTTTTCTGCAGGTAAAGTCTATAGCTACGTCCGGCGTTGGAGAACTTGAGTTCATTGATGGAATCTTGACCAAGGAAGTTTATTTGGACATTTTGAAGTGAAAACTACCAGCGTCTGCAGAAAAACTAAAGTTGGGACGCAGATATAGTTACGTTCCAACAAGATGGAGATCCGAAGCACACCTCAAAGCTGGTTTCGCAGTGGTTCAAGGAAAAGCGTATCAAGGTTATGAAGTGGTCAGCGCAGTCTTCTGACCTTAATGCGATCGAAAATCTCTGGTCAATTTTCAACATTAAGGTCCAGGAGCAAAAACCAACAAGCATTCAGCAATTGCGGCAGGTAATCTCAACTGAATGGGACAAAATCACCCCGGAAACAACTGCTAAGCTTAATAAGTCGATGCAAAGACGATTCCGAGCAGTTATTGAAGCCAAAGGTGGTGACACGAAGTACTAAACCTTTGTGAGCAAGAGGGGTGGATATACTTTTTTTGTGTTATTTATTAACTTTTTTTTGACATCATGTCTCAAATGCAAGAAAATTTGTTTTTATTTTGAGCTCGCATGAATTAGATTTGATTTTACATAAATAACAATTAACTAAACAAAAATTACCCGTGAGTTAATTTTCTGGTCGGTTTTTTGGCGGGAACTTGGTGTAGTAAATATATTTGACGTCAACGCTTACTTGCTTAGTGGTGGTGGTGGTCCCCTGCCAATGGCTGCCATGCAGCGTTAAGTAGATCTTCTATCATAAAGACAACGTCGCACTTTACCAAAAAATAGTTTTTCACCAGCACCTTCAGCCGCTCCATCTCGGTGATTGCCTGCTTCTCTGACATGGTCGGCCTCGACGGAAACTTCCTCATTACAATGTTCATCATGTTACTTTGTCCAGTTACTTCTTCACCGTTTGACCGGTTCCACCAACCTATCGACCCAAAGCATGCAACAAACCCTCGGTATTCCTCTTCAGCTTCTGTTGCACTTTCCGGTCACGCAGCACTGCCCGGTGGCCGAAAAGAAGCATCCGTTCGACATTAATGCTCTTCTTCAGAAGGGAGAGGATATTGTATTTGCCAGATCGGCTATATCTGGTGGATCCGTAGTGCCTCACGATATCCAACTTGTTCGTTTCGGGGTGGAACTGACAGTGCGATCAAACCATTGAGCGTAGTTGCTTGACTGTTTTTGCAATGGCTGCTGCAAATCAATTGATAACGCTGTAATTTTTTTTTCTGTACACAATAGTTGTCTGTCGTAAGCAATGATCTGCTGTAGACGAATTTCTCCACCAACTCGATGGTATCGGCAGCAGGGTAAATTCACCCTTCTTTTTGGGGAAATGCTCCTTAAACTTTGGAAGAATGCTCCTTAGATGCGTTTGCCCGGTATAATGCAATCGGAGGTATTTATCTTCTGGTTAGCGTTTGCCGGTTGTTTTGACGGGTCTAAAGTTTCTTCAAGATTGTATAGCGGAGCCTCGCTCCGCAATCTTCGAGGTAGTTTTGACGGGTTTAAATTTCATTTTGACGAGTCTTAATTTCATTTTAAAGAGTCTTAATTTCGTTTTAACGACTCTTAAATTCAGAAACTTAAAACCCGTCAAAACTATACAATCTTGAAGAAACTGAAGACCCGTCAAAACACCCGGCAAGCGCTAACCAGAAGGTTAATACCTCCGATTGCATTATGCCGAGCAAACGCATCTAAGGAACATTTTTCCAAAGTTTAAGGAGCATTTCCCCAAAAAGAAGGGTGCATTTACCCTTTGCCGTAGACGAATTCGTGTATCTAGGCTAATTGGTGACCGCCGATAACGATACCAGCAGAGAGATATAAAGGCGCATTATGGCTTGTAATCGTGACTACTTTGGACTCCTAAGTACTCGAAGATCGAACAAATTATGCCGAACTACAAAACTCACCATCTACAAGACATTAATTAGACCAGCAGTCCTCTTCGGCCACAACACATGTACATTGTTTGTAGAGGACCAACTATCCTACACGCTGGATATGGCGTAAGAATGTCGGACGACAGCTCAGTTAAAATGATTCTCGAAAACGAACCAACGGGCACAAGAAGAAGAGCCGAGCAATTAGCAAGGTGGATCGATCAAGTAGGAGGTGACCTGCGGACCCTTCGCATACTGTATGGCTGGCGAGGTGCAGCCATGGACCTAAAAGAATGGACACAACTCATTGCCGCCTAAAAATCGAAGAGTTGATGCGTCGGGGCCTGATATTCAAGGCATTTTTGGAGAACTTGCAGAACAATGAAGATCTGGTCCATTATCAAGCGCCCGTCGGTGAGACCGGCCTGATACCTTCCCACGATTCATTCACTGTTGGTGATAAACGACAAGAAATGAACTGGGGTAGCACATTTTAGATGATCGCTCGATAGTTCGCGTACTCTAACATGTCATCTTTTCTGTAGATTGAGCTTATAACTCCTTTCTTTCACTTCTCTGGTAGCGGTTCGGTTTCTCAGAATCAGACTATCAACTGATGTACAGCTTCTCCTGGCCCATCACAGACTGAATAAAAGTACACTGACACTGACTTCGATAAATATATTTTACATCAATTCTTCTATCTAGAAAACAAATAAAAACATGTGAGTTTAAGGCCTTATTGACGACCTAGAACATTCTGAACATGAAGAATTTCAGAAAGAAAAAATAAATGCCTTGTTAATAGTGTAAAGCGTTGTTTTAGAATATGGTACATATGCATACGTATTTTTAAATTCTCGTTGATAAAAGTTACACATCTTTTATGTTTATGGGATGTTCTAGGTTATCCAAAATGCACTAGACTTCAGATCTGCAGTTGTAACAGTAGCATTTAGGGCTATATAAGGCTACGATATGTATTCAAACATATTGTATGAATCTTTTGGAAGGTTAACAGGCATTATTTGATAGTTTTGTGATGCTCTGTCCATGAGTTGAGAGTACTTGAGCACAGTAGTAGCTATTACTTTTTGGGCTATACAAAGTTACGCTACGTATTCAACCATATGAAGTGAATATTTTCGAGTGTAACAAACCATTATGAGATAAACTGGGATGATCTAGGTCAACGGTCCTTGAGTTCAGAAGATAAGATCTACAGTTGTAACAGTAGGTTTTTGGAGTTTGCAAAGGCACAACATATATTTAATAAAATTATTTGAATAGTGTGGAAGATCAACAGAAATAATGCGACAATCTTGGGATATTACTTGATTGGGAACTTGAAATTTACGTGTTATTACTGCTTTTTAGGCTATACAAAATTACGGCACGTACACAAGAATATTCAGTGAATATTTTTGAACCTAAAATACATAAAAAGATAATCTTGGCATGGTCTAAGTCATAAGTTTCAACAGCAGATCTTGAGTTTGGACAGTTTGGATGACATATAATACCTCATGATTATCTCATAATGCCTGTTCGTCTTCCAGGACATTCACTTGAAAATGATTTTATTCATAATGTAACTTTTTATAGTGGACCTGAAGATCTTAAGTTATGAACTCCAGGACAGTTTTGACGACCTAGCACATCTTAAAAAAATATGTCCTACTTTTTTCAATCATTATTGAGCACCAAATCAATTATAATACACTAAATTGCTTGTATAATAACGCTTATAAAATGAGGCTTTATGGGCTTACGCTGAAGCATTCTCCACGGCAGTCATTACCTCAAAATTTAGAATTGATATAACTCAGAATCTGAACTAAATATAGGATATTTAATCACATCAGTTTGTATGCTTACTTGCTGTGAGTAATCTGATGTAGTTTGATTTGATGTTCATTCACTAACAATCGAGATATGTCAATTTGAAATAGCGAGGTAAATTTGCGAGAGAGAGATAAAAGATAGGAAAAAATACACGGAGCAGCAATTCACCTTAAAAGGCTAAGTGCCACTGCTCGCTGTTATCAATTGATGAATACATTTAATAAATTAAAAGGCACAAGAGCGAAGGGAGTAGAAAGTAAGTAATAAATACCATAAATTATAAAGTAATTATTTTAAAGACAATTGGTCTTTTATAAATATATATTTTACAACCAGGGGCTGGATAGTCAAGAAAAAAATAGATATAACGTTTGGCTCAGGATGTACCAGTACATAGGTGTCAAGCTCAATGATTCGTCCCTACTACCGTCACTCACACGAACACACCCTCAAATATTCTGTCAAAATAACCCAGCGAAACAAAACAAAACAAAACCAAAGATTATAGTACCGAAAAGCGCAAAAATATACTGCAACGTGTACTTTGAACCAAAGGGTTCTACAACAGTGAACCAATTTCAAATTGTCTTGGTAAATGTCTGGAATGTTGTATAACAACCCAGACGACCCAGTGATGAGTTGGCAGCGAAAGAAAAACGAAGACGATCGACCCCGTGTACACAAGGAAGGTGAGGGATTACTTCACGCGCAATCCGAACTATTCATTTCGGGGCGTGGCCAAGGAGGTCAATTCTTCCGTCTGGTTCGTCCAGCAGGCAATGAAGCGGGCCGGACTTCATGTCTTCAAGGTAAGGAAGGCACCTAACCGAACCGATAAACAGAATACGGTGGCCAAATCCCGCGCCAAGAAGCTGTACCGTGAGTGGTTGATGCGGTGCCGAAATGCATCGTAATGGATGACGAGACGTACAATAAAACGGATGCCAAGCAGAACCCCGGCCTGGAGTTTTTCATCGGCAAATGAAGTACTTGGTATGACAGACGATCTGTGGGTGCGGCAAATTCAGCAAGGTTTGCATAACGACCGGCACCATGAACGGCCATCACCAATGTATAAAGAAGAATGCCTCCAGAAGCGCCTGTTGCCCTTCCTCCGGTCCCACGAAGGTGATACTTTGTTTTGGCCGGATCTGACATCGTGACATTACACGCGAAACCGGTGATGGAGTGGTACGAAGCCAACGATGTTGTTTTTGTGCCGAAGGAGGCAAATCCGCCAAACTCGCCAGAATTTCACCCTATAGAATAATTTTGGGCGATTATGAAGCGCAAAGAGAAGGTTTTCAAAAACGACAAGCATTTCAAGAAAGAGTGGATGAAAGTGTGTAAGAAAGATAGCGCAAGTATTGCACAGGATGTGATAGGAAGCGTTAAGTCCAAGGTGCGTGCATTCAGTCTAGGAGAGGATGTTAAATAAACCAACTTGGCAAATATTAGCAAATATGTGTTTATTTATTAGCTGAGAGTTTCAAAAATATCCAACTTAAAATTAATTTTTGGTGATCATTTTAGTCTGTTGCATTTTTTTCGAGTACAATCTCTAGAAGTGTTGATTCTATGATCTTACTAACATCATTCATGAAGTAAATCAAATTTGTGGATAAAATTTGCAATATTTTTCCAATAAATGATTCTAGCGATTTATGGTCTTCGTCTAGAAAATGGCGTTATTTCGAAATGAATGCATGTATAAAATAAGTTAAGATTAAGGAAACTATTTTTTAAATTACTACATTATTGAATGCTCCATGACTCCGAAAATACTGGACATAGACATTTTACGATTTTAACAAAGTTGCTTGTTTTTTTTATCATATACAACTCAAGGCAGCAAACCGCTATATCATTATAGAAAACAGTTGTTTTTTTTATTTTTATCACTTAGGGACATGGCAAAATGTTGAAACTTCCAGGTTATGAAATAAAGACGTACAAATAAAACATCTGAAGACACCATATGGCTAAAATGAAAAGGTTTCGCACTACGAAAAAAGTTTTGCTTTTTGTCATTGTAAACCAATAAAACCTTGTCCTTCGGTTCAGAAAGGGGTATGGGCGTGTTCAGCCGGCTTTGTCGCGGCTGATTTCATGTGAGATTAGGCTGCCACATTAACGTTCAAAAGTGCCTGAACCAAATGGAAAGCTTGCAATGATCACTTGAAGATGCGATGGGGGATCATTGCCCTGATATTCCAAAATGTAGTGGTAAAATATTTCTTGTCTTCTATAACTAAACGTGATGGCATGGAGTAAACGACTGGAAACTCATGGGAAATGATCTCTCATATGCTTCCGTCGAACCATTCTGAATGGCCGTTGTGAGAATATCACCATGGAAATCTCACATACGCATAGCATGTTACCAATTACTAATGTTTTCTCTCCTTTATCCTGTTCTCTTCCCAATCCATATGACACATTGTGAGTCTTGATATGAGCTACTTAAGTCAGCTCTTCAAAATCAGAAACTACAAACTGGACCCTACATCAAAGGGAGGTTGAGGCAGTAAGTGGGGAACGGTACATAACGCTAACCAATTTTACTTTCAGCCAAATTTTCTAACACAAGCTTCAAGGTAGGTTGATTTCAAAATCAAGGAAATATTATTTCTATGATGTTCCAATATATTTATTTTACACCATATGTAGTGATGAAGGGAGCACCATCAAAGCACCCGATTAAAGCGATTTCGATAGAAAGAGTGGGACTGCCAACTTCCTGTAGTTAACATTTCGTGAATAAAGGGCGGGCTCTCAAGTGGGATTTTTTACTATGTGAGCTCGATTTTGGTGTGGCTGCATTAGATGATAGTTCACATTACACAATTCTTATCTTGATCTACCAAAAGTTATCAATAAATATATTTTTAGTATTGATTTATCTAATATTACAGCATCTGTTCCTGATGAAAGATTAATTTTTACCGTTCCTTTTGGAAATAGAACTGTATCTGCTTTATGGAGTTGGTATTTCATTGTTTTATGATGTAGCATACATAACTCAATTCTACGTCTATTAGGAATAAACCGATTATTCATGGCTTTATGGAAGCTAGTTGAATTGATATTGATATTGGCGACGGTCTGAGAAAGGAGCTTTCCAGTTTTATCAGAGACTTATCGCCAGCACTGTGATCAGAATGCTCATTTGGTATTCGATTTCTTTAGAAGTCATGGGCCAACTATAAGATCCATCATCATGACGAAGTTTGTTTATTTCAAACTTACCTTCAAATCACGATCTATAAACTTGTGTAAGTTAAGCCTAAGTTAAGAGTAGGAAAAACGCTCGCTTAAGAAGTGCAAAGATGGTTGCTAAAGAAAGCGGCCGCTCCATCAAGAATAGGTCTAACGGGCTAACGGTGCCATACACAGCTAGAACTTCCTTCTACTTCACTTAGTTACTTTTTTACAGAGAATTTAGATTCCAGTTATATTTCAATATTGAAGGAATGTGATGCGCATGTACCAGACATTTCATAACAGGCAAACAAACTATAATTAGTTTTGGTCCAGTACACTAGCCCCAACTTTTATACCAATAAGCAAGATCAACATTATAAGCTTAATCGTGCTCTGCTTGACCACCAACTGGTCGACGTGTTTTCGCTGTGCATTCTTTTAAGACAATTGATGGGTTTTGTTTTTACTGCCTTCCTATTCGTAATCGTACTGAAGTGGTTAGATTAATTGTTTTCATATAATTGTAGGTTGCTGTGTTTCAAGAGGATATCACGACGGAAAGGAATTTTCCCGCCTTCTGCGGTGTTGGCACTTTAATAAGATGAAAATAATGCACTTTTGTTCAATCCGAACCAGATGATTTAGATGCACTAAATGTGTGGAAAGGAAACTTACCACTCACATATATCGGTCATTCTTAACCAAGGGATAAAAGACGAAAGATTGAACACAACAAACACAAAACAAGCAAATAAATTATAGTCTGACTGTTGAAACGCTTTTGCTTTCGTTAAGGCAACACGTCACTATAATTTCATAGTCGCTGAACATGACCGAATTTTCTCATATATGTATAACTCTAGCGGTTAAATCTTGTTATCGGAAATCTGGGTCAACTATGAAAATGCCAGGGTGTGGAGAAGATGATATTAATGCAAACGGCACCTTTACTTTCTGTTTAAGCATTGCCTAATCTTCTGGAATCACATCCATAACAGTTCACGACCTGATTGCTTCGGTGATGGCAGGATGAATGTCTCAGTAGATTATAGCCCCCAGATCTGAGAGTAGCCACCATCACGATTACATTGTATCGTATACCTTATTTAAAAAAAGAGAGGAGTTTTATCTACAGTGCTAAGTAAAATCAAAATATGAGATGGTCAAATTTATGAATTTCAATCTGAGTAGATTTACAATTGAATGTTGATCCATCCTTTTGCAATATACTGATTGCAAAATACGTGCGTAGCCAATCTGCGTTGACCCATGGCAACTATCATCAATTATGTTTGTATTAACCACCTTGTCATAATCAAACCAGTTTCTAATCGTTGCACAAGTTTTCATCCGGATCGGACATCCTACCGGGTATTGAATAGTGCAGAATCAGGTATTTTCTCACTCCAATCAATTGACGTCAAAACTATGAACCAGCCACTTTGTAAAGCCAAATGACACTTGTAGCAATGCTGATTATAACCCACACTGATAGTCATAACCATGCATAAAATCATAATCATCGTCATGGTACAAAGCAAGCCGATCGTCATCCGTCGTATGATATTCGCAACGAAGCAAAAGGAAATTCACCCCTGATCGGACTGAAATTACCATACTTGAGTTGAATTGCCTTTAGTTCTCGTTTTATTATCGATTTTTCTCGACTAAAAGTGAAAACGCAGCTCGAGGCACGCCAAATTTGCGTGCTGTGCAGCGCGGTGAGGACAGCGAACAGGTTTGAACGCTTTGGACTGACTTGCGGGCATCTGACATCACACGTCAAGCTAGTCATTCGTCAGTCGTGCATTGCGCCTAGGGTCTTGGGTGCCGTTGTCGTCGTTGACGTCGTGATTGTCGGCTGTTATGAGACGATATCGTTCGTTACTCGATAAATTTCCTTTGCCAATTTTGAACATCGATGTTGAGGTAGCCACTGATCGAAGATTTGACGACTGGCTGGATTGCTGTCTCAAGAGAGCCAAGTGAAAGATTCAACGAAAACGAAAGTGTAAAACTGCTTTTTTGTTTGTCGTATGCTTGATTGGAAAATGCGTTCGAGGGAACAACGGCGTGTAAAGGCTTGGGTTATGAAGTGGTGAGGCTATTGTTGTTTTGTTTGTTATGTAATTTTCTGATTCAGCTAGGATTCTACAAGAATAAACATCATCGATATTTCAACAACCTTTCATGATGGTTTTGAGGTGGTAAATTAATATTTTAAAACCACCATATTAGGCTTCTCGGCTAACTTCGTTGCACTGCAAAGAGCACAATTAAATTTGTTTAACATTTTGTTGGTGTGTTTTTGATCAAGTGATAAATTTTTCAAAGACATTAGGACATTAGGATCTTCTCTTTTAACTTGATAACGCTTAAATATTTATTCGTCTGCATCAATCATGTTTCTAGACCTTTCCTTCAATAGGTAGATAATAGGTGACAGTTAGTAGACCATTAACTGCATGAGGCTTTCGGGGGACTTTTTTTGTAAAGGGGAACTTAACTCGTTTACTATCAGTGGGATGATTATCCTCATCAAGTCATTGTATGAAAGGCCAAAACCAGGTTGGGTGGGTCGATAGATAAGAACATTTACACGAATCCACGCGGGATTGTAAAATCTCTGATTCCAACAACAAAATTGAACGATTTGTAAAACATGTGAGCTTTCTCTTTATTGCTTTTTTAACGTGATTTTCAGCCTCTTGGGTTGGTTTGCTCCTCCAGGGAGACGATCCCATGAACACATGGGCCAGTACCAACGGTTTTACTATCCTTCCGAAGGCGTTGATTGGAATTGATAATAGTTCAACTGGGGCGAGACACCACTAGCTTACCTCTACACCACTAGCGCCGTATGCGAGTTTCTAACAATAGAGAGATCGCCCCTTATCCACAAACTTTTAGAAATGGGACATAACCCTCACCCCCATCCAAAGCATGGCATGCGGGTACTCTACCCGACGGTCCTTCTCATATCCCAAGATTTGATTTTTAGATACATGGTTATATACTTTTAACCATATACAGTACTGGCAATAATAAAGTATACACTCAATTTCGTTTCAAAAATTTGCACATAACTTCGTTGTTTCAATAGACAGGTCTCCAATATGTATGGGTGAATTTGAATTATTTTATTGTGCTATCAGACAACAGCATTTGTATTTAACTAGTTGAAAGTGTTTTTGCCATTGCCATTGTTCAAATGCACATTAAGAAGGGGCAAAATAAATTATAAATCACAATAATGTTATATTATCACCCAACACCAGGGTGACGCATTGTGTACTTTATTGTTGACATACAAGGCGAAGCAATAACTCTCAATCGTTCTGCAACATTCTTCAGCGAATGGTTGGTGTTTTATGTTTTCTGTGGAAAAAGTGTCGATAAACATGAAAATATTTCTGCCAGTGGGTACTTTGTTCGTAAAAAAAAACTGCCAGACAGGCATTTAATGAAGCAATGAGGAGGTGTTGGAAGACAAAACAGGTTTGAAGTTTTAGTTTTTTTTTAGTTTCATCAACAAATCCGAGAGGAGTACTTAAGGGTGTTTCGATCAAAATTTGGTCGACTTAAACTTGACGCATTTCCTTTCATCATGCATTAAAAAAATTTGCACACCCCTCATTTTGAAGATGTGTGCGTGTAGCATCATGCCTCTATTTTGATTTTGAGATCAGCACTTCAGTTATCAAAATGTCGTGGAAGGAAAGGAAGTAACGCATGCCCGCTGTTTCGAGCGGAACCCCAACCTCTCCGTCCGAAATGTCGCAAAGAAGCTAGGAGAGGCGCCTTCAAACGTAAATAGAGCTAAAAAACGAGCTGGACTGTCGACATACAACAAAGTGGTGACTCCAAATCGCGACGATAAACAAAACACGTCGGACAAAGCACGATCGCGAAAGTTGTACACGACGATGCTGACGAAGTTTGATTGCGTGGTACAGGACGATGAAACTTACGTCAAGGCAGACTTAAAACCGCTTCCTGGGCAGCAATTTTATACGGCCACCGGACGGGGAAAGGTGGCAGATCTTTTCAAGTACATTAAACTGTCAAAGTTCGCGAAGAAATATCTGGTGTGGCAGGCCATCCGTACCTGTGACTTTAACGTTTACATTGCGACGGGAACCGTCAACCAGGAAATTTATCCGAGCGAGTGCCTACAAAAACGTCTACTGCCTTTCCTGAAGCGACACAATTGCTCCTTTCTATTTTTAGCCGAATAAAGTGGACAAGGAGACTGTACAAAATCCTATGGCAGATATTGAACGAAAGACCCGGCAATTCACATTCGGTAAAAAGAAAGCTTAGCTGAATATTTCTCCTGTATTCTGAATTAATTGAACTTGAAAAAGAAAAATAATTTGACTTATTAATAAAAACTTTGATCGACTCACACACATTACTGTTTGAGTTAATTTTGATCAGAACACCCTTTATACGGCTGGAATAAAACTTCCAATTTGTTTCTTGGGTGAGCTATTACTTATCTTCTGAATGATTGAATTAATGAATGGTACAAATATACTTACCTTCATAGGACATACTGACTTGATTTTGTTCTTTCTTCCATGCGAATCGTAAGTTAATTGCTAATAACCATTAGCCTGCTCAATTGCATTGATATGATTGTGTGGCAAGTTATATAAAACCTTATCATCAGGAAATCGAGCAATTTTTTTTTACGAAGAATTAGTAACAAAACTTGTTATGATAAGTTCAAAATTCATTTTTTAGACAAAGCCTCAAGTATTTTTCTAGCATGCATAGCATATTTTTTAACCACATATGACCAAATACAAACAGTGGTCTTTTAGGTCAAACAAACGGTGTTTGAATTCAAGCTAAGCACTAATAATATGTTCTGTAGATACTTTGAATAACATGCTTTTAACATAATGATGTCTTATAGAGGTGATTTAAAGCATCATAACATATAGGTTGGGAAATCTCAAACCAACAAATAAAAAACAGATTGAATTTTAAAATAAAATTTGATTATGAATTCTCTTAAAACACTCACCAAAACTCATTGCCGATTCGTTAAATCAATTTTATAACAATTATCATAAATCTGAAGATGATTTATGCTCATAAGCAGAATTACATATGCAAGGCATGCTTTACTGTGCAACTTTTTGTACCACTCTTGTTTAATTTATGTGCCATTCTAAAGACACAAAAATGCAACAGAAAATTCTCTAAAATTATGCAATCAGGACGGATTAAACGTAAAGTCCACTGTTGTTGAAAAGTATATTGATAACATAGAAAAATGTCATGATTGTCGAGCAATTTTATTTGTTACTAAAAATGTATCAACATATGCATCTAAATCATGAATAAGAAAATAATACATTACTTGAAACTTTTGGTGGAAATCATAATCATATTTTGAACCGGCACTGTAAGTTAAAGTTCCTACTTTAGTTTAAAATACATCTTGTGAGCTGTCATGCTCACGATGGAAATATTCGTGATCGGACCGCGATGACCAGTGTCGGGACGGTTATACGTACAGTCGATGCTTGACTGAGGTTTCCAGCCTCAGCCATGGTTGTACCTTGTATGTTCCGTTGCCTTTTCCGTGGTTCTGCTGCTGCTTCGTTGGTACTGCTGCTTAGGGGTCCGTTGCTTCTAACGTTCGTCACAAGAATCGCGATGGTTCAATGCTTATCAATACCAACTTCAGTTAAATATCATGAACAAAATTAGGTATTTATATGTTATTTGCTCCTAATCGAGTTGTGGACTGTTACATTGATTCAATTGCTGATAGGGATTATTATTGTGATGAGTTGAAAAATATGATTTATTTTCATGTAATGAGATCAATTATAGACCGTTTCTCAAGAAGATATTTGGTAAATGGGCTGGGTCCGCCTTTTAATCGATATGTAAAATGTAGAGTGAGAATTCATAAAAAACTCATAACACATTTTGCTTTCAAATTTAATGGGTGTTTACATCTGTTGTTTTTTTTAATCAGTTCGTTTATTTGTTAGTCTTAGGCATGTGTAACACTTTATGGAGCCGATATTCGATAGTGTTATAAACAATATTTTATTTTTGGATTTTAGTAAAAGTGGGGTGCCAATTACTCGTGGCTAGCTCAAGGTTAATGGGTCACATTATCGTTTGGAAGGGGCTAGGCAGGTTACTTATTTAAGTTATTAGTCGCTATTCATGGTTGCGACAGAAACCAAATCCTCGGTCCCTGTAGTTCCTTTTAGGAATTAAGCCGCAGATGGGTGAACAAAGCTTGCTGGGCAGGTACAAGTATCACGGAAATAAAAGGATAATATAACTGGGACACAATGGCAGGGATTTAACTATAGCGGAAGGGAAGGGGGGTGATGACTTTACACTTTTAGATCAGACAAACAAAGAAATTTGTAGATCGCTTGCAGGGAAGATCACGCATTCCCAAAACATCTCTTACCTCGCGGAAGGGTTGTCTACCTCGAGCCACTAGGGTATCCAGTAGTCGTGCTCTGGAGGCATCATTATTCGGGCACCATCTGTTGGTTTGACACTTGTTAAATTTACTTGTGATGTTCAATCATTTTTGTAGTTACTTTTACGTTTTAATAACTATTTTTTTGTGATGTTATAAACTACCTAGATAAAACACATGTCAAAAGCATGTAATACAGTGCATCTTTAGACCATCTTATGTGACCTTGAAAATGTTTCAAAACATCAAAAATCATTTAAGTCAAAAGCTGCCCTAGCAAAGTAAAATAACAAACTGATATCAAATACGGTCAAGACGATTTTTGACGAACGTTACAGAATTCTACCAGCATGCTGATAAATGCTGATAATTACCAGCATGTCATGGATATGAAATTGAGCTTCTCACCAGAAGCACTACTTCAGTTATTAGTGTATGAATTTGATATCATGTTGATAACATAATTTGAAATTATCTCAAGAAATTTGTTCATATCACAAAATTTGCTATCAAAATGAACTCGATGATAACAAAACGATTTAATATTGTGATATCCAATGAATATTAATTTATTATCTCTCAGCCTAAGTGATAACCTATTTAGTAATCAAACACTGATTATTATTAGAACTTGTTATCAATTTGGTATAAACCTTTGCTCGGGTAAGTTATGTACACTAATAAAATACATGAATACCGTATGCAGCGCAAACGATTTGTGACAACATCCTCTTTGATTTCTTATGACAATGCTTGTTCTGGTGTCAAGAGGGTAAAATCAGACCAAAACTGAGCTGGAGAGTCGTGGCTTCTTGTAAGAGGTATCAACCGTTTTTGCAGACATTCTTTCTCGTACACATGCTTGTTGATTGTGCCGATACAGATTAAACTTTTGAATTTTTGACCACAATTACATACGGCCTGCCAAAACAAACATTTTTTGGGGAATTTCGACACGTTCTTTGACCAGAAATTATGGCATTTTGGTATAAAAAACCAGACCCAAAACCGGTTGAACCCTTTGACCTTATATGTTTCGTCGTTCACTATGGTAAACATTTTTTTTTTGCAAAAACTTGATGTAAAGCTCCTAAGCTCCTTGCAATAAACATTTTGGCCTGTCATCACCTTTTTTACTTTTAACGCCTTCATTCCTCTGCTTTTTTTTTGCACATCCGAGTTTTATTTTCCAACTGTGTGAGCCACATTTCTTAGAGAAAGGTTAGGATTTTTTACAATAATGGCTACACACTTCTCATCCATTTGGCGTTTGTTCCGCTTCCAACCTCCCAATCCACAGTCAAGCGCTGGTCAAACCATTTGCATACACTGAACACGGTATTTTTTGGTAGTTTTAGTTTCTTGGCAAGATTACGTACCGATAACGTCAGATTTTGCTGCCATTCGCTCAATATTCTTTTGGACTCTTCCACTTGATTCGACGCCATTTTACCAAATGCAACAAGAATGTAAACATGTTGTTCCACGAAATAAAGTAGAGAGTTTCAGCTGTCATATAATTCAAACGTTTCACCGATCCTTGAAATAATTCGAAAACTGCACTGAAGGAAAATTGTTCGAAATTTATCGTGGACAGGCTCTATTGATTTCACATATTACCTGAACAAAGTTAATAGTTTTATCTGATGACATGATAACAATTGAAGGTGGATTGCGTTTTAACGCAATTTTGTTAAAAATTCATTAGCGGTTATGTACAGTAAAAGAGCCATAAATTTATTATTTTTCCAATACGATTCTCCTCCAGACTTAAGTCATAATCATCTAATATCCTGGTACTTCTTCCGATCCTCCACTATTTTTTCAAGTATTTACGTATTTTTAAATACAGATAAAATTTGTAAAGATTTGATCGTATGAAATGCAGCGTAAAAAATAAAGACTTGTTTGCTTGTCATACTATTTCAGGCTCATAAAAAATTATTTTCCTTCTACAATTGTGAAATATATTACAAACATTCTTGAATCCTAAAATTGGTATAAATTGGCATATTTTGCAAATATTCTTGAATCATGGAATTCGTATGTTACACTCATTTTTGGAAATAACATTGTCCAAATATTTTCTTCAAAGTCGAGTCTGTTGCCAACCTTTATTACAAACATCATGTTCTACATTTAAGTAAATTCTATTATGTAGCGAATGGTGTTCAAAGATCTAAAATCAGTTGAAAAATTAAGTCCCAAAATTCCTAAGTTCCCAAAGAAGGATCTCTTGTAGCTGACTATCAGTCACAAAGGCCGCTATTCTTTTTATCTGAACTCGCACTAAATGGATATATTTACAGTACCAAATGCTTTCTAGAAATAAACGCCATCATTTAAATGTGAAGGGCGAACACGAAATTATTGTGACACATTCAACAGGGCATAACTTTTTTACCATTTGGTAAAAATCAACCAAATTTTGCACAATTTCTCATTGATGTGTATTGTTTACATGCTGTCAAACTCGAAGTCGTGTTTTTCGATTCAACGAAAATGGAGGTGAACCAACGCGAGTCGAAAGAACAAATTCTTTCCAAACACCTGGAATTTCCTGACCTGTCGCACCGGCAGTTGGGAAAAATGTTGAATATTCACCATTCAACCGTCTCCAGAGTGTTGAAGCGGTTCCAGGAGCGGTTGACGTTGGAACAAGGCAAAGGAGCTGGAAGAAAACCGGGACCGGAGAACAAAAAGACAGAGGGAAAGGTGAAGCGGATGATTAAAGCAAATCCCAGCCGTGATTTGGCTAAAAAGATCGGCATGTCGCAGAGCTACGTCCAGAAGCTCCGCTATTTTGGCCAGATTTGGCATCATGCCACTATTCTGAAAGTGTCCCGGAGTGGTATGAGGCCAATTCTGTCCATTTTGTTCCAAAGGACATTAATCCGCCAAACTGTCCGGAGCTGCGCCCGGTGGAGCAGTACTGGGCAATGATGAAGCGGGAACTTCGGAAGAGCAAGAAGACAGTCAAAGACGAGAAGAGCATGTTAAGAAAATGGAAAAAAAACTGAGAAACTGGTACCGGATGACACTGTAAAGACTTTGATGGAGGGCATCAAGCGAAAATGCGTTCAATTTTACACTCAAGGCTCCATCGATTAACTTTTCTTTTGATTTTTGAAGTAAATATATGTATAAAACTACCCAAAAATTTTGGTTTGATTCTAAACATTATAAGAAAATTGGCATGAAATTTTCGGTGTCGCAATAATTTCGTGTTCGCCCTTTACCATGCGAAAAAAGATGTGATGTTTTGGCCAGACCTGCCATCGACCCAATACGCCAAAAGATCACAGGAAGCGATAGGCCGTCTGAACATCACTATTAATCAATCATCATCACATCACCGAAGAACGCGAACTCTCCGAGTGTTCCTCAGCTGCGGTCATTCGAGAATGAGTGATCCAACCTCAAATGGATCTATTCCTATAATGTCGAGGCCAAATCCGAAAAGCAGCTGATCAAAAAAGTGAAAAAAGGAACTGAAGAATATTCCAGCATCGTTATTGTCCACGGCTTTTGCCAACGACGTAAGGCCGCTCGCCAGCATTTGGAAGTATTTTTGAAAAAGGATTAACAAGTGAACAAACGACCATTTCATTGATGGATTTATTTTGCATACTCTTTTTTCAGCTCTTATCGAAAACTGTCAACGTTTTCAATGTAAACGTTAGAAGATGTTTTTTGCAATAAAGGGTGTCCGACATCAAATTGCAGCACGTAAATCACATGAATGCATCCGATGGATGTAAAGTGTCATTAATAAACAACAACAACATCACAGAAAAAACGCTGTAGAAAATAACCCATTGGGCAGTTTCTCTTGAAAGCTTGAGTAGAAGTAGTTTAGAGTGTTTTATTTTGTTGTATTTTCATCACTGTCAGTTTTTCAAATATTGAAAAAATGGCGTCACCCGAAAAGCAACGCCGCAAATTGATTTTAGGCAAGCACCTGAAAAATCCTCAACTCTCTCATCGGGACATCGGAAAACAACTACACAGAACAAAAATATGCAAATTACCTATGATGTAATCTAAAACTTCTATGAATATCTCGAGTACTTTTTCAAACAGACGTATCTGATTTTTGTAAACAATGAGGGGAAGTAAGATTCAAACGTTAATTTCTTGAAACCCTTTGCACTTTAATGAAAACTAGGGCCACCAACACAAGCAATAACATATCCCTAACATGATGGTGATACTTCTTCCCGTGAGGGTACTGATAGTTTTGAGAAATTTATGTTTGAATCTTACTTCCCTTCTTTGTTTACAAAAATCAGATACGTCTATTTGAAAAAGTACTCGAGATATATATTGATATAATTAATAGTTGAATGAAATTTTCAATATGACATATCGTAAATAGCTATAAACACTGCCTTCATGGAACGTTATATTATATTCATTACAATCTTTCAGCTTTAGTCATATTTGCAACCGATAAGATATAATTATACGACACGCTTTTATTTTTGCGTCTTGAACGCTTGAAATTTATGTGATATCAACACAATTCAGTACCACAGCTCAGTTTCTCAAGTCAGAATAAACAAGTTGTCACCGCCATGTTGTGTATCGATCGATTACATTTTTTATTATAACTCAGGAAGTATTTGAGCTGAAAGCGATGTTTAACTAGTTGGACACTTGCTTAGAGAAGTGTAATAAGCCATTTGGTAGTATATATCTCGAAAAGTTACACAACTCATTTTATAAAGTCACAAACTTTCCGGGGATATGGATGTAATGTCGGTCTACGAGCACCAAATTGGGTCTATTCGTGGATACAATTTCGTCCCATTCGATTGATTTGTTGTTAAATGCAGTCTTCGTATGGTTTTTTTTTTTTTCTAATTTTCTGATTCAAGGCGTTGCCAGCTGTATTCGCTCTATCCAACAATAATTTTCTCAAAACAAACTATGATAAAACTGCTTAGATATACTTAAGTGATTTTCACGTATGATTTATCGGCCATTCGATAATCAAAACATTATAATTCACTCTACACAGATGTTTTTCCTTTGGTTTGTGTTTAGATGAGCCATTTGAAAATCGTTCAACCGAAACTCAGAGATTTTTATTGCAAATTTTACCAATAACAACATTTTTAGTACACTTTTCATGCAACAGGCAATGGTTGGGAACATAGAAAAAATATGTTTCTAACATTGGGTCTACGATTTTCTAGTTAAATCATTGTTATTTCACCTATGTAAACAGTTAGTTTATGACGTGTGACTATTTTCTGTACCGCTTTGCTGCATTACTCGGTTTACAGGTACAATTTAGCTAAATTGAGATCATTCGAAGATCGTGTAGATAATCTGCTCAGCTTGACCAGTTAAGTCTTGACGTCTTAAAAGTTAAGTTAATCGATGATTACGCGGAAGTGATTAGCTATTAATTGATTAATAATGTCTCAATTGCTTCGGGTGCATTCGGTCAGCCTGATAGCAACATGATTTTCTTGATTATCACCGAATTAATAACATATTTGGTACATAGGCCGAATGAAGGAGCTAGGCTAACATTCCATCCCGTTACTCTACGTAAAAATTGTGTGTGGCTGTGGGTATCGTAGTGAGTGTATGTAGGATTGTTTGGATCACACACGAATACTTCGAAACCGACATAATTTCAAGAGCCCGTTGACAAATGTGAACTGGTCTCCAAACCTCAAACCTAAAAATAAGCCATCTAACTGCTGCACCAAAGTAGAATTAGCATAAACACTTTTTTAAAAGGCCAATAAAAAAGTCCAATTTATTTTGAAATCAACAACTTATTCCATTTTTTAACAACAATGAAAAGAAATCAAAGATCTATTTTATTTCCAACCTAAAAAAAATCTGAACCGTAGATTACAACATACTTGAAATTTACAGCTCATATATAGACAGTACGAGTAAATTTGCAGCTAACAGAAGCGTCTGTTTTCTCTGTTGAAGCAACACGAAGGCCCAACGAACTTCTGGCCTGATCTAGCTTCGTGCCACGATTCAAATGTTGTCCTGGAGTGGTACGAAGCCAATGGGGTCACTTTCGTACCCAGTGTGAATTTGTGTTTTTTCGTTGGCAGACATTTAATAATTTAGTTGCAATTTTATGAATTTTCAATGCTAAATGTTCATTAATTAGTGCCAGTATACTACATATACTACAGTCGTTTAATAACTGAACGTTTGACATTCAAATGGATGTTACGAGTTACGAAAACTAGGAGTTAGCGAAAGTGAAAACCCTGCAAATTAGTTTGAACGAGTCCCTAAAGATTAATAACAATATATAGTTAATTCGCAGACGCTTTCAAAAAACACTTTCTTTGAGAACTTTTATTTTTTAAATCGTTTTTCAATACTCATATTTAAGCAAAATTTAGAAAGCGGCTTGGATTAATGAGGAAAAATAAAGTGATATTTTTATAAGGAATTTAATATATATCACCACTGAACCCTTGTCTATGCACGCCCTTTCGCACAAGCAGTTGTTATAGTGGCAAATCTCCAAAAATTGTGGCAGATGCGGCTGAACCGAAAATGCTGCAAATCCCCTTCAGGCGGGTGAGTGCTATGATACACGGTTTTTACAGCCAACGCAAACCTTACTATCGTTCACTCTGTTAACTCCAGAAAAGGGATGTTACACAGAGGTTTAGAAGGACTTTTTGATATGGACTAAGATCCTAATTCCATTCAATTAGTATTCTACTAGACTGGATGAGATTTTGGGTGATTTTCCTCGTTTGTTTCAGTAACCATTGCAATAACTGAGTGCCGATATAAAATGTGAGTGAACGCTTGCCAAATTTGAAGTAGATCCAACGACCGTGTGTGCGTTGCGATTGTGTAAGAAACCATACAGCAGGAAATGGTCATTTCTGCACGGGGAAAATATTGTGCAGGTGTAGGGGCAGGTTGCCGACCAGAGCGCAACTGAGCAGCATTATTTTCCAATAACTTTAACAATGCCGTTAATTGAGTTATTTGATGATTGATTTTTTTTTCTTCGAGCGCCATATGAACGAAATCAAATGCATTGGGCAGAAAACGATTCCCTGCGTAGCGAAATGAAAGTGAATTTATTTTGAATCGATGGGAAATTAAAGGGTTTATTGTTTTAAGTGTTAGTTTAGGTTGTTTTGCTTTCTGGGTGAATGAAAATCCAGGTAATTGTAGATAATAATGGTTTTATTAGGCTGCTGGTGAAATTTCGTTCAAAAATAATCGGCGTTCATACCAGCTACGATCAAGGTTGAAAGCGAGTAATGCAGCACCATACAATAAACTGCATTTTATTTGATTGGCAGCTTTTGTTTTAATTGAACACTGTCGTCCAACAGGATATGGCCGATGATTAATAGTATTATTGTTCTTATTTTACTTGTTGGTTTCCTTGGTTTGAATTAACCTGCATGCAGGATTGATTCATTTAACAACAGATTTTAACCAAATTTCATGGAAACGAATGCGAGCAATTTGCAAATTAGGATCACACACACAAAAAAACAAGGAACGAAAAAATATCATGTAAACACTAAAGCGAGATGCAAACACAAATTTCAAGCATACGACCAGACCATATTCACTTAACAAACTAAAACTCAAATCAGACATGACTAATGATGATCGCAAGCAAATCTAAGTCCATTTTTACTACATGCTCTGCAAACACGGACATCTCCGCCGACCCGCGCAGCAGTTATGATAGTTAGAGCTTGCAACATTCCTGTAAGTAATAAAAATGTTTGTTTCCAGTTTTGTAGATTTCTCTTTCCGTCCAGCACGGTAGCAATTCGAATCGCCAGCTCTGGCAGTTGCTGTGGTCTTAATGTTGATCATCATCAACACGGCATTATTGTGTGTGGAGACTGCGCCACAGATTTTCCTTTCTCTAAGCCTCTAAGATGAGATGAATGGAAATTTGCACAAACCACAACTGGTTCGCTGGGTTATTGCTGACCAGCACTAGTTTTTTTCCCTCCAATCAAGTGAAAAGAAATCACTTATACACTTTCTGGTCAATAAAAATGGAAACATAAATGATCCAATCGAAAAAATATCGGGAAGTTGATCGATCAAACAAGTTTAGCAGGGATGGGATAATATTGTTACACTGCTGAAAATCAAATATTGAATCATCTCTTCTTGCTTGTTTGAGGGAATCTTCAGTGGCCGTCAAAATCCTGGTATTGGTCAATTTGTTTAGAACAAACTCAAACATACTGCTGCAAATAACAACACCGTATTTTTTTCACATCGGATCTATTCTACGTCATTTTGAATCTGGTACATTTCGTCATAATTTGGAACAAGAAAGAAAACCTTCCAAACTGCTTTGAACTCTAACTCAAAAGCACCCTTTGATGGATAAAATTTCACCCATTTCCTTAACTTTATAAAATTAGTGCTTCATAGTTAGCGTGTGGCGGATATTTGCGACAGCACTATTGAAGGAAATTTGTTTCGGCGTGTTTAGGCTTTCTGTCGGTAATCGATTAAAGTTTTCATATTTGTTTTATTGTATTTCGTGTAGATTAAATGATGACTAAATGCGCCCCTCTAGAAAATGATCGATTTTATTCACTATTGATGCAAATATTACGAACCCTTGCGCTGTATTGGCCGGTTTGACGTGCCGCAAGGGCTCAGTAGGGATTTTTTTGTCAAGACCGAAGCTTAGAGTCAGGTCCGTTGTGGTCATATCAAATTAATTAGTTTTTCCCCTTTATTTGTCTACTCACATTTTTTAAATTATTACTGGAATTCAAATGGTCCATTAATTAAAATCTTTTTGGTTCCTGAGATGAGATTCACTATAAATGATTTTGGCGATGCAAGGAAACGGAGCAGTACATCGAAATAACATTTCTTCTTTATACAATATTTAATTTCAGATCATCCATGGAATTCCCAAGAATTGTTACAATGGTTTTGAATTTTTTTTTCTTTTCTTGTTTACATGGTCTTCATTTTTTGGATATGTCAGTCCGTCTTCAATTGCGGCAGGACCAGATCCAGAAATGTGTTTGCAAAAGTAATTGTTGTTATCATTTAATATTTTAACACACCTTCACTATATGTAATCTTCTATTTTATATGACACTAGCTGAACCCGGTGTGAGTGTTGCTACGCTTGCCACTAAATGAATAAAAATTTAATAGAACTGGCGGATTTATGGTTGTTTTTCGGAATGAGTTTTGTTAAAATAATTTCGTTTGCTAATATGTGACTTCGATAATAAAATTTATGTTTTTTTATTTTGTTTTTGATTTTATTTTATTTTTGATAACGTAGCTGCAATGCATCAGTAATTTTATTCTCAACTATATTCATCTGAAAAAAAAAATACAAAATATATTCTTTTTATATTAACATATATTATATTATACAAATATTTTATATATTTTTCATCTGGAGGGGGGCGGGGGGCTCTTATACAAATGAAACAGTCCTCCTCAGGAAAATCTTCGAAACTTACTCTACGCCGCCATGTTCCATCGAACTATCTTCTTCAACCACTGCACGTTGGGCAAAAACGAGCCAAAAAACGGATCTTTTATGGCCGCTAGTTTCAGTCCCTTAGGATGAGCATTTCTAGTGTTCAATATCACGAGAAATCGATTGGAGATGGTTTCAGCCACCGCACTACACGGGAAGTTGTCAATTTTGCCCGATTCTGCCCATGATTATACCTCAAACTCATATGTCATTTAGTTTTATACATTGATGTTACCAATATAACCCTCATTTGCACTGTACTTATGTAAAATTATCCGGAGAATTGAATGAAGATGATACTGCTTTAATTTTACCTTTAGAAGTAGTCCATTTTACCCGAATTCCCCTCATACTTGCGGAAACTTATATAACATACGGTTTTGAGTATTGGACCCATCACTATTATCCCCATTTGCACTGTACTTATGGAAAATTGTCCGCAAAATCCAAGGTTTAACCAGGTTTTAACGATTTCCTGTACTTTTTTGTTATTTTTATCAATTGTTGCAGATATAATTTGAAATACACGTTCCTTACCCATTTTGGAGTTCAGATACGCATCTAAATGATTTTTATTCGTCAGCATTATGCTTTCTGAATTTTCGAATTCAAGAAAATGGTGACTGATTTTTCCACTCCAGGAATTTGACAATTAAGAAAACACAAGGCCGTGAGCTCTAACTCAGAACGAGAGTTGCTTTTACTCAGTCGTGAGCAGGGATTGAAATTGTCGCCGATCTGAGAAGAAAAATGTCCCTTTTCGTCGTTACTGAGAAAGACCAGATCGACACAAAGAGCGTGAGATATTTGATCAAGCAAAGTGATTCTCTTGAGAAAAGCAACGATGATAATATCTTTTCACTCTATAAAGAGAGCCGATAATTTCGTTCCTTTTCGGCGTTACTTTTCAGGCGATAATGAATTTTCACTCTTCTCGAGAACCCGATTTTGCGCTTTTTACTTAAAACCAAAACAGCCGTTGCCGTTTGAATTTCTGCTATGAGTTACACGAACAGGTGTTACAAGCTGTGGAACCTTCTAAATGTTGGGAGATGATAAAGTGTTCTCACCAATCTTGAAGGAGCGATATTTTCCTGCTTGGATGGGCCGATAATATTGTCGATTGTCTGCTCAGCGAAAAGCTGTTTGAGCGATACGTGGCTTATAGGAGCCATGAGCGATAATTTAAATTTCTGGTCGCGAGTAATTAGCGTGGGAACAACTACTCAGTTTTTGTATTTTTTTTTTAAAGTTGGGTTAGTATGAGAGTATCTAACCAAAGCAGTATAATCTTCATTTGATTCTGTGGTAAATTTTACATAAGTACAGTGCAAATGACATTAATAGTGATGGGTCCAATTCTCAAAACCATATGTTATATAAGTTTTCTCAAGTATGATGGGAATTGAGGTAAAATGGACCACTTCCAAAGGTCAAACCGAAGCGATATCTTCTTTATTGGATTCTGCGGACAATTTTATATAAGTACAGTGCAAATGGGGATAATAGTGATGGGTCCAATACTAAAAACCGTATGTTATATAAGTTTCCGCAAGTATGAGGGGAATTCGGGTGAAATGGACCACTTACAAAGGTCAAATTAAAGCAGTATCATCTTCATTCGATTTTCCGGATAATTTTACATAAGTACAGTGCAAATGAGGGTTATATTGGTAACATCAATGTATAAAACTAAACGACATATGAGTTTGAGGTATAATCATGGGGAGAATCGAGCAAAATGGACAACTTCCCGTGTAGTGCGGTGGCTGAAACCATCTCCAATCGATTTCTCGTGATATTGAACACTAGAAATGCTCATCCTAAGGGACTGAAACTAGCGGCCATAAAAGATCCGTTTTTTGGCTCGTTTTTGCCCACAGTGCACTGGAATGTCATCTTCCTGCTGCCCGGCTTCCGGTTCCAACAGAATGTTATCTTCCGCTCTGGATACACCCTCCGTTGGGTCGGGATCAGCAACTTGATCACAACTGATGCTGACGTGGTTACCCAGTGGTCCCATACCTTGAATGGACTCTTCTCCATACAACTGTTCCCAAAACATCGCATCTTTGAGGAATCGATAAGCTTTTCTTCCATCTGCATAGCCTGCGAAGATCAAACGCACACCCTTTTCATCCAGCTTCCATCTCCATTCTTTGGTACATAAACATAATCAAACATTATTAGATGGTTGTAGCTAGGCTTTTCATCAAACCACAGTTCAAACTGTGTGTGGCCTGTGGCTGTTGCGGATAAACGGTTTAACAAATAGTTGGCAGTGTTGACTGACTCACGCCAGTATCGTTGGTCCAATCCTGCTTCGATTAACAGGCAACGTGACACTTCAATCTGTGACCTGTTCTTTCGTTCAGCCTAACCGTTTTGTTGGGGGCTGTACGGTACACTGTGTTGCAATTCGATCCCGTCACTCTTCAGCATAATTCGAAAAGCATGACCATCTGTACAGAAAATTTTAGGTATCTTCCCGAATTGTGTCTTGATTATCTTTATGTACTCCTCGAAATAACTCTATTGGGATTTCCGTTCCAACAGATACACGGTACAATAACGGTTTCGGTCGTCGATCAGGGTTAAGTGATAGCGGTTACCACTCGAGTAGCTTCTTCCTTTTGGCCACATAAATCAGAGTGCACAGTATCTAGTTTCTCAGCCGACTCAGTAAAGGATTGCTTAGGAAAGGATTAACGTATAAGCATACCTCTGCAGCACGTTGTACCAACGGACGAAATACTATAGACTCAGATCCAGGGTGGCTACACAATCTTAATTAAAAAATGCCTGCATTTTTGCCGAATTTTTCCCGCATTTTTACCTTATTTTCCCGACTGGGAAAATGAGTTAATAAAAATTGGATTAATAGATATTTTTGAAATTCAAAACTTCAAACAATTCTCTGAGCTACCAAACTCTTTTCAGTTTGGTTCACCACCAGACACTTTCCATTTATTGACAATCCACGCTCTATCGTCGCATTTTTGTGCGACAAGATGAGCACCTTTTTAACAAATGTTGTCAAATTTGGCAGCTCAATCAGTTCTAGTCAAAATTTGTCCAAACTCTGTTCTTTTCTCTGGAATCCGGTAAGGAACGTCAGGCGGCATTGAGCACAGCTGCCTTATTTTTTCCTTCACTTTGTGCGCAACTGCAGCGCTCAGATAGTCTTTATCTACGAACGTTTCCAGACACACCTCCCGACGCTTTTTAGCTATTTCCGCGAAATGAGTTATAACAGATTACTAGATGACGTAACGCGTTGAAGGGTATGGTCATGGAGATTTGTTGAGTAGCTTCTTCAAAAAACCACAGTGAAAAGATCGAGAGTCGTTGCGGAATGCCGAAAAGTCTTTGTCGGATTTTTTGGCAAATTCTCTCGCTTGATGGGCGATTTAGAGGCAAAGCCGATTTCCACATTAAGGGCTGACTCAATTCTATTTCAATTAACGATGTTGCTTTGACTGTGTCGGCGCTCGGGCTTAACCATTTTCTCCATAGCGGCTCTAAATAAAAATGAGAACAAAATTCAGCTTTGGTCCCATCATTGGTCTTAGCTCCATTTGAAATTCGAATGAATTTTCTTCAGCTTTCTTTCTTCCTGCTTCCTGACTTCATTCAGAAATTTTCTCAAATTGAGGAACATTTGTAGCGCTTTTCTAGAAACTTGTTCATTTTCCACCAGGGATTAAGTCACTCGGCAACCATGTGTTAACACCCTCAAAAACACAATCCACCACACTTCGAACCAATCGCCAGCACATGAAAGATAAATTCATTTCTGACACCACTTACACGAATCGGTTGTTTGTTTTCTCACGGTTTTGTTTCCCTCTCTCTTGATTAAAATGATGTATATGTGTGCGTGATTAAACGTCAAAAGGGTCCATAGTTGCCAATAAGCATAAATGTTCGATTGTAGTATTGGCAGATAAGTGGAAACACAGAAACACCTTCCGACACATTTTATATTAAGTCTATTTAACAGGGGTTGTAAAATGCACAGCTAATTTTTTGAAAAGCATTCGTTTATAAAAAAATGTCTGATGCATTTGGTGTCTTTGTTATTGCTGTAAAGTGACTGGCACAATAGGCTACTCTGCACTGCAGTGACAAATATTTGTCTATTATAAAAATGGACTGAGACTTTTTGGTATTTTCAAAATGACAGCAGTGTTACCACCCCAGATTAGCGGAACTTGTGTACCATATAAAAAGAAAAAAATACTTTATAAAACATACAAAGTTAATCTTTGCACAAAAATTTACAGTAATTCATACAATAGCGATGCTTCAGTCAAAAAGATCAGCTAAGAAGTTCCAGTGGAGTAGAATAAAAACAAAATTAAGACATATGCGAAAACTCACCTGTAACAGCCGTGTAGCCATATCTTCTAAGCGGTACGTTTTTAAACAGGCTGAACAAAGCCAGCAGAAAATGATCCACATGCCAATCTGTTTGTCTTAGCCCCTCTTGATGGAATTGTGCACGACGTGCAAGCCGCAGCTAAGGATGTTGAAGACTTCAAAGCCAGGGCTGGCTCGCAGATCCCTGATTTTCCCAGTCAATTCTTTGAACGTTCCAGTTGACAACCAGTGCTCCATAGAGAACTGAGTTATCTTCTTCAGCAATGCTAGATTTGCAGAAAAACGCTGTTTCATTCCGTTAATGAGTTCGTTGGACCAAGTTGATGACAAGAACGCTACTCAAATCATTTGAAAAAGGTGTGAGTATGGTGGACATATCACAAAAAATCCCGATGAATTTTGAAATTCCCGAGTTTTTCCCGCATATTTTCCGATAATTTTTTATTCCCGCATTTTTCCCACATTTCTCGATTTTCTCGCGTCTATGGTCACCCTGTAACATGAATGACTTAGTACGTCCAGTAGAAATAGTCCTATAATAAGTGAGATACCCAAGATTAGAAGAAGGGAAATTGTGTTAAGATGAATTGCAAAATGAACATGAGAATTAGGCAGTAGCTCTCTGTCTTGAATCAATTGATTATTAATGTGGAACAATCGACCTTCAGGTGAATGCATAAGCATTAGAGTTGAATAAGTTACATAGAATCTCATAATTCATAACTGCTGTAAAGAAAAGGACATTACTATTTAAACTGTCAAAACCCATTCGGACCATGCCCTAACAATTGTTTGTGATAAAAAGTTGTTAATCCTCTAATTACCTATTAAGTAGACAAACAGAGAACTCAATGATCCCTATGGTTATTGTTGCTCTGATGTTTTTTTCATTGTCTTAAAGTGACTCAACCTCCCGAGCTGATTCATCACTGACTGTTACTCTGTAAGACGTACAGAGATACATTGTTATTAGGAGAAACATGCCCCAATTTTTAAAAAAATATGATTATCAATTGTGCCTTACCAAACACTTGAATTGTAGAGCTGCATGTCGTTTTCACTTCTTCAATCGACATTCAATTAAATGTAATCAAAATGCTAATTTTCAATCGTTTACAACACCTGATTGATTGCATTGGCACAATTGTTTTCATTTACAACACCAGAGAGAAAGTGTCAAAATTTGGGCTATGATTGAGCATCCCATGATTCTCCGAACAGGAGACAACAACACATGAATACCTCATTTTGATCTTGATAACTGGCCTTGGTATTAAAGAGCTCAGATTAAGAGGTAAAACCCGAGCAGAAGCGAATAACTTGATAACTGGCCTTGGTATTTAAGAGCTCAGATTAAGAGGTAAAATACCTGAGGAAAATACCATCAAATTGTTCCCACAATGTCATGCGAATACCAAATTGAGGTAAGACAATACCGAAATAATAAGTACCTCTAAGGTGACCAGATACTTACCCAGGTATCCGAAATATCAAGTTTAGTTATTCGAGAGATATTTTGCTTACAATTCTTAGGTATTTTGCTTAGGTCAGTTATCAAGATCAAAACAAGGTTATTTACAAACAAATACCTAAGAATTGCAAGCAAAGTATCTCTCGAATAACAAAACTTGTTATTTCGGATACCTGGAAATACCTGAGAGGTACTATTTTGGTATTGTCTTACCTCAATTTGGCATTCGCATAACATTGTGGGAACAATTTTATGGTATTATCCTCAGGTATTTTCGCTCTTAATCTGAGCTCTTAAATACCAAGGTCAGTTATCAAGTTATTCGTTTCTGCTGGGGTCAAGATGAAGCATGACAAAGCGGGCTAATCCCGGGATAACAGGACATTTGAATATTTTTTTAGATTAAAGTATATATTCAGTCAAGCAGAAGACATATATGCTAAACGCCATGTGGTACTCACTTTACCTATTTGAATAAAAACAGGTTCTCTTAATTGGAATTCCACGTTAAATTTCTCATATCGTGTGCAATTTTTAAGAAGAGTAGGGAAATTATTTTATAAAATACAGTGTTATGCCTAAATAGAGTAAATTAAACGGACGTCAAAAATCACCAAATAGTTCACAGGAAACCTTTAATTTCTCTAGAATGGGATCCAATATTTTTCAAATGATTATTTATTAGGCCTGATAATATTTGGTTGTTAAGTATGTTAGCGAGTTCAGTTTCATGATCTTTTTGAATATATGTTTAAGACATTCAATAGCGATCAATAAAATCATTATTTTTAATGTAAAAAGTACTTTTTGCTGAAATGAACTGGTTAAATCATTCGATGTAGTTACATAAGTGAATTGTTGATCTCATTAACAGACATTTTTCTACGCATAAACTTAACACGCTACACAATACGATCAATGTTTCTACATTTTACTGAACCTAATAAAAAATTTCAAGAAATTGTATGGAAATACATGATTTTCTCATTTTTTTTGTTTTTTAAACGGCGTACAATGCCAATTGGTAGTAACAATGTTCATCAAACTAACCAATTACTTCTCAAAATCACTCAGAGGTATATTTAAGTATAACTGAGATATTCAGATTTTAAATAATTTGATCAAAGTTGCTCACTTGATTAAAGTTTTGATAAAAGGTAAATTTAATTTAATTCGTTTATTCCATTAATAAAATAAAAAATTACATATAATAACAAATACATATAAACATAATTTATATTATGCCAATGTGGCTTCAAGCATAGCGGTGATTTATCTACAAAGATCTATGGCCCTGAAAAAAAATTGTCGATGTAAAAATCTCCATCGACTGAACTAACTTCTATGGTATATTAATGGGTGAAATCCTTCGTGGTTTGGTTAAGGGATCTTATTGCCAGAAATGTTTTAGTGTGCTAATTGGATATGATTGGATAAGTGTGCGAAGCAAAACCAACCCAAGTAACAATTTTAGTTTTATTCCAGCCGTAAAGCACTCCTCCCGGCTTTGTTGATAAAACTACATTCGAAACTGTTTTCTCTACCAACACCTCCTCTATGCTTCTTTGAAGTCAAAATTTGTACAAAATGGCGCACTCTATAAACGGTTGTGAAAACAAGTTAGTAAATCCTTTATAAGACCATACAGATTTTGAAAATGTTCTCGTGAGAGATGTGATGACCACGAGAAAACCTTTATAAAACATATTGGCTGCTATGAAAACTAGCATACAGCCAAATGGCCATAGTTGTCTAACTTCACTGCGTTATCGTGGTTGGTTGTCGTTGCTCTGCTTTGTTCAATTCTTTGCTCTTCAGATTCATTTTGCAGTAAATAATATCTAAGAAAAAAGTTCTTGTGTTGCCGGAAATTTAGTCTGATCGCAAAATATTCAAAACAAATTGAGTTTTTTTTTGTACAGCATATCATGCTCCAAATCATATGCGCATAGTGAAATAGTGTCTCCAGTTCATTTGCATTACATTTAAAATATAGTGTATTATTTTTTCACACTCCATTTATTTTTTTTTTTTAATTATGGCGTTTAAAAAAAACCACTTTTTCCAAAAAAAAATATTTTTTCGTCGTGACTACTATTAAAAAATTTTGTGGTTTGATGAAGTTTGTCAGAAGTAGATAATTTATCATCTCCATGCGAAGCGCTAGGAGTGGACGGTAATTTATTGCTAGAACGAAATAGACATGAAGAGAAAGTGTATTGATAGCTCCGTATAGGGCAACGGCAGGCTTTGAAAATTGAAAGATCAAGTTTGAAAACGAGCGGAGGGCATTATTGAACGGTAGTATCCGATCAGGCACATAACCCTTTACCATACTACCCCATGCAGGATAGGCAAGAGGACAAGGGGACAAACCGATAAATATGACTTTAAATATATTGCTAAACTGTTTATTCCGTACATTCAGAAAGGCAATACTGTGTGCAGCAGTGGCTATTTATAGTAGTTTGCAATTTCACTAACGAGCGTTCTAATAATCACAGAAATTAACACTGTTCCTTCAAACGGTTCCATTGTTTAATGTTTCGCGAGCAAAGCATTTGACACAGAAATATATGGACAGACTGTTCATTCAATCGATACCGTATCTAAGATACGTATGAAATTGAGAAACAGCATGACTTAGAGTAAAGTCTATAGCTTTTCTAGGTGATTGATGGTTCCTGTGGACTTTGAATTCAATAGCATCGATTCTATTATTAGTTTGCTTGTGTTGGATTACTTCCAAATAAAATGAACCTTTGCATACATATTTTGACTATTCGAATAAGACCGACATTGCTTCCACATCCATCCACTGTTTTCTTTTATCTATGAAACGGGGCCAGCAAATGTTCAGTTATCAGTTTTTTCCCTTCTTTGTAATGGTATATCTACTTTAAAAAGCAACTACCAAACCCATCATTTGTAATCAAATACACCTGCTAATCCATCCCCCGAGGGTAAATTGTCATCCACCAGCCGAAACTGTACTTTGTTGCAGAAGCAAAACGAAAAAGATGCGACGATAAAGAAAAGACCATCTCACTGGATTTTATATCCACTTCAAACCAACTGCTTAGCGAATCATTTTGTCTGTCTAGTTTTTACTTTTTACGCTTCGGGCGGTAAAAATTTCTCCTCTCCCAGTTAGCGTAACTGTTCAACGGTGGTGATCGAATGTGCTAGCATGCCTCTGAACGAAGAGGAAAATAGAAGGTTCGTCGCTTACTGCTTAAAGCTGGAAAGCAAGTCCTATCTCTGCATGAATACGACGAACCCGAACGAATCACGACCTAGCGAGCGAATTATCTTGTCTTGTTACAACGATGCTAATGGCGTTGCAACTATGACTTAACTTATGCGACAGGACGTTCATGCATGATAAATAGATTGTCTGTGACCACACCGCCGGGTGGTCGAAGGTGTTGCGAGCTGTACCCGGTTGGGGCAGTTTTCACTTTCATTTTCCGCAGGGCTTTTCTGCCTTCCTTTTACGTCTTCATCAAGCAAAATCGTCCACCGAACATCTGTTATTGATCCCCCATTCTAATTTTCTGTATGCATGTTGTAAAAAACAGCGAAACTTGTCAGCGGTGGTGCTGTTTTGACGGATTTAGACGAATCATAAATAAAACTTCATGAGGGCAATGGAATCCGGTGACGGAGGAAATTGTGAACTGATTTGCATCCGTTTCGAACCATTCGCCCCCCAAAGGCATGAAGTTGCAGCATGACAACCTACACGACATGTGTTTGTGCACATTTTAATGCGAATATCGGAAGGAAGCACTGTCGAAATCGTTCGATTGAAACTTGTTACCGCGGCTAATCGCAGGGTACTGCTGCTGGTGGTGGTCAACTCGGCTGACGAGTCGAGCAGAAATGATAATCATCAGTTTTTAATAGCCATTTATGACTCAATCGTATGCGAGCGGACGCGCCTAATTGAAAGTTTCGATACACGGCTCAAATACAAAACGAAACACTTTTATTGCCCTAAACAGGGGGATATTATTTATGCTCAGGTAACACCTCGCGACTGGGAAAAGCTATATGCAACTTTCTGAATAGTTGGGCGGTATTGAATATTAATTGTCGGCTATTGATTTCAAAATTAAACTAACCGAAACGATGCCTGAATTGAAAGTAGAAATACTGCCGAGGGGGCTGGACAATATTGAATGCTATCGGAACTTGTCCGCTCAATAAGTTTGTCCAGGGCAAACCTTCATACGATCGACAGCCTTGCAACCCGATTGAATGCGAAATTGACAAATTGTGTAAACTACGAGCAGGAATGCAATTAAAACCGATAAGTTGTCGTTCTTGAACAAAAATCACTTTAAGTGGCAAGTTATCACTCACTGATAAGAAGTCATATAAATTTCAGTGCCCTGAGATCGCTACATTCGAGCGTCCTTCAGAAATTAAGAATAAATTGCAAGAAACGAGGAATCAAACACAACTTTTGTCGATTTGCTTAAGTTTCGGTTTTGGGTGACATAATTTAACATGGGATCTTTGTTTATGTTCCCCGAAGATTGATTCATTCATTCAATATTATTTATTTCTAAAGGGTGAAACGGTCAAAATTTGGTCAAGGGAAAACGCGTATAAATCGGTGAAATCGTTTATTTAAAAAATCAAATTAAATTTCTTTTTCAAGTTCAATTAGTATAAAATTCAGGAAAAATATTCAGTTAGGCTTCCGCTTTTCCAAATCCGAATTGCCGGGCCTTACGCTTGACCCCTGCCATCAGATTTTGTACAGCCACCTTGTCCACCTTCTTCGCCGCAGAAAGTCAGTTTGCCTTGAACTGCTGCTCGTCCTTAGCAGTTTTTTTTTTTGGTCTTCTTTAGGTTCCGCTTGACAATAGCCCAGTATTTCTCAATTGGGCGGAGCTCTGGCGTGTTGGGAGGGTTCTTGTCCTTGGGAACCACCTGCACGTTGTTGGCGGCGTACCACTCCATGGCCTTTGTACCGTAATGGCAAGATGCCAAATCCGGCCAAAACAGTACGGAACAACCGTGTTTCTTCAGGAAAGGCAGCAGACGTTTATTCAAACACTCTTTCACGTAAATTTCTTGGTTGACAGTCC
Source organism: Aedes koreicus (assembly GCA_024533555.2). Classification (NCBI taxonomy): domain Eukaryota; kingdom Metazoa; phylum Arthropoda; class Insecta; order Diptera; family Culicidae; genus Aedes; species Aedes koreicus. The sequence continues at coordinate 58,777 of JAHHFK020003530.1, forward strand.
CGGAAGCTATGAAAATGCTGCTTTTCAAGCCACAGGTACAGATGGCTTGCCAAACCAGATATTTCATAGCGAACTTTTACAGTTTCGTGTGCTTGAAAATATCTGCTACCTTTCCCCTTCCTTTTGCCGTATAAAACTCCTGTCCCGGAAGCTGCTTGTAGTCGGCTTTGAAGAGGTTTCGTCGTCCATTACCACGCAGTCAAACTTCGTCAGCATCGTCGTGTACAGCCTCCGGGATCGCGCTTTGGCCGTCGTATTTTGTTTATCGTCGCGATTTGGAGTCACTACCTTCTTGTAAGTCGATAGTCCAGCTCGTTTTTTTGCTCGATGCACGGTTGTAGACGATACACCTAGCTTATTTGTGGCATCTCGGAGAGATAGGTTAGGGTTTCGCTTGAAACTACCGGCAACTCTCTTTGTCGTCTCAGCTGCTTCCGGTTTTCGATTTCCACCCGATCCAGACTTCCTGGCTGTCGACAAACGTTCCCCAAACACTTTATTTACATTTGTAACGGTTGATTTGGCAACTTTTAGCGATTTTGCCAACTTTGCGTGCGAGTAGCTCGGATTTTCGCGATGCGCGAGCAAAATTTTGATACGCTGCTCTTCTTGCTTGGACAGCATTTTGACAACTGAAGAGTGAATTCCAAAATCAAAATAGGAGCAAAATTCTCACACACACACCTTCAAAATGAGGGGTGTTCAGGTTTTTTAAATGCAAAATTGAAAGAAATACGTCAAGTTGATATTGACCAAATTTTGACCGTATCGCCCTTTAAGTGTGCATAATCATTTTTCGAAAATTCAGGATCAATTTTTTCGTTCTAAATTGTGGTTCTGACAATGCAAACTCATCACTGTATCACAGTTTTCATGATCAATGCTTTGACTTTGAATGAAAAAGCTGCTTTTGATTGTATTGGTTATGATGATAATTAGTTGCCTCTTAAATCAATCGCATCAAGCACGTTCAATTATTTTTAAGAGACATGTAAACGAGTTTTTTAGTCACAACATTCTTATGCAGCATACATTCTAGTTCAATTGACGTTTGCATATTTTTCCCGATGAATTTGTTTATTATGATTATGCAGCATACCCCAAAAGTATCAATCTTGAGTTAAAATAAATGAAGTAATCGGTCAAAAATAAAATTGTAACCGTCATTTTAAGAATTATTAAGGGTCGTGAACTTTTCTTTTGCAGTTTTATAATAAGAAGTATGTTTTTTTTTTAAATTATTAACAGAACCGAAGGAATTGTTCGGCAATGTTTTAACTCTGCTCTATTCAAGTATTTTTTAGGAACAAACTAAACTATATCTTTTGTATTGACCGAAGCTATATTTAAAGCTATTGTCTTTAGCGGATCGTTTTGTTTCTTTCCAATAATCAAAAATAAAAAACAATAAAATGGAGGTCGAAGTATGCTTTGCTCGACGGTGTAAGCAAATATTTTTTCTTCCGTCAAATTGTTTGATTGTTCCTGATTTTTCGTATTAAACGTATTGTTTGCTATTTTATGAGTGACGAAATTTGAGTAAGGGCAGGTTATGAAAATTGAAAGATACAAGTTGAAAACGAGCGGAGGGCATATGAAAGTAGTATACAATCGGCCGCATAATCTTTTACCAAACTACCCCAGATGCGGTACCCCAGAGTGTCCGGTGAAACTTTCCCGAGTCCTAGAGCGATGCCGAAAGTGGAGTTTGGTAGACAGGTTCAAGCCGGTTGAGCCAAGAATGGCTACTTTGGAGGAAATTTTGACCAAACATTCGCCGGAGCAGGTGGAGATTCTGAAGAAAACGAAAGCGACGATGTTGATGGGTTGAAGGTGTTAAGTTCGAGATGCGATGGAATTTTCGTTCACCTGCAATGCCATATGGGGCAAGCATGGCGGGTTTGGATATGCATCCTTTAGATACCTTGGAATAAGCAGAACGGCAACCATTCGGACCCCGCAAAGGATTTTCAGACAATTGAGGTGGTTAGTGCTCTCAGCAACGCGGAGCGAAGCTGGTAATTGTTATCCTTTTTGTCCCCTGAATTATATGAACTATATTATATGATCACATCACTTATCAAGGTGAATCCTGATCCGTCGAACCCTACCCTACTAACATAGAAAATCCTCTTTCCTGTGACCTTTGTGTGGATGCAGAGGTAAACACGGTCCTTAAACATCAGAGGTCACACTAACTTTCCTTCCCTATTCCTATCTTATTGCAAGGACGTGGCCAGCACCGTTATTGATTATTAAAGAAATTGAGTCACTGAAACGTGTACCCCGTGGCCGGTTACTTCCAGCCCCTTCAGTTGATTCATTGTGCAATTTCACTGATTCTGATCAATCACGGAGTAGCAACCATTGATACGTACAGTCAGTCAAGCAAAGCTAAGCTAAGCTAAGTAATCAAAAGAACACAAAAATAATTATTTTCCTCGAACATTTCTGTTTATTTTCATAAGCAAATCATACTTATCTGGAAACCACCGAAGAGCGATTGACGGAAAAATTGTTAATGGATTGTAGAATAATCGACAAAAAGAGTATATAATATGCGATCTGGAAACGATAAGTTCCCCTTAGCGGCTAAACGGACAACGTAGAATGCGCCATTTGACGCGAGATCCGGCAGGCAGCCGTAAGCGGCTGTGACATGAGGGAACAAGGCTGACCCTGGGGAATCATCGCCCCTAAACGTCCCGACCCCGGTCTTGGCCCTGGCTTTCTCGATCGGAGGAAGAACCATACGACGCGATGTTTGGCAGGTAGCGTAAGTGGTCGGGCAAGAAAATCGCGGGCGATCTGGGCATTGACAGACGTCCCGAACCCTGCTTGGATCCCGGATCGTCTCGATCGACTCAGCGTCAGGTCAGCGCCCAAGTAAGACAACTTGTCATATTAATGTTAAAAATAAACATTTCAGACTGTTCAGGCTGCATCATGAAAACTCGAAGTTTTTCTGTATAGTGATTTTTCGCTCTCGACCGACTACTGCGATCAGTTTGGCAACGCATCGAGTGACAAGATCGATAACATATTAGCGCACACAAGATGCGCAGCGATGTTTTATTTCAAAAGTTCACCAGTGTCCGTCGCGAGCGGTTGACATTTTTGAGTTCTATTCTATTGATTTTAACAGTAAAAAATTCATATGTAGAGAAAGTGAATACAAATAAAAGCAAATGTCTATTCTTATTTTGTGAACGAATTCCTCCGAAATTTCCGTGGTTCCGCTCAACAGATTGATCCATCGTGGTCTCAAGTCCGCTACTCAGACACAGACAAAGCTCAAGTTTTTTTTTTTGTCTAACTTCAATGACTTAATTTCATACAGGGTGCGACAGAAAACAGGGTGCCTTTCGGACGTAGTCCTCCGACATTGACTGCCATGTGCGTGTAATGGTTGACTTCAGGGTTTTCACACTAGGGTGTGATGTTTTTCAGGCTCGTGCTTCAACATATGCCCAAATCTAATAATCCAACAGATTAAGATCTGGACTGCTAGGGGGCCACAAATCCTTCGGCCAAAACTTCATGTTATCGTTCAACCATAGTTGGGTTCGATTGGACGTGTGACACGGCGCTCCATCCTGCTGTAGGACAACATTTTGGTCCTCGGAAAAGTTGACCTTTACCCAGGGAGGCACTTGGTGCTTTAAAATACCGATATACACTTCGGTATTGATTTTAACTACAGCATCAATGAAAACAGGCGGCATTTTCAAACCGTTGAATGCCACCAAGCCAAACATCATGACACCAGCCGGATGTTTGGTTTGAAATTTGAATTTCACTTTTTCCGAAACGTTCTCCATTTTCTGTGGTGAAATGAACCGGTTCGTGCGACTGTTCGCCACAGCATCGATGCTGAAAGCTTTTCGTCGGAGAACAGGATTATCATTTTTTCCTTCTTCAACAAGGAAAGCAATCTCTTGGAACGAGTCACTCGTAGTTCCTTGGCCCGGTCCGTAATCAAGTGGCGTTTCACTCTGGCTCTGGAAGATGCATGCATGTCTTCTTTGATGATTCTCCGCATGAATTTCTCCGAAATATTGGCTTCCTATGCAAGTTTTCTTATGGAACGCACCGGGTTGCGAGCAATTTTTGCACGGACCGATTTGATCACGTTCGGCGTGCGTGCAAAGCGCGGACGTCCGCTTCCCGGCTTCCGCTTCTTAGGACCATCCTGCAGGGACTTTTTTATGCGGTAAACTGTTGCCAAATGGCACCCTACCACCTTGGCAATCTCTTTCGGCTTCTTCTGGGCGAGCAAAAAATTGGTGATCACTTCTTTCGCGAACATTTTGACGAATTTGCAATAAAACAAATATAATGTTTGGATGCAGCACTTGAAAGTAAAAATAAACAAATACATTTTCGACAGAAATTAGTCACTAGCTACACGAATTAACCCAATACTCAAGTTTGAACATTTTCGCATTATTTTCTGCCGCACCCTGTACACGCATATAACTGAAAGAGCGCAACCAATGTGGCATTTCTGGTCATACCAGATGTTTTGTAGATCATCCATAAAACATTTTTTTTGTTTTTTGGTTTCTTCCTACAACTTGCAAATTATTTTTAAATTTATTTAATCCAATTTTTGCTTGTTTTTAAAAAAAAGAAAAAAAATATTAACAAAATTTTTTGTGGGGGGAAAGGGTTTTTTTTTATATTTTTTTTTATGAGGGATTTTGGTTTGTTTTTTTTTTTTTTTTAAAATTAATATTTTTTATTTGTGTGGGTGTTGGTATTTATATTGTTTGTTGTCTGTGTTGTTGTGGGGTGTTTTTTTGGTTGGTTTTTCTTTTTTTTTCGTGCGTTTTTTTTGTTTTGGAATAGTGACATTTCTCTATGGAATTCACAAAAATCAACATGGTGATTTTCAAAGTCTACAGTCCTACAGTACAATTCTAAGGTACGGGTAAAAACATTAGAAACACTTTGGATTTTCAAAAGTTCGTATTTTCTGTTCTGCGTTTTGTTTGTGAAATTGAACAGAGTTAACGACATTTATTCCCGAGAGGTTTCCAATTCCTGACACAGCCTCGAAACCCAACGAGAACTGTACCTTCACTTATATTTCAAAATAGTATTCGTTTTTCACTAGTGAGTTTACAATGCAGCTAGTATATTCATATAAGAAATAACGCGGATAACGAGGTTTTTACAAGCCCAGCACTTCCTTGTAACCAAATTTAACAACCGCCTCGCGCACTCCGCCACTAACCGTAACAAACAAGTTCTCATAAAATTAATGTCAGTATGAATGAAAACACAGATACAATTGTTTTATTATGTTGTGTGTAGCTTCATCTCAAAAGACTCACCCACAAATTAAGCGTGACAATTTATAACAAATACTAGACAACCTCCCAAACTGCTGCTTTAAGTAATATTTGAACAAACCCCCATGCCCAATTTGGCTTCTATTTCTGTGAAAATCAGTGAATGGCCCCACAATCTTACATTTAGGTAGTGTTTTTTTAATCCAGTATTTCAAATAAACGGTATATTCGGTAACATATGTACATTTTTTCAGCCGTCACAGTTTTGGATCCACAATCTATTCTGAATTATTTCACTATTGCATGAGGATGTTAAAAACATGTTTAAAGTGCATCTTGAATGCCACCTACCAACATATTTTAAAGCAACAAGCATACACGCTATTTCAAAACAACCCAAAATTGAGTACGTTTGAATCAAATCAATCAAAAGTGAGTAAAAATAGTAAAATGACAACAGTCAACATCGGTATTTTCAGGAAGTAAAATTCAAGTTGATCGAACAAAAATAGAACAAAAATGTGTTCGCTCCACTGTGTTCTGGTACCACTTTTAAACCGAATATGTGTGGAAAAAAATCCTCAAAACTTTTTCAACACCAGACATGTTCGGTATGTCATCCTCACGACTTATTTACAACAAAGATCTTATATTATTGTCAAAGAAGATGTTTCTTGGGCGGAGCTAACTACTAAAGCCCCGTAATTAGACATAGTGGATGCGTAATGCACAATAAATATTCCTGAAGTAATACCGAAAGGTGGTTCCGGGGACGGCTGGGGCTCGAGGCACGGGTGGGTTTTTAGTGGGTTGAGGAGTTGACACCATCATCCCCACACCCTGAGTTCTTTATGAGTCAGTACCAATTAGTCTGAACCAGCACGTAATAGGCACAAAGCGAGTAAAAAACGGAGTTTCCAACTTCACTTATTACCGTCCTTCCGTAACCTTTCTTTTTTGAAGAAAATGCTCACTTAATTTCATCGAATGTGGAGTTTTTGTTCCGTTACGAAAAATGTTAGACTCGAATTATTAAAATTTCGTTGTTAGGGTGACTATTACCGTGTTTTGGTAAACCGATTTTTTTATTTAAACAATACCATTATTGAAAAAAATCAGATCTTCTCTATCATTCAAAGAATGTACACACAGATAAAAAGAAACATTGAATTTCCTGCGTTATCTAATGCACATAAATTGAATGCTAGATTTGGCAGAAAATAATCGGATATTTAATGTTAATTGTAGCCAGATAACGCCTGAATCCAGCCTGTTGTATGAAAGATTGCAAACAATTTCGTTGTTTACGCCTTCTTTGGCTTGCAATTAAACGAGAGGAAATTTTACGAGCTTGTTGAAATTAATTTTTTTTTCTGAGCACAGCAAAAAGTCCTTCGTAGTCCTTAGTACAGTCCTCTCCGTATACGCATTAGCTAATATGGACACCATTATATGAATGTTAATGTATGTGTGCAATGACAGAGAACTTGTTTTACCACAGTCACTTTTATTCTGTAAAACGGCGTCGAATCAAGTACGCGTGTGCGATCTAGTTTTGCACAAAATGGTGGAAAATACGAATATGTCACACGCCGATGTTGCAAACTCCTCGATTATTGCAAAATTGACGGTTACTAAAATGCTAAAAAAAACCTTTGAGCAGCGCTTAAAAAAAAAAAGAGAGTGCCTTGCAGAGAAGAAGGCACTGAAAAGAAAAGCGAAAACGATCGACCCCATGAATGCAAGGAAGGTGAGGGATTACTTCAAGCGCAATCCGAACCATTCGATTTGACACTTGGCCAAGAAGGTCAATTCTTCCAGCTGGTTGGTCCAACAGGCAATGAAGCGGGCCGGACTTCATGTCTTCAAGGTAAGGAAGGCGCCTAACCCAACCGATAAACAGTATACGGTGGCCAAATCCCACGCCAGGAAGCTGTACCGCGAGTGTTTGATGCAGCCGAGATGCATCGTAATGGACAACTAGACGTACATTAGAGCGGATGCCAAGCAGATCCCCGGCCTAGAGTTTTTCGTCGGCAAGTTTCACCCGGATGTTCCGGAGAAGTTCCGGAAGAAGAAGGTCGACAAATTTGCCAAGAAGTATTGGTGTGGCAGGTGATCTGTGGGTGCGGCCAATTCAGCAAGCCATACATAACGACAGAAACCATCAACAGCCAAATATATAAAGAAGAATACCACCAGAAGAGCCTGCTGCCCTTCCTCCGGTCCCTCGAAGGTGACACTCTGTTTTGGACGGATCTGACATCGTGTCATTATACGCAAAACCGGTGATGGAGTGGTGCGAAGCCAACGATGTTTTTGTTGTGCTGAAGGAGGCAAATCCGCCAAACTCGCTAGGACTTCGCCCAATAGAAAAATTGTTGGCGATTAAGAAGGGTAAGCTCCAGAAAACAGGGAAGGTCTTCAAAACTGAAGGATTTGAAGAACGAGTGCATGAAAGTGTATAAGAAAGATGGCGCAAATGTTGCACAGGATTTGATGGGTAGCGTTAAGTCCAAAGTTAAGAAAAGGTTGAATACACAAACTTTGCAAAAACAGAGTTTTAAAAGAAATCCAACTAAAAATGAAATTTCTGTGAGCATTTTTGTCTGTTAGATTAAAATCTAGTAAAATCTTTGTATCATAGTTTGCTACTTTTTTTATGTCTGTAGACATAATCCGCGATCTAAGTTGTAACAACCCATCTTATCAAAGAACCGTAACTGACTAACAAAACTTAAAATTATGTTGATGCTCTATTCTTGTCTCCCTTTTGTTTTCGCTATTTTTTTACCGATTATCCTTCTATCATAGTTCAATCAAATCTCGATGAATTAAAAACAAAGATTTGGTTATCTAAAATGTGTATGGACAAACACTTGAAAATAAATACTAAACGTTATATAAAGTTAAGTTAGTACCGAATTCAGTTAGCAAAAACCAATGATACATTAAATTGTAAATCGCAGCGTTTTTTAGTACATAGTTGATCAAGTTGAGTTAAGGAGTAATGCTATGCCAGTCGCATAATTCAATGAGTCAGATCTATTGCTTCAAAGTTTGAGAAACTAAATCAGATCACTAGGGAATCAGATTCCGAACCATGCGGGAAAAAAACGTACCATTGCCTTGGTTAAAAGTTACCGTAATTACGATTGAAAAAAAAACGGTGATTCTTAAAGTTTATACTTATCTACTAATCAGGCCAAGTCCGAAGTGGCCTCTGCTGTACACAAAATTTGTCTCCCTTCTTTTCGGTCCATGGCTTTGTATAAAATACACTTGGTCAGCCTGGCAGTCTGCGAAGGATCTACAGGTCGTCCTATCCTTATCGAGAATAATTTCAAATGGGCAGTCATTTGACATTCTTACGACATGCTCAGCACACCGTAGTCGGCCGATTTTTGCAGTGTAAGCGATGAGAAGTTATCCCAGCAACTCCATGTTCCGTTTTTCTTCTGCACTCCACCGTAGATCATACGCAACACTTTCCGTTCAAAGGCTCGTTGGTGCTCCACGAGCAATGTCCATGTTCCGTGGTCGTAGAGCACTACTGGTCTAATTAGTGTCTTGTAGACGATCAACTTTGTCTTAGCTTCATTTGGAGTCCAAAGTAGGCACGATTGTCAGCCAAAATGCGCCTTAGAATCGTTCTGCTGGTGTCATCATCGGTGGTCACCAATGAGCCTAGATACACACATTCGTCTATCGCATCGATTTCATCACCGTCGTGCTGAACTCGTGGGGGGAGGCTAAGATACTCTTCTCGAGAGCCTCTTGCCTTCATGTGTTTTGTCTTTAGCGCATGTCTTTAATGACATGCCCAATCCTACTAGTTTCAGCCTGATGTACGTTCCCGCCATTGTTGCAATGTTGTGTGCTTTTATATCAAAAGCAAACAATGACAACGATATTGGCCAGGACTAGGGTTCGCTGGTAGAACTCAGAGCCAGTAAATCTCTACGGATAGGTGATCCACCAGCATTACGGGTAAATTTTGAACATACATTAGACGCTCTGTTAAAAGGAGATGAACGTATACTAATTTCATCAACATGAGTCAACGTAGGGCGGAGGAGTATGACTTGTTTGTTTTGGTTATTAATTTTTTTACAAAATTGATGATGAGAGTAGCCGCTGAATCCTTAAATAAATACATCGATCAATAAATTAGTTGAAAGTTTGCTGCACTGCACGTAAATCATCCGTTTCCAAATACGTCAGCCTAGAGTCATAAATTTCGTCCTTAACAAATTCACACCATGCACAACAGGAAAAAAGAACCAAAATTTGGACCAGAAATGTGTTTCCCTCAAGAAACGATTGTTCTTGTTTTATAAACAAAACCCATTAATTTTGCAATTTTTGTCGGAATTTGTTGCTCGACCGAAAATTGACTGCAATAACTTTGTATGTTTCTTGATGGAATCGTAATGTATACATGAACGAAGAAACAAAACAGCTCAAAAATAGGTTGAAAATTAATTCAAAATAATTGAATGTCAGTAAACCAGAGGTGTTATCAACGAAAGCTGTTTTTTATTAATTTAATATGTTAAAAAAATTGACAAAAAACTGTTAATCGCAATTTATAATGTAATTGAGCTGAAAACAATATGCAACTGGTTAAACATTTGCTTCGATAAGCTTAATACAATGTTTGTTGTTCTGAAGCACGAAAAATTAAAAAATATGATATGATATGATAATAAGATATGGGTTTAACGTCGGTCTATGAACACCATATTTGGTCTATTTGTGGATGAAACCTTGTCTCATCATTTAGGCTTCTAGTTGAAAACGCTCTTCGTAAAGTTTATGTTTATTATTTCCTCAGACATTTCATTTCACGCTACATTAGCACTCAAAAACAAAATTTCACAGGGAAAATTAAAATAAAACTACTTTAATACTCTTAAACAATGTTGTCATATGATCTATCGGCCTACCCATTCTAAAAACTCTATAATTCCTGCTATATAGATTTTGTTGCTTATGTTTTGGTTTTGATACGCTATTTCAAAAGTATACAACCATATTCTCATACAGTGCCGTTAAATTTTTTAAGGATGCCAAAGTTTTACTGTGTAATAAATACATTAGGGCTGTAAATACATTATAGCTGGGATCATAAGAAATAATATGTAGCTAAAATTGGGATTGTTCATGATCATAAGTGAACAGTTAAATTATAATGTATGGCTATATTATGTACATCTATGATGCAATACAATTTAGCCAAATTTAGGACAAAATTGTGATGATACATTATTCAGCTTAATCAGCTAAAATCTCATTCAAATAAATACCAACCAGCTGACGAATAAAATCCCAACTGTTTAGAAAAACAAAGATAATGATTCCATCGTGATTCTGTTGATTATCGATGAATTTATGACTTATTTGGTACATAGGCCGAATGAAGGCGCTAGGGCAACATTACATCCCGTTACCCTATTTATATTATCAGAAAGCTAGTAAGATTGTCAATCTCTACTCCGTTGATAAGTTTTGAAGACTTGAAATTACTTAATTCTGTAAAATGAACTTCAAACGTCTTTCACTTCAAACATGAAACATGAGACAATTTAAGCCGCAGGAGTTTGACTAGTTTGTTTTGGTTTTTCATTTTTCTGCAAGATTTATGATGAAAGTAGCCGCTGAATCATTCAATGCGTACATCGATCAAAGAATTGGTTGAAAGTTTGCTGCACTTCACGGAAAAGAATCCGTTTCCAAATACGTCAACCAAGTGTCACAGATTTCGGATCAAATATTTTTTTTCCTTTACAAATTTACACCAAGCACAATAGGAAAAAAGGGCCCGAATTCGGCCAAAATTGTATTACCCGCAAGAAACGATGGTTCTTGTTATAAAAACATAGCAGATTGAGAAAAATATTTTTTGCGCCTCCAACTAGGGTGTAGCGTCAATTTTCGGCCTAATAACAAATTCAAAATGTATGTGACCAAATTAAAATTCATTGCAGTTAAAATGCTTATTAGAGTCCCAAGTTTCAGTTTCTAGTAAGTACTGCCCTTTTGAACTCGAATGGGTTACAAGGAATCTGTGCCGGAAGAGGGCATGTTTTGCCACGATCCGTGAGGCGGCAACAGTTACAAGTTTACTTCGGAACATGCTTTTTTACGGCTCAAACTTCATGATTTTTCATGAATTGTCTACTTTTAGCCTTGAAATGGACATATGAAAATTTTGGCAATTCTGGGACAATCCGGATGCCCCGGGGGAACCCTTTAAGAGGGGACTAATACGGATTTTCGCCGAAACTTGCCTTTCAACCGCTAAACCTCCTGATTTTTTATAAGTAGTGTACTTCTAGCCAATAAATGACCAATGAACATAATTCAGAGACAACCTGGATACCCCAGAAAAATACTTTAGGAGGGGACAAAAACGTATTTTTGCTGAACCATGCCTTTCGATGGTTCATGATGTTTCATTAATAGTCTACTTCTAGCCTTGAAGTGGACCAATGACAGTTGCCTTTATTTACATACGAACTGAGATTGGATGATCTTGGATTGAGATCAATCCTTTTAGTGTCGATTTAAATTGATCCTATGATCCTAAGAAAAATCGGAGCGATCATCTTTTGTTTTGATCATTTCGATCTTCGGGAAATGAACCATTTTTTTTCCACTGTTCGGGACATAAATCACTGCGACCAGTTATTTGATCTATTGTAGTATATCCCGTATCCTTTGTTTAGTCCGTGTCGAGTTACTTCATCACTTTTGATAAATGATGAAGAATTCGGTGTTGTTACAGTTGTCATTGTTTGTTTTGTTGTCAATGAATCGAGTTTTATTGGAAGTTTCCGATATTTAAACCCTCTGAAGAGTGAGAGCACTCTACACAGGCGCGCTCCTTTATCAGTCAATCCGGATTCATTGCAAAGAAAACAAACAATGACTCCGATACTGACCATGCATCAGAACCCTACTCCTAACCAACATAAAATAATTAAAAAAATCACATAGATGAAGACTAACCATGTTTAAATTCTCATTTCACCCATTCATCAAGTTGTGTTAATCATATACTGTCCAATTCTAGTAGAAATCACACCTGATCAAGTGCAATTTCCACTCAACCTACAAAAAAAAGCTATCCTGTGGATATTAATTGTCACAAATTGCTGAACATAAAGTACTTTCCACTTTCTAAAGCTATCGGGCTCCCTCTCCGGCCAATTAGTTCGGTCTTAATGATAGTCACCACATCAACCGACCGCACGGAGATACCCAACAACGCATCGATTCAGCATCATACCGATATAATACACCCCGAAAACTTACCGATTTGATTAACCTGCTGAGAGAAAAAAGTGCTCCGCTTCTTATTCGTCTTCGGGGCTGCGTTGATACAGGGACCCCTAGCAGTGCAGTGTCTGGCTGGGCCGTTGTCTATGTCGTTCCGGTCTACTTAAAGCAGTGTGAGGCGAAATGGGCCAATGGGATACGTCTTCTCGTCCGAGTGCTTCAGTGTGCGTATGTGTAATAGGAAAGTTGCGTCAGAGGAGTAGTTACTACTCTTCGAAGAAAACCCAAAATACACTCTTGGAACACTGAACCCTCTTCAATGATGCACTCTGTTTGGATCACCCATCACACAAATTTGGGAAAACTTCAAAACTTTTTCTGCCAATCGGAAGGTGATTTCTCTTGTTGCGGTCACTAGCTTAATATTTATTTTGATTTAGCATTTGTGCAGAGACTCCTCTTCACGCTTCACTTTTTCATTATTTTTTTTTCTCGTTGCTGACTATGTGTGGTATCAATTCCGGTTGTTTGCTTCTCTCGCTACCAGCTGAAATTAAATTTTGTGTGATTTTCCCCAAACTTCTCTGTTTTCCTTTTGTTTTGGTTTAATTAAAGATACTTTTCAACTGTTGAACACTTGACGGTTTGTTGCTTCACTTCTTTCGTTATGGTTTGAGGTATTTATTTTTTTCTTTTCTATACTTTGTTGCGATTTCCACTCCAACCGGCAGATGCTCGTTATTTTTGCGATTCACTAATCCTATTTTCGATTTGTATCCGTAAGCTGGCGACTGCCGTTACAAACCAATGCTAAAGCACTGCAAAGCACAAACAAAAATCACGATGAAGAAGTAGCAGCTATTGAATGGTCGTTCTCACGTTGACAAGCCCAATTACATTGTATTCATAGCCGGTGCCACTTGAGGTTTCACTTTTCCTGTCGTGCAACCTGCATTGGCTACCCTCGCAAGGGTGTACACCGTTTCTAATCACTAGTCAAAACACTATTGGTCACGCTATTTGTTTGTTGAAAATATCAGAACTTTATCCACAACACGCGCTGATAAACGGTCCTGTTCGGCAAAACTCACATGAAGCAGTGTAAAAGCTAACTGTTAATCAAAATCGATTAAAACCTCACCAAACCAAACGCCAAAACTCCACCGTACTGCGGTAAAGAGAAAGAGGTAGCAACAACAGAAAAGTTAAAACTCATAAGCCAACTTTCTTCTTGCCATTACTGATAATCTTATTGAACCTCTGCTGCGCAAGTCCACTACACTACACTTCACACGACGTGATGGACGCGACGGTTAGAGCCTCGCTGTGTTCAGCGTAAGAGCGGAAAATATAAACCAAAAATGGGCTCAGACCATTGCGTGAGGGGCCAAACCCCTTGGAGCCCAAGCTTTGCACAAGAAGAAACAACACACCAGGGAAAAAGCTAACGAAAACAAAAGCATTCAGACCGTAACCGCTGCAGTGAACAACGTAAAAAAAACACACAGACACTATGGTTCACGGTATTGAAGCACCGCGATCCAGCGATTTGGAATGGATTTTCGAACGGAGTCACGCGGCGCGATCTTCAACGAGGGCTTCGTCGGTACCGTGGTGCTGACTAAACGAATGCCAAAACGCGATTGCTCGCATGTGCACGGTCACTGCCATGCGATGCTGCTACCTGTTTCTCGGCGGTGGATCGGACGTCGTCTTTGGCGTCGTCGCCGCGTGGTTCAGGTTCTGCCATTGGTAGAGATGATTTCACTCTCTCTCTATCTCCCGCTCCCGAGGAAAATTCATTGTGCGCGAGAAGAAAACCATTCCGATGGTGTTTGCTAGCCGGAAGATGCAATCACTGACGGATGGTGGCAGGTTGGTGGTGCATGATCTTTAGCGCCGGCTTTCTCTCGGAGAGAGCACGTGCGAATTATACACCGTGGTTGGCAAATTTTTGAACAGGATAGAATAAATCAACGCGGTTGCCAAGAAGGATTTGGCTGATGAGTTACTCAGCTTAAGTTACTCGAGTTCAGAAGAGGCAAAATTATTCAGCACTCTGAGCAGCTTCACGTTTTCTAAACTGCGTCTTATTGTTTTTTATGTTGGATAACATTTTCTGGAACATATGGGGGTGCAAATTTGGAAAAACTGAAATTGGGTGCGTCACGAAAAGTGGCCAGCTTTTGATCGTTAATAACTCATTCATTTTTCGTTAGATTTACTCAATTTTGGAATTTATTATTTTATTCAAAAAATAAAATTTTACTTAATAGAAATTTTACTCACCAAAATAGATAATTATAATTAGAGCATTAAAAAATCTCAAAAGGTGAAGAAATGTGTTATAATTGCAGCACCCATCCTGTTTGTAGTTGATGAAAGAAAATAAAATAAAATAAAATAAAGTATTAACGCTCATGAAAAGATAAATAAAAAACTAACGGTTCTAGCGGTGTTTGTGGAAGGTAATTTTCTGAGATAATGAAATTTACCAGTGCGAGTTAACTGCTGTTCACCTAAATTAGGTGAATCTGTACAATCAAACCAACTGACCTATTGGTTATATTATATATAAAATAATCAATCAACATCCTAGTGTTATTTAACTTCTACATGCGATCGTGCCACGTGTATAACCCCTCTATTTTACGATGGCCCAATATTGTTCGATTAGGCGGAGCTCTGTCTTGTTGGGAGGGTTCTTGTCCTTGGGCACCACTTGAACGTTGTTGGCAGCATTCCACTCCATGGACTTTTTTTCCGTAATGGCAAGATGTCAAATCCGGCCAAAATAGAACGGAACAATTGTGTCGCTTCAGGAAAGGCAGTAGACGTTTTTGTAAGCACTCGCTCAATAAATTTCCTGGTTGATGGTTCCGGTCGCAATGTAAACGTTGCTCTCAAGCCACAGGTACACCTGCCACACCAGATATTTTTTCGCGAACTTTGACAGTTTAACGTACTTGAAAATATCTGCCCTCTTTCCCCGTCCGGTGGCCGTATAAAATTCCTGCCCAGGAAGCGGTTTAAAGTCTGCCTTGACGTAATTTTCATCGTCCTGTACCACGCAATCAAACTTCGTCAGCATCGGCGTGTACAACTTTCGCGATCGTGCTTTGGCCGACGTGTTTTGTTTATCGTCGCGATTTGGAAACACCACTTTTTGTAAGTCGACAGTCCAGCTCGTTTTTTAGCTCTATCCACGGTTGAAGGAGCCACTCCCAGCTTCTTAGCGACATCTCCAACGGAAAGGTTGGGGCTCCGCTCGAAACAGCGGGTAACTCTTTTTGTCGTCGCTGTGGCCTCCGGCTTTCAATTTCGTTGGTAACAGTTGATTTAGCCACATTCAACCATTTCGCCAACTTGGCATGAGAGTAGTTTGGATTTTCGCCATACACGTGCAAAATTTTGATGCGTGGCTTCTCTTCCTTCGACGACATTTTGATAAATGAAGTGCTGATCTCAAAATCAAAATAAAGGCATGATGCTATACGCACACATCTTCAAAATGAGGGGTAGGCAAAATTGTTTAATGTACGATGAAAGGAAATGCGTCAAGTTTAAGTCGACCAAATTTTGATCGAAACACTCTTTAAGTAACGAGTTCTTTTATCCCAGATATCATTTTGTTTTCCGCTGTTATAGCATAACACATTTTTTTATCACCATTGGCCAATTTTGTTATCATATTTTATCATTTTAAACATACAATTTTTGACATACGTTACTAATTGAATGAAAAACTATAAATACTACCAGCATATTTGAACAAGATATTTTTCTTTATATCAAAAAACAAATTCGGGTATAATCGGGAGAATTTGATGTCAAATTGATAACATAATTTGAAACCATTCCAATAAATTTGCTAAGAATACAGGATTTGTTATCAAGATGACCTCAGTGATAATAAAATAAGCTGTTATTTTCATATTCAACGAGTGCTTTTTTGTTATTCATTATGTTATTTTGGCTGTTTACTCAGCCTCAATGATAACATATTCAGTGATCAAACATTGATAACCTGGTATCAGAATTTGTTATCAGTTTGGTATAATCCTTTGCTCGGGATGGTAGCTAGCTAGATCTGCCCAAAACATTACATGGGACTCAACGAAGGGTATAATGCGTTTGTTGAGACACTCCCTTTTTGTACACTTCCGAGTTCATTATTTTATCCTTGAATCTGCCAGGAACCATGCCGTGAGAAGGAGCCTTGTAGAACTTCAGCCCCCGGGATGTGGTTGAAATCTGCTTTAGCATAAGTATCATTATCGATCAAGAGACATCCATCGAGTTTCATCAGAACTTGGTCGTACAACTTACGGGCCCGTGTTCTGGCTACTGTTTGTTGTTTGAGGCTTCGGTTGGTTTGTTTACTTACTCGGTAACATTTATAACCTACTTGGAGACGTATTCACTGCACAGTACCAGGGTCGGCATTCAGTTTTTTCGTCAAATCATAATGTTGAAATTAAAGGGTGTATTCGATAAAAATGGCACACACATATATACTCATCAAAATTAAACTGATTATCGGATTTTCTTGAAATTTTCAGGGAATGAAGAACTACTAATGAGTTTTGATTTACAACATTTGTTTTATTCAATTTCGTCTCCCATCCCGAATGCCCGCACCTTCCTTTTCACTCCTTCCATCAAATTTTGTACAACCGATTTTCCCAGTGTTTTTGTTGTTTTTACCCAAATTTTCTTCAATTCTAGCTCTGTTTTTATAGTTTTGGGATGTTTGCGAAGTTCCGTTTTCATAATTGCCCAGAATTTTTCAATTGGACAAAGTTCCGGTGAATTTGGTGGGTTCATATCCTTTGGCACAAAATTGACTCCGTTGGCTCGGTACCACTCCAATACGTTTCGAGCGTAGTGGCAGGATGCTAGATCAGGCCAAAACAGAGTTGATCCTTTGTGCTTCTTAATGAATGGCAAGAGACGCTTCTTAAGGCACTCTTCCGTGTAAATCGCACCGTTTATTGTTCCGAAAGTGATGAAGGGAGCACTTATTTCACCACATCCGCAAATCGCCTGCCAGATTAGAAACTTCTTTGCAAATTTCGATAGTTTCTTCTTTCGAACATCCTCAGAAACATCGAACTTCGACTTGGCAACGAAATATTCTTGCCCAGGAAGTTGACGGAAGTCGGCCTTGACGTATGTTTCGTCATCCATCACGATGCAACCGGATTTGGTGAGCAGCTTCGTGTAAAGTTTCCGGGCGCGGGTTTTCGCAGTGATGTTTTGTTTTTCATTCCGGTTTGGGGCTTTTTTCACTTTGTAAACATGTAACCCAGCACGCTTCATGGTTTTCTGCACAAAACCGACTGACACCTTAGACTTTTAGCGACATCTCGAATTGACAAGACCCTTTAGACTTGATTTTCCGAATAACCTTCACTCGCAGTTGACAGTCAACGGTTCCACTCCGACGCTTGATTTGCACTTTGCGGACAGTTATTGAAGTTTCCTTGTACTTTTTAATCACTCGCGCCACAGTACTTTTAGGATAATCCAGCAGTTTTGCCAGCACCCAAGTTGTCGCACATAGATTTTGCAGATAACTGTGCACAATTGTTTTTCCTCTTCTCTTCTTGCATGATGAATATCTTGGAACCACGTCAATTTTAAACTATGAAAAAAAAATAAGCCGAGCAGAACTGTTTACAAACAAAAAACTGTGAAAAACTTGCGACAACTCGAGCGTCGCTATATCTGAAATGAAGTGCTCCAATTCTAAATGATCTAGCTTTTATCAGACGGTTTAAGACGAGAAAAGTTGAACGCGGGCATTTCTGCTGCAAGAAATCCCACAAACATTTGAAGTGACAAAAACAGAAACGAAGATAGTAAACTCATTTTTTTCGGGATCAGAAATGTTTTTAATTTTTCGGATGCATCGTTCTTAAGAAACGCAAACAATCTACAAGAAACGCAACGTATCTCACAGAGGCTATGTGCGAGCCGCAGTGTGTCGGGATAAGAATAAAGGTACCTAGACAAATGAACGAGAAGTGGAATTTATAGAAACGTGCCTGAATATGTCGGCAACTTGTCAACATGGACTGACAGGCAGAATCTGAGCTTGAGCATGAGCATGATTGACCGCCCAAAGTTGCTACTCCGTTATTGTCAGATCAGCTGTTATTACACAGAGAATCAATAGATGATGCTTAGGACTTACATACATCCTTCTTCGTTTAGCATTTCAAGCTTATTGCTTTCACAATTAGCTTATTGCTTGCTCTCAACTTAGTGTTCTGATGCACTTCCACACTTATTAATTGAGAGCTTTCGATGCCAAGTACTATTTTGCATTAGTATGATTGTGTGGCAAGTTCAATCATACGCTATGCCCAGGGAGTCGAGAAATTTCCCTTTACGAATAATTCCTAGACTGGACCGGAAATCGAACACAGCCACCTCCAGCATGGTGTTGCTTTGTAGCTGTGCCTTTACCGACTGAGCTAAGGGAGGACCCGAACTAACATACATCTTCAATGTGTAATAACTGGTGATCCCAAACTAAGGCGATCGTCAGAATTCAGGTCAATTAAGGAAAGGGTAGGAACGTGTTGCCGTGATACTCGCTTTATTGGAAGCCGAGAATACCTCTGCACGTCATCAAGCAATCACTGGGATGTTGGATAACAGGGTTCGGTGGAAGCAGGCTTCGTAACAAATAAGCAAAAATATGTCAATATTAGAATCAATTTCCGATTTGAACCGATTTAAACCAACAGTAAGGATGCTATTGGGGTCACTCACAAAGTGTGATGGTGGATTTTCATTAGGAAAATAAGGTTATCTACTTTATAGCTTGAGAGCCCATTTGTATCGATTAATACCACCAGTAAGGATGTTGTTGGAGTCACTCACAAAATGGGATAGTGGTTTACTTGTTCTAAGTTATGGTGGCTGGACGAGAATTGCGAAGGAATTATATGGATCACAGTTAATTATGATCCCCTTCACCAGCCCATCACACCCAGCGAACCACCATATCTCACCGGGAAGCCTGTTTTTTTTTCTGTGCTCACTCGATCACCCGCGCCACCGAACAATAGGTAACCGAAACAATAGAAAACGCGATCGGGTATAGCAAAATATTGCGCAACAAAGCCTCGACACAACCGTTCACAGCCGATGCCCGACACAGGCTCTTTGTATTTTGAAAACTGTCAATTTGTACAACTACATTCTACAAACTATTTTACCACTGGAACTGATATCCTCAACAAGCAAGTTGAATGTCCTAAAGAGCAATCTACACCTTTAATAACGATTGAAGGATTTGGTGAAATTAGCGTTCCTAGAATCATTTTGTGCTATCTGTCAACTGTATGCTTCTACTGATTTCCAAGCTTATATGTTTAGTACCAACCGGAGGATACTTGGTCCTATACTCAATGATTTCATTATCTCCAATCTGCTCAACCAATCGCAATGTTTTGAAATAAAGTGGGTGGAATGTTATGAAATGAGATAAATCAATACAGACGTCTTCCAAATTTGAAAGATCGATAGGCAATCAGTGTGTCACTACCTGGTAGCAATTTTAGATGTACTGGGACGTACATTAATTCGGACGCCAAGCAGATCTCCGGCCTGGAGTTTTTCGTTGGCAAATCTCACCTAGATCTTTCGGAGAAGTTCCTGAAGAAGAAAGTCGACAAATTTGCCAAGATGTACTTGGTGTGGCAGGTGATCTGTGGGTGCGGAAAATTCAGCAACCATCAACGGCCAAATAAATAAAGAAGAATTACTCCAGAAGCTCCTGCTGACCTTCCTCCGGTTCCACGAATGTGACACTCTGTTTTGGCCGGAACTGGCATCGTGCCATTACGCGAAACCGGTGATGGAGTGGTACGAAGCCAACGATGTTGTTTTTGCGCCGAAGGAAGCAAATCCGCCAAACTCGCTAGAACTTCGCCCTATTCAAAAATTCTAGGCGATTGTGAAGGGTAAGCTCCAGAAAACAGGGAAGGTCTTCAAAAACTACAAGGATTTGAAGAAAGAGTGGATGCAAGTAAGAAAGATGGCGTAAGTGTTGCACAGGATTTGATGGGTAGCGTTAAGTCCAAGGTGCGGGCGTTTAGCCTAAGAGAGGAGGTTGAATACACCAACTTAGCTTAAACATAGCTTATATGTGTTTTGTTATTCCCTGATATTTTCAAAAATATCCACTTAAAATATATTGGAGAACAATCTGTAAGTCATGGAAATGTACGACACTCGAGCAAATAGAGAAGGTAGGGTCTGGGAGGGGTTGGGATAAAGGGTGTCCACGATGAAATTGCCACACTATGAAATTGCTCTAACTTTTTAACCGTTGGGTAGAATTTAATGAAAATTTGGGTGGATTTAGTTCATAGTGCATTATTTACATCCTGCAAGTTTTAAAGTCCTGTGATCAAAACTCGCGGAAATGGAGTCGAAAGAACAGCTCGTGCGTGATAAAATCTTGCGCATTCATCACGAGAACAAGGATCTCTCGCATCGTTCCATCGCTAAAACGTTGGGAATCGCGAATTCCACGGTGTCGCGAGTGATTAAGCGGTTCGAGGAACGGTTGACCACCGATCGGAAGCCCAGAAGTGAAGGAAAAGTATTCCGTACAACACCAAAAATCACAACCGCGTAGTTGGGGCCTTCAACCGAAATCCGAACGCCTCCGTTCGGGATGTGGCTAAGAAGCTGCACCTAAGCCGAAGTTTTGTCCAGAAGGCCAAAACTAAGGCTGGGCTTCAAACGTTCAAGGTACAAAAGGCCCCTAATCGCGACGAGAAGCAGAACAAGTCCGCCAAAACCCGTGCCAGGAAGTTGTACCTCAACATGCTGACGAAAGTTGAATGCTGCATCATGGACGACGAAACATATGTGAAGGCCGACTTCAAACAGATCCCCGGCAACCTGTTTTTCACGGCCAAGGATAAGTTCAGCGTTCCGGAGCATGTCCGCACTCAGAAGATGTCCAAATTTGCGAAGAAATTCCTGGTTTGGCAAGCCATCTGCACGTGCGGGAAGCGGAGTGCACCTTTCGTGACCCAGGACACGATGAACGGACAGGTGTACATAAAAGAGTGCCTCCAGAAGCGGCTGCTTCCTCTCCTGAAGGCCCACAACGTCCCAACAATCTTCTGGCCGGATTTGGCCTCATGCCACTACTCCAAGGACGTGCTGAAGTGATATGCGGACAATAAGGTCAATTTTGTGCCGAAAATGTTCAACCCTCCCAACACTCCGGAGCTCCGCCCCATCGAGAAGTACTGGGCGATTATGGAGCAGCACCTTCTTAAACGACCTAAGGTAGTGAAGACAGTCGAGGAACTGAAGAAAGTATGGGTTTACATGCAAAAAACTGTTGATTCACAGGTTGTGCAGAATCTTATGGCCGGGGTTAAGGCCAAGGTGCGGGCATTTGCGTATGGACTGTAAATAAAATACGAGTAAAATGGTAAAATGAAGTTTAATAGTTATTTCTCAATCCCTGAAAATTTGATGGCAATCAGATGAAAACTCGAATTTTGCGAATCAATTTTGTGTGTGGCAATTTCATCGTGGACACCCTTTAGAGGGATATTTTCAAAATTTTGATGATTATTTAAAGTGCGTTGCGTACCCTCTGTGAATGAAATGCAGCCTACACTAATTATTTTGAAAAACAATTTTGGGGAAAAAAGGGGGGGGAAAATTGGGGGGGTGGGGGGGGGGGGGGGGGAGAAAGGAAGGGTGAGGGGGACGGGGGTTGGGGGGGGGGGGGAAAAAAAGGAGAATTGATTTAGGAGTGTTTGTTTTTAAGGGAGGGGGGGGGATTTTCAAATGTATCGAAAGATTAAACTCATTTATGAATTAGGTTTTTCTGTGTTCCGCGTAATGAGAGCCATGAAGCAACAACAATATCCAATGCAATTTAATACATATAAATTGCAGCGGCGCACCCGGGAAAGCTCATTTGTATCGACGCGGAAATCACGCATAATAATCGTCTCACACGACTTTGCAAGAGGCGTAAACTGCAATCGGAAACTCCCGTTGAGCCTCTGCTTCTTTAAAGGGGGGAAATTGCGTATTATTTTCTCAAATCGCTTAAAAAAATTTGCCTAATTTATGACGGCTAATAAGATTAAAGCAGTACCAGAACGGCTCGGCTGGTGCGGAAGATTGCAACGAGGAAAATGTATCCACCCCCCACAGCTGCAAAGGGTGAAAATTGGTACTGTATGGAGAGGTGCGCAAAAAGTAAGCATCTGGCAATACGTGGTTCCTCGTTGAACACGTGTTTCTTACATATTGATGCGTAGTTTTTCACACCTTTGTCATCATATGAAGGCGTTGGAAGCGGCCTGTTAGAGGAGGGTCCAAAGAAATTATTTTCATTTCAATTTTATGCATTAATTTAATGAGGAGTCGTAGTACAGGTCGGCTTTGATTATCTGTTCAGTTATAGTAAAATCATATCCAAAGACTTGAGCTTGACTTGAGCCATCAATAATTCACAAGAAGAGGCTTTGTCTTTAGGAAATGTTCATTGTCATTGTTGTTGTTTTCATAGGAGGGGATGAAGAATTAAAACGACATGCATGAGCATGCTAAAGTGTGCATTCTAAAAAAAAAAGCGCCTAAATGTTCCGTTTTTTCATGCGATTAGTGCCTCCCAGAAGTTGCCACCTTCATTAAAAACTACCACAAGGATAAAGACGTGGTGTTTTTTGGCCGGATCTAGCGTCGGCCCACTACTCGAATAAAATGCAATTTGGTTTGTTAAAATATCTTGTTCCGTTTTTTTACCATCCATCCGAAAAAAAGACGCTTTTTTTAATGCACACATTATTAGTTGATGTTCAAGTGGTTTTCCTTACTGTAATGTCGGCATGATTTTTCGGCGTTGGAAGTTTTAGGGTGTAAATATGCATGATCATCTTAGACAGCTCAATGAATGAGATTTAAGAATGGTTTTCCGAACACTGATCTACAGTTCTATCAATGATGACAAGTTCTTCTACCATTGGATAGAAGACAATTATTGAATAACTTGTATAGCTTTTCTATTAGGATGAAAGAGCTTGAATAACACAAGCCATTTGATATTGTTAAAAATTAAGTCAATTTAAGTGCAAACACTCAATACCTTTATATATGTATTCATAGAACACCTGATATGAAAACTGAACATAGCAACATACAGATAGATCTGCGCTACAAAATTCCATCTATGTTCACAAAAGCCTTCTGACGTAACAAAGTAGCATCGCTTTCGAACTACAATTAAAATCGTTATCAAACGCAAAGCGCTACCACTCACCTTCTTGCTGAAATATCCCTCATATCTTAGCTCCCACTTAAGTGCTGGCAAATCATTCAAATCGGTTTAATACCAATAGCAGCAAAGTTGTACCAGATGGGGAATTTCAGACCGCTGTTTTGGACCAGATGCTCTCGGGTGTTCGATGGTTGGACAATGAACTTTTCTACAGACCATATTAGATTTAGTAGCAGTACAAGAGGTAAAAAATCAACTGATAGTCACAATGAAACTTACAACAACATAAACGGGAAATATGACAAGCTTCACACAAATAAGAAGCACTGGGACAAAATACGATATTTGAAAGAAGGGAAACAAAAACGTGAAAAATTTCATAATTCGATGTGAGAAACAACAAAAGTGATAAACGGTCGATAAAAAAAAACAAATATAACGGTGAGAAAATGAGTTCAATACCGACGAAGCATGCAACATTCGCGGGAAAAGCGCAGTGATGCTGCAGAGAATCGAGAAAGGTGAAAAAAGAAATCTCTTAGATTCACTTTCCTTAGACAGTGGAAGCTGTGGACCGCCAATACGTATGCGTCCACACAGCTGGTCTTCTTTTTGTTGCTTGACTTGGGCATCGAAAGACGAAAATAAAAGACAAGTAAAATAATGATTCCTTCCTACCAGCAACTGACCGTCCGTTCACGGATGCTGCCGAACGTGATTGAACCGCAACCAAGTAACATAACGCATCGCTTGTCGAAAGGGAAAACTCTACCAACCATGGTTAGGGTGTTGGTAGAGAGCGTTGGTTCGATCGTAGCGGGTGCAGTGTAATAATTTAATTGATTGGCGATCAAACTGGATTTTTCCTTTCAATGTCAGAAAACATCCGCCATTTAGCAGCTAGTGGGCGTTACACGTACAGGTGGGCGCTGTATTCGATAACCTGAGCGTGTGGCATGAAGGAAGTTGTTTATTTGAAGAACAGTTCATTTTGTATGGAGTTTAGTCGATTATTGGCACGTGCTTGGTAGCCGGATTCTAGCGTGATACTTTGAACCTGAAAAATAACCATTGGAATGGGGAAGGTAAAAGAAATTCACATGTGCCTTTGCATAGCATGGAATCAGTCCACTGTTGTGGAAGTTATTCAAATAAAATTGAATATTTAAAACACCTTCCACAATAGAACATCGCTTTGGTGGCAATGAACTTTCTTCATATTAGGTGGGGAGTCGCCGCAGACGTCAGTTAAATTATAATATTACCCGTGTGTTTTCTCTCAGTGTATAGTTCGGCTTTTACAGATGTTGAAATGAGCACCCCTATAAGATATTTTACCTTGGTTCATCAGAAACAAAAGCACTAAGTTTCGTTTGACTTCGTTCACGCGTAGTGTCTCAATGAAGCCAAAACCATTACGAAGTGCGGTGATTGATCTGTATAAGCAAGGAAACTCTCCTGTGGACATTAAAAATTCCAATACAAACAGTTCGAGATGCTATCTTGGCTCGTTCAGGCAGAGCCAGAAAAAGGACTGCGACCCCAAATCAGTGCGAATATGAGAATTTAAGACAACGTTCTTATAAATTTTCAAAGATCCACTACCTAAATGACGAGATGAAAGACAATCGGTACCGGAAAGCAAAGATTTTGTTGAAGGAGTTAATTTACAATTTTTACAATTACTACAAGTACTGAGCGGACTTGATTTCTCTGCTGTCAGCTTTTTCACTACTTGTAATTTGAACAAAATTTTCGTAATTTGAACAAAATGATTTTTAACCAGTTCAGCTGCAGCGGTAAAGTGAAGTCCATAATCCGGTGCAGTGAAAAGTGCTGAGATTTTCGGGAAAAGTGCCCGATCCAGGACGAAAATCATGGTTGAATCTTGCCGGGGAGGTCATTTCTCTAGGATGGCTTATTTGCTGTCGTTCTCGTGGTAATGTTGCCTTTTTTGCGCGACCAACGATTGGCGGCTGGTTGGCACCAATACTATCGCCGGGGGGTCGTTTTGTGATGGCACCAACACACTGGCCGGGATTGCCTATTTCTGCAATTGGATACCGGATCAAACATTCAGATCAAGAAATATTGACAAATTTTGATGGTTCATGGGAGCGAATGCGCTGTATACACAGACGCGCTGCATATCGTTTTTTCTTTTTCTGTCTGTCTCTCTTTTCATCTACTTTGGGTTTTGTGCGTTTATGCTGTTCGATATGTATAATCCTTGCGATGAATAAGTTGGATTAGTGACTGGGCAGGGAGTTGCGTCGAAAGGGGAGAGAGAGATATGAAACAATTTCTTTCTGAGGAAGGGTTTGCCCTGAATTCAACTACTGAACTACTCTCATACATTCTCCTATCTAATACACCTTCCCCTTCTTTTGTTATTTTTGCATGTTATCTGTAGAACATTTTGACGTTTCAGTATTTTGAGTTCACTAGGTGTAATTGATATGTATTGGTTTTGCGTTTCCTCGGCTTGGTAAAGTTTTTCATTTTCAGAGTCGCATTTTTTTTTATTTTTTTTTATTTTACGTCGGCCTATTTCCTCACAACATGGTGACAATCACCGACGCCAGGAAGACGACTCCACCACCTGGACCCTACCTAACGACTCATGAATACGAGCCGGGACCAACGGCTTTACTTCCCTTCCGAAGGAAGACGTGACCAGATTTTTTCGCCTCAGAAAAACCACCGACGATAATAGTTACTGTGTAGAGCCACGACGCTCGCGGCCACGGTTCGAATCCTGGTTACAGCTCGAATTTTTGTTTTAGCCGGCGTCGGTGGTGTAGTGGTAAGCGTGACTGCTACTTGGCACCCCAGTAGGGTCTGGGTTCAATCCCAGTCGACGTCGGTGGTTTTTCTGAGGCGAAATAATCTGGTCACGTCTTCCTTCGGAAGGGAAGTAAAGCCGTTGGTCCCGGTTCATATTCATGAGTCGTTAGGTAGGGTCCAGGTGGTGGAGTCGTCTTCCTGGCGTCGGTGATTGTCACCATGTGAGGAAATAGGCCGACGTAAAATAAATATTAAAAAAAAAAAACCGACGTCGGGGGGAGAAACACACGACACGGGGGGGGAGGACACCCGGGGGGCATTTGCACGACTTTTTATGTTTTGGCCCACCTAACCCACGCTATGTAGTGTGCATGTTGTTGCTGGGTTCACGTTGTTCGTAACTACTATGATATTCATCACTTGTTTTTATAATCAATGCATGTGTTGTTGAAGTTTAATTTTTATTTTATAGGTGATATCTATTGTTTGGTGATTTTTTGTAGGTTCAATGGCCATTTTGAGTCATTTGAATGTTATGTGTTATCACTCAGTGTTTGTTCTTGTTGACTTTGTTTCTATGAATGTTGTTTTTAAGAAGATCTCTGATGCTGGATTGCTGCGTGTCATGTGTGATAGTTTTTCAACATTTTTGATCACCCGTAACACTTGTCGGGCGTGTCCCAGTGGTGGTCCTCTTCCTCTTGACACTTAAGTTCCCGTGACACGTGTGAGGGGTCATGGAGTTCTCTGCATCTCTCTTGAGTATGTGTTGGAATAACTGTTATGTTATGCTTATTTGTTTTGCAGAGGTTCAGCATAACATTTTTATCTTTTATTTTCTTATTTGAATTTTATATCGGAGCTTCAAGTACTATTCCATAATAAAGGGTTCTTTTCCGCTTATAAGTAGTGTGGGAGTGTATTTAAATATTTTTGTTTAAAGGTATTACAACGGTCCTCAAACTAGATTTGAGAACGTATTTCTGTCTTCCATTGAGGCAAATCCCCGGAAGATGTGAGTGGCCCCAACAGCATCACTACTATTGGTTTTAATCCGTTCTCTAACTACTCAAAATTTCAACATAAGATATATACCATTCATTCTTGTGAGTGGCCCCAAAAGCATCCTGACTGTAGGTATAAATCGGTCCTCAAACTCGAAAATTTGGTAAGCTATTGATATAAACCATTCAATCTTATGAGTGGCCCCAACAGCATTCTTACTGTTGGTTTAATTCGGTACTTTGTATTCTACTCAAATAAACCACCCACACTTGTGAGTGGCCCCAACAGCAATCTTACTGTTGGTTTAAATCGTCAACGTTTTATTTTATTCCATTGAAATAAACCAACCCCAACAGCATCTTTACTATTAGTTCAAATCGGTCCTCAAACGCGATGTTTTAAAATATTTTTGTATTGTACTGAAATCAACCACCCACACTTGTGAGTGGCCCCATCGACGTCCTTACTGTTGATATATATCGGTACTCAAACTTGATTTTTTAACATATTTTTGTATTGGTTTAAATCAATGCCAAAACTTGAATAATTTTACTATGCATCCCTGTGCAGAGAATGAACCGGGAACATATTAAAATATCTTAGTCGCTGCCGACGTCAGATCAATTCAGCACATTTTTTACCAAAACGGATCCCGCTGCAAACCCAACCATTTTATCCAACATCCCAATCATTTCTCGTGGAAGTGCAGAGGTGTCCTCGGCTTCCAATAAAGCGAGTATTACGTCAACATATTCCTACGTTTTCCTTATAAGACCTGGTATTGCCTTAGTTTGGGATCACCAGTTATTACACATTGAGGATGTATGCTACTCCTAAGCATCATCTGTTGGTTCGCTGTGTAGTTACAGCTGATCTGGCAATAGCGGAGTAGCAACCTCGGGCGGTCTATCATGCTCATGCTCATGCTCAATTTTTACCATTACTACAGGTACAATTTTATTTACCGAAGAGAAAATTTTCGCTGTGGAGCACTACCACAACCACCAAAACGATCACCAGCTTTTGCAAAGGATTCCTCTAACCATCCAGCCTCGGTGATGGTTTGGGCGGGAATTACTGCTTCCGGTAAAACCTCCTTAATATTCATTGAGAAAGGCGTTAATATCAATCAATCAGTCTACCAGAAGCTTCTAACGGACACTGTAACATCATGGGCACGTACACATTTAGGTAAGAACAAATGGACGGACCATCACATGGAGCAAAAAAAGACGTTGGAGCTTTTCCCGAGATATTTGACCCAAGATGAATGGCCTTCCAACTCTCCTGACCTGAATCCAATGGATTACTCCGTCTGGTCCATTCTTGAGTCCAGAGCCTTTACTAAGCCACACACATCGTTGGATCATTTAAGCTAGTCTTACCAAAGCCTGGAATGCTATATCTATGGAGGAACTAACGTCCATTGTCGATATTTTCCTTAATCGATCGAAGGCGTGTGCAATAGCCAGAGGAGGACATTTTGAGACATCGATGTAAATATTACTACCTATGTTAGCGTATCAACATTTTCCATAAATACGTTCAACATACGATTAATAATGTTTTGACTAAAAAAGTGAACGCGTATAATGATTCCTCACCCATACTTCAGGGTCTTCACACTAGGGTGAGATGTTTTGCCGGCTTGTGCTTCAAAAACCGGTTAAACTTCGGCTAGGGGTCCACAGATCTTTCGGCCAAAACTTCATGTTTTACATCAGCCATCGTTGGGTCCATATAACGAGCGCCATCCCTGTTGTAGGACAATATATTGATCCTCAGAGAAGATGGCCTTCACCCATCGAAATACCGATGTAAACTTCGGTTTTGATTTTTACACCAGTATCAGTGGAAACAAGAGGCATTTTCAAACCGTTGGACGCCACCAAGCCAAACACCAGCTACATTTTTGGTTTGGAACTTTAATTTCACTTTCTCCGGAACATCCTCCTGTTACTTCTGTGAAATGAACCGGTCTATGCGGCTGTTGGACACAGCATCGATGCTGAACAGCTTTTCATAAGAGAACAGGAATGTCATTTTTTTTCTTTCTTCAACAAAGAAAGTAATCTCTTCGAACGAGTCACTTGTAGTTCCTTTACCCACTCCGTAATCGAGTGGTGTTTCACTGAAGCTCTGGAAGGTGCGTGCAAGTCTTTTTTGATGATTCTTCGCGAGGACTTTTCAGAAATGTTGGCATCCATGGCAAGTTTCCTGACGGAACGTACCGGATTACGAGCTATCTTTGCATCAACCGCGGACTTCAACTTCCTGACTTCTGCTGCTACGGACCATCCCGTAGAAACTTGTTGATGCGAATATCTATTTCGGCGTCTTCTGGGCGAGCAGCAAACTCGTAATCACTTCTTTGGTGTACATATTCACAAATTTACAACGAAAAAAATCCGATATTCTTATGCACCACTTGAAAGTAAACATAAACAAATGCACTGTCAACCAAAATAGCTCATTAGCTACATATAGCCTGTTTTCTCAATGAAAAACCAACATCACACTTTTTGGGTGACCCCAACAGCATCCTTTCTGTTGGTTTAAATCGGTACACAACGGCTATTTGTACTATTGGTATACACCGTTATTGGTACATTGGTACTATTCGTACAACGTCGCGCGTATTCAGCGTATTGTTTATCGAAACCATGTTGCCAAACTAAACCTTTTATCCAACTTCGCAGTGATTTCTTGTGGACGTGCAGAGGTGTTTTCGGCTTCCAATTAATTGTGTACCTGGTCAACAATTTCATACCCATTCCTTATTTGACCTGAATTCGAGTAAGGCCGGCGCCAGTGCACTGCAGTGTTGCTTGGTGCGGGTGTATGTTAGTCCCAAGCATCGTCTGTTGGTTCTCTGTATACAGGTGATTTGGCAATAACGCAGTGACAACCTCGGGCGGTCAATCACGATCGTGCTCACACTCAAAAATATGGCACGAAAAGTTGCGATTTTATTTTAAAGGTTGGGTTCACAAGATTTACTAAATAAAAGCTTACTTTGTAAAAGAAAGTATCTTTTGTGGCTCGTAGAATTTGGTATTTCTTGTTAAGCTACGAAGATTTATTGAACACGGCAACCAAAACTCCGTGAATAAAAGGTCACCTGTGTTATGAACTTCTACTACCGAAACAGGCTATCTAGAATGCTTTTCTTAGTAGATATTAAAAACTTTTACTGACACTACATGGCTCACAAACTCATGTAGGCTGTTTTGATATAGAAGATAATGTGACTTTAATTATTGATTTTTGCTTTTTTTGGAAAATTAATTCGAGAGCAAATGATAACAACCAGATTGTCAAAGTTAATAAATTTATCTCTTAGAATCCAAGGTACAAGCTTGAATGATAATCTCTTTGATGAATGCATTAAAAATTGAATGGTTCTAGCGAATTTTCATGCAATTACCCTGCCAACTGGTGGTAAATCGACCATCGTAGTAAATATGTTGTGTAGAATAACTGCTTGATATTTATCAGTTGAATTGCAGCAGCTATGGCGAAAATAGTCAAACAACTACACTCGATGGCTTGTTCTTAGTCCCAGATCCACCCCAGAGCGAAGAAGTCGAACACCGTAAGGTAAGTCGTATTCGTCGGATATAGCCGATACGACATTCGCAACATGCTCTTCTTTCTGGAGAAAGACGGGAGCGTCAAACGGAAACCTGTTTCCGGTCGCAAAACAGAAAAGTGCAACAGAAATTGAAGAAGAAGACTGAGGGCAAGGGGTCTCATCGTTCCGCGCCTTGAACTGAGAGGTGGTTGAAACCGGCCAAACGGTGAAGAAGTGCCGGGGGAGGTTTGACATTGCAATGCGGAATCGTCAGTCGAGGCCGGCCGTGTTTGAGCAGCAGGCAATCAGCCTGGAGGAGCGATTGAAGATAACGAGACCTACTTGACGCTGGACGACTATGATCCTCCAAGAAAGTATGCGTTGCCGTTGGAATATATATCCCACACCAAGTTCGCAAAAGAGGTCCTACTGTAGCTGGCGTAAGCGAGAAGGGTATGTCCAAACCACTGTTCTTACCTTCGGGGCTTACGGTGAACAGGAAAATATACAATACGAAGTGCCTGCCGAATGCTGCCGCCTATTTCAACAAGTATCAAGTGAAGAAAAATGTGATCTTTTGTACCTGGCTTTGACTAACCATGCCAAGAGATCACTGTAGTCCGGCTGAAAACGTTGTACCAAAGACCGCCAACTCTTCCAACGCCAATTTTAAATGATCATGTAAGAAAAAAAAGGTTCTGCTTGTTTATTTTCATGTACATATATTTCACAATGTAATACTCTAATTTTACCATTGAAGGATTGAGTATGAAATATCGGAAATATCATTTGAATAATACGTTGAATTAAACAATTTTAGGGCAACAAGTTAGAGCAACGCACTGTAGAACAAAATTGTATAATAAGTCAATATCAGCATCTCAAACAAGTTACTGGTAAATTAATCCAACTGAGTCGAAATGACTATTTATAACGTTGATAATAATTCAATCGAATAGATGAGACGGAGTTGCATCTACGAATAAACCCAATATGATGCTTATAAACGATCCATATCCCTCGAAAATTTGCGTACTTAAAACACATAATTTATTTGATTTTTCAAATTTCAGAATAACAAACGTCTTATTAAGCTCATGTAAGTAAGCGCGTAACTTTATAATATTGTATGCACCACAATTACTTTATGAGTGACAATGATAACTATAACCGACTGCTGCATGTAAGTCAAGTCAAGGGACACATACCCGATCTCCTCAAATGAACATCTTCTCTGCACGAAACTAGTACCTACTGTGACATCTTTTCATCCCTAATGAGTGAATGAAAATTTGAGGCTTGATTCGTTTAGAGGAACAGCAACCAGCCGTATGACAATCAAATTTTCACGTGGAGCACGTGATGACTAAAAAGTAATTATATCACAAGATGGACCGTGACCTTTACACAACATATGAAAGATAAGAGAAATAATTATAAATAATTATTTAAATTGTATTGCAGGTAATTGATGTCCATCGAGCATGATTGATCGCCCGAAGTTGCCACTCCGTTATTCCCAGATCAGCTATAATTACTCAGAGCACCCGCGGATGATGTGAAAAAACTGGTGATCCCAAATTACATACAGAGCAATATTGGCCTCGTCAAATGTGGGTTAAATAATTATTGGATTGGAATCTGTTGGCGATATACTCGCCTTTTTGCGTTCTGTCCACAAAAATCACTGGGATATTGGATAAGGAGATTGAGTTGGCTGGTTTGTTTAAGGAAAGGCTTTCAATGCCGACGAGCGTGTAAAACGGTCAGTGTGTTAAATTGATTGCGCACGTTTTCAGTTTATTCTCCGTTAATTTGATTTTAGGACAAGCACAGTTAAAATTTTAAAATTTTAAAATTTTAGAAAATGAGAAGAAAGACTAGTTACTTCCATTTAATTTCAACTACCTCTGTTGCCTTTCTTGACAGATACGCGCATTTCGTCTACAATGTGCAGACTTATTCAGTGTCGTGTACTAACACTCGACTAAGTCTAATACACTAAGATATTTTTTTTACAGGGGGGATACGTTCCACTTTTACTATGAAACCGCGTAAAAAAAAGACTAAATAGAGTTGATCAATTCACATGCATAAACATTTTAAATTGCTTCGATTTTGTTTGCATGTGTTACCTCTTCATGTAATGGTCAATTTTTAAAAATTTTAGTATTACACCAATTATTGTGAATTTTTTGAAAAACTATGATTACTTTTTTCCCATATGATTACTTTTTTCCCAAAATGAAAAATGTGATTCGAATTAGGTCGATAAGTTGTTCCGTTGCCGAAAACAAACCGCGTAAAAAAAAACGTGTAAAAAAAAGACCTTACCCAAGTAACATTGCCAGAACCATCCAGCTTTATGAAGCTTTATTAAAGTTTTATGCAAGCCACTAAAAATCAATTCGGTGGTATAATGGCACTAAGAGGTGCCAATAGGTTTCATATTTTACTCAGATTTATGAGAACCTACACAGCTAATAGCGTTGTAACTATTAAAACCTTATTTTCTCAAATTCCTTTTACTCCTATCAATGGTTTTATTTCTGTGATGCTGTTTTGAAATGCCGTTTCAGGCCTCAGTAATATTATCTTATTATAATCAGTTGAAAATGCATTTTAAAACCAGTTTGCCAGTCCAGTAAATGCATTAAACGGCAAATTGGCATTGAAGGAAGTCACTCAGGAAGATAAATTGGCTTTGTGGCAGAACTGTGATTTTTTCCAATCGCCATATTGAAATATAAGAAATAATGGAAATGTGTAAAAATAAATGCACCATATATTATATGTAATGCCAATGAACTGTAGACCGGAGACCAATTTCAGCCTTCTTTTAGATAACCTTATTGAATTACGTCAATTTTCAAGGATTTCATGATTAATTTATCGAATATATTTGTTTAAATTTAGATTTTGTTGTTGTAAACCCGCATTATTTCCAAGGCGCATTAATTTTTGGCTCTTATCGTGCCAATATTCACAATTAAATTTAATGCACATATGATTTGTTATACTAAATGAATCAGGAAGGCAAAGAATCAAGCAAAGCAGAACAAAAAAAAAACCAACCATGATATCACAGTGAAGTTTGCCAGCTGTGGTCGTATGCTGGTTTTCATAGCAGCCAATAGGTTTTATGAAGGTTTCGAAGTGGTCATAACATCTTTCACTAGAACATTTTGCAAATCTTAATGGTTATAAAGGTTTTATTAACTTGTTTTCACAGCCGTCTATAGAGTGGGCCACAAATTTTGGCTTTAAAAAAGCATAGAGGAGATGTTGATAGACAAAATAGTTTTGAATGTAGTTTTATCAACAAAGCCGGGAGGAGTGCTATACGGCTGGAATAAAACTAAAATTGTGACTTGGGTAGTCTATTAGTACAGGACACTGAAGAAGTCTGCACCTTGGAGAAAAAATTCGAGTATCTGTCAAGATAAGCAATACAGATAGTTTGAATTATTTTGAAATAACTAATCTCTCTTTACATTTTATAGTTACACGTATTCTACTAAAAAGCTCGCACTCACCAGGATTCATTCAAATCTTATTTTTTAAAGCGATTCGAACCAAAGTTCTGATAGGACCACTAACAAAATGTTATGGTGTGTATTGTATGTTGGATGACATCCTTTGGCAATATATGAGGGTGCAAACTGGAAAATTGGGAGCGTCACGATAAATGGTTAGTTTTTAAACTTTAATAACTAATCCATCCCTCATAAAAAATATTAAATTTTTACATGAATCCATTAGAAATCATACTAGCAATTGATTACAATATTTACATTGTTTGTATTTAGCAATAAATTATTGAAAATTTAGGTTTTGCCGACGACGTTGATACCGTAGCACGTAACTTTGAGACGATGGCGGGAGCATACATCAGACTTAAGACTGAAGCAAGTAGAATTGGGCTTATGATTAATGCGTTGAAAGCAAAATACATGAAAGGAAGAGGCTCTCGAGAAGACAATGTTAGCCTCCCACCAAGAGCTCAGATAACGGTGATGAAATCGAAGTGGTATACACAGTTTCTGGGTTCAGCCTACTATGGACTCCAAAGGACGGTAGAATCGAACAAATTTCGCCAAACTTCAAAGTTGGCCATCTACAAGACATTAATTAGACCGGCAGTCCTTTACGGCCACGAAACATGGACATTGCTTGTGGAGGACTAAAGTGGGTGTCTTTGATTGCAAGGTGTTGCGTACGATCTACGGTGGAGTGCAGATGGAAGACGGAACGTGGAGAAGGTGAACCTTGCAGGGAGAACCTAATATCGTAAACATCGCTTAAATGCGGACTGCTAGTTGATAATGATTCTCGGAAACAAACCGGCACGCATAAGAGGAAGAGGTGCGCAACGAACTGCGCAAACTGCGAGGCTGGCAAAATGCAGCCATGAACCAAATAGAATGTAGAAAACTTCTGTACACAGAAGAAGCCACCCCGGCCTTGGTCTGATTTGTAAGCTAAGGTAGGAAATAGACCTAAATCGAGTTATTAGGCGAAAACATAAAACTGACCGGCATAAGAAAAAGCCCACTATGGTGTTCAGATTATATTTTGATACAGCATGAAAAATTAACAGTATTATTGCGATATAATAAAGTGAAATAAATAATCATGGTTGAGTATTGATATTTTGTGGTCAATCAAATAACTTTTTTTATTATGACGTTACATATCACATGTTTATTGCACTTTAATCAGAAATAGATATGACATAAGAAAAAGCCCACCTACAAATATACATTCAAAACGGCAGAGGGTAAATGCACCCTTCTTTTTGCGGAAATGCTCCTTAAACTTTGGAAAAACGCTCCTTAGATGCAATCACCTCACCTGGTTAGCGCTTGCCGGATGTTTTGACTGGTCTTAAGTTTTTTTCAAGATTGTATAGTTTTGACGGGTCT
Source organism: Aedes koreicus (assembly GCA_024533555.2). Taxonomy (NCBI): domain Eukaryota; kingdom Metazoa; phylum Arthropoda; class Insecta; order Diptera; family Culicidae; genus Aedes; species Aedes koreicus. The sequence continues at coordinate 94,927 of JAHHFK020003530.1, forward strand.
CAAGTTTCTGAATTTAAGAGTCGTCAAAACGAAACTAAGACCCGTCAAAACGAAATTAAGACTCTTCAAAATGAAATTAAGACTCGTCAAAATGAAATTTAAACCCGTCAAAACTACCTTGAAGATTGCGAAGCAAAGCTCCGTTATACAATCTTGAAGAAACTTAAGACCCGTCAAAACAACAAGCAAGCGCTATCCAGAAGGTTAATACCTCCGATTGCATTATACCGGGGAAACACATCTAAGGAGCATTTTTCCAAAGTTTAAGGAGCATTTCCCGAAAAAGAAGGGTGCATTTACCCTGCTGCCCATTCAAAACGCTAGCATAAAGAAGAAAACAATAACTTAATGTGACCTCCTTTGGCCTTAAGAAAATCCTGAAGATGTGTTGCCGTACCATCAGCTAAGTTTTGTAAATGCTGTGGGTCTATTGAAAGCCAAGCATTCTGAAGCGCTTCGAAATAGTTGTTCTTATTCGTTACATCGGATTTGTTCACTTTGTTGTCCAGGATTGACCACAAATTTTCAATTGGGTTCAAATCTGGACTTTGAGGTGGCCATTCCAATGGTTTTATGTGATTGGAACGGAAAAAATCTTTTTTTCTTTTTTGCTGTATGCTTTGGGTTATCATCTTGTTTGAAAATAAAGTTTTTTTTTCAACCCAACCTTCAATGAAGACTCCTCGAGATTTTCGTTCAAAATGTCTATGTATATGTTTGCTGTCATAATTCCATTGATGCGAACCAAGTTTACAACACCAGCAAAAGAAAAACATCCCCACACCATCACGTTCCCACCGCCGTATTTTACAAACCCTTGCAAATGACGTTCCTGAAGACTTTCTTCGTCCTTTCGCCAAAACCGATCACGCCGTTTCCGGTTGAAGATTTCAAATTTCGATTCGTTGCACTCGTCTCTAAAATTCTTGAGGCTTATCAGCATGTTCCCGAGCGAAGCGCAGACGCTTTATTCACTTTTATTCACCCTGCTCATAAATGGTAGTCTTCGTGTATATCTGCTCTTCAATCCATTTACTGCTATTCGAAGCCGTATAGTTCGTTCAGATATCGGTAGCTCCAGCTTTTCTTGGATGGAACGAATCGTATCCTTTGGATCTTTATTTTTTATTTCGCGAATTACTCTAGCATCGGTTCGTTGGTCCGTCTTCCGTGCTAGGCCTCTACCTGGTTTATCATCCACCGATCCAAAAGTTTGATGTTTGTTATATATCGCGCGGACCGCTCCTCGGCTGATCCCAAACTTTTTCGCGATCACGCGTTGCGAAATGTGTTTTTCACAATTCACTACAACTAATTTCCGGATCTGAAGTGAAATTTGTTTGCCTTCCATCCTTTTTGTAATACAAATCACCTGGTTCACGCGTAATATCTCACAACCAAGTAAAACAGTTATAAAACGTCACTTAACAGTGTTGCAGGATCATTGAAATGTCAAAACAAGATAATCCGAGGGGTTTATCGATGTTATATTGTGCAAAACTAGAATTATCTAGGGTGGGCTTATTCTTTTGTCACACCAAATTTCATCAAAGTTACGAAACATGTACCAATATGATTGTATTTAATATAACTGTGTTGTAACGAAGGTGGTAACACGAACACTATAACCAGGACAAACTTTTAATCCAAAATAAAATATGTTTAACAACGGTTATTATGTTCTACAGGGTGCGGCAGAAAATAATGCGAAAATGTTCAAACTTGAGTATAACCCAATACTCGTGTAGCTAGTGACTAATTTCTGTCAAAAGTGTATTTGTTTATGTTTACTTTCAAGTGCTGCATCCAAGCATTCTATTTGTTTAATTGAAAATTCGTCAAAATGTTCGCGAAAGAACAGTTTGTTGCTCGCCCAGAAGAAGCCGAAAGAGATTGCCAGGGTGCCATTTGTCAACAGTTTACCGCATAAAAAAGTCCCTGCAGGATGGTCCTAGGAAGAATCATCAAAGAAGACCTGCATGCATCTTCCAGAGCCAGAGTGAAACGCCACTTGATTCCGGACCGGGTCAATGAACTACGAGTGACTCGTTCCAAGAGATTGCTTTCCTTGTTGAAGAAGGAAACAATGATCATCCTGTTCTCCGACGAAAAGCTTTTCAGCATCGATGCTGTGGCCAACAGCCGCACGGACCGGTTCATTTCACCGCAGAAAATGGAGAACGTTCTGGAAAAAGTGAAATTCAAATTTCAAACTAAACATCCGGCTGGTGTCATGATGTTTGGCTTGGTGGCGTCCAACGGTTTGAAAATGCCGCCTGTTTTCATTGATGCTGGAGTTAACATCGATACCGAAGTGTATATCGGTATTTTAAAGGACCAAGTGCTTCCTTGGGTTAAGGACAACTTCTACAAGGAGAAAAACGTTGTCCTACAGCAGGATGGAGCGCCGTGTCACACGTCCAATCGAACCGAACAATGGTTGAACGATAACATGAAGTTTTGACCGAAGGATTTGTGGCCCCCTAGCAGTCCAGATCTTAATCCGTTGGATTATTCAATTTGGGCATATGTTGAAGCACGAGCCTGCAAAACACCATACAATAGTGTGAAAACCCTGAAGTCAACCATAACTCGCACATGGCAGTCAATGTCGGAGGACTACGTCCGAAAGGCATGCTCCGGCGTCGGCTCGAGGATGTTATTAATAAAAATGGAGGACACATTGAAAAAATTTGTTTAAAAGGACTTTATAAAGATAACTGCACTCGAAAATGTTGATATTATTGCTTGAATTAGTTGAAAACGGGATTTGAAAGAAATAGAACAAATTTTCGCATTATTTTCTGCCGCACCCTGTACAATGCAAAATGCGAAAAACTATATGGTGGGTTTTTTCTTTTGCCGGGTACTGTATGTATGTGAGTAAGTAAGAAAAATGCATACTGCTGGACCTCTTGACCTGATTTCATAATTTTGAAAACTGAGAGCGTTACGCCAAAGTGAAAGGTTTTTCAACGTTAATAATTTTCGTTTGACTGAACAGAACTACTTCATTCATACAAAATTAGATTGAAAAAAAAATTACAAATCCGTTGCAATTAAGTTTGAATTACAAGCCTTGAGTATAAGAAGTTCAATTATGTGCTATAGAATGACCAACTGTAGATTAGACATTTGGTTTTTCCTATCGGGGTTCTCAAAACCGGGTAGCAATTTTTGAAATTGACTTTTTCTTTCCATCGCATTGAGTTTCATTCCACATTTAAAACTGCGATAGTGTTTAATTTTATAATCGAGCCCGTCCCCTTTTATAAATTTTGCTTCCTACTACCCTCGCGTGATCTTCTTAATTTCAGAATATGCTACTGAACGCTAGTATATAACACAGGGAACGAAGTGGAATGATTTCAGTGTTAGACATCAGCTCTCAGCTGATGGTTTGATTGACTTTGCCTTCCCTTAATCGCCATGGCCCACCCGGTTGTGGAACGGAAGACAAAACAAAGCCGGCGAATCGATGCTTGCTAGAACCAATCTAACTACAGTGATGACATTTCTGGCCATTGAAATCTTCAAGGATAGGAAACGCCATCCATGACAACTAGAATACCAGAGCCATCTACCGTATCTTGCAGTTGGCCATTTGCGACGAGGAGTTGAACCAACTACAATCTGGAGTGAAAATAACCCATAATAGTGTCCTGCTGCCCAAGAAACTCAGAAAGATATATTAATTTCCAACGCGTACCCTTGATTTCAAGTAGCAGTCACGCGTACAACTACACAACAGTCACCGGCACCAACCGTGATTTTTAGAACGATCATCTGAAGAATGAGTTTGACTGACATTTTAATAAACGAATCTGAACTACCATAGCATGTTATTGAGAATAGCATATTCTAGATTGTTTGAGGCATTCAGTCGAGAGAGGTAAATTGTCTGTTTGCCAGAAAGTTGCATATAAATTCAACTCACTAGGTTGCTGATGTTAAGTAAAAAGTGCAAATCTTCAGATCGGGTGAAATTGACTAGAGGATTAAAATTGATGAATTTACTACACAATCACAATTGATTGAAATAATCTTGCAAATCCTGGGATGGCTACACAATTACAAAATAGTATGGCTACAATATGTATGACTAATGATTTGAGACTGAAAATAGCTGATAATAACGGAGAAACAGCATTGGCAAGTGCTTTGATTATATCATTGTAACGATCAGCAGTCAGAATACCTTCGATTTGCACGTGATTTCCAAATCTGGACCACGCGAAGCACCCCCACAACATAATATTTCCTCCACCATGCTCCATGCTTCACCATCTTCTGTACGCTGTTCAGCATACTTTTGAGTAAATTTTGATCGTTTGATTTTGTTAACTTTTATAATTAGAGGACGCCGACTTGCATGCTTGCTCTTCAATCCTGATTCTTGCAGTCTGTAGCGAATAATTCTTTCGGATACCTTCAGATTCAAGTTCTCACGTATAACACGACTCATTATTGATGAACATCTTCTTGCCTATCACACGATTCTCGCATCACCGCTTGGTGACGTAAGAAGATACCTTCCACGACCTAATTTATATGCCACTCTTCCATATTGTAGGAAGTTCTTCCATACCCACCTTACACCAGAGCAGTTTAAAGCATACTTAGCAGCAATCTTCAGGAACGATTAATGGGACTGGTGGATCCAAACGATAATATTTCAGATATTTAATGGAATTTGCTTAGTTTCCATCTTAAAACACTAATTATAATCACAAACTAGTGAAATACGACAAAAATCTCCTGTTTCGAAATAGGCGGAGCTACTTTCACAAAATCGATATTTTTAACTCGTTAAATCGATTTTTTCCATCAAATCTTTTCTGTTCGATGTTTGATAATATCGATTTTTTAAAAGATGAAATCGATGTGTTATTAATTTGAATTTTTTTCGCATTACTGAGTGCAGGAGTTGATAGATGTCGATCAAACCTTGCAAAGGAGAGGTATAATCGCTCAACGCTTGTTTTTTTTTTAATATTTTGACAGTTTTCGTTGTAGCTCAGAGCCCAGTCTGATCGTACACCTTCCTCGTACACTAATTGGCAAAGACCGACAGTTGTTTATGGCATTTTTCGTTGGAGTTATATGAAATGAGAATATCCACCATGTTTCATGTACAGGATAACATTTGTTTATGGCATTTTCCTGCAGGGGTCAAGGTGGATTTATTCATAAATTCTGCAGTTGTTGTCGTGCATTTAAAGACCTGACGTCAACTTCACACATACGAAAGAATAATTGCTGAATAGGATGACTGATTAAATAATGTCGTAAATAATCATAACCAAAAACAAACAAAAACAATGATGCTTCAATATTGTTTTTAAGCTATATTTAAGTGGATGGCAAAATTTACTAATGTTTACTTTTGTTAATTTTCTTTTCAACAAACTAGATCTTTTCGTTATTGCGTCAAAAGACCACCCCACTTTCTAGAGTGCAAATATTATTTAAAAAAAAAAACCGTTTATTTTTGAATTCACTATTTACTTTCGGTATTTTCGTGGATCGATATTTTGGATTTTGAAAAATCGATGGGGCTGCATCGATTTTATTTTCCAAAATGCCCATTCCTACTCTTGTTGCATACCACATGTAAACTATAGTCACTAGAGTCATAGTCTGGCGGAGACAAAAACGGGAGCCAATTTTAATTGTCACTTGGCGGAGCCAATCAAACATTACACGTGTAATTTATGATAAGGGCCGGAAAGCCATTTGTAAACAATGACTTTCAATTCCTATTTCTCTCAAAACTCAGAACACTCAAACATATTGGAAGCAGCATCTGGTGGAAGTATGTTTGTTCTACCATATAGTGTATCTGAACATCGAAAAATTCTAATGATACGAGAGAAATCAACGTTTAAAATCATTGTTTACAAATGGCTTTCCGGCCCTTATAATTAATTACTCGAGTAATGTTCGATTGGCTCCGCCAAATGACAATTCCCGTTTTTGTCTCCGCCAGACTATGAATCTAGTGACTATAATGAAAACAACCATGAGAGGAAATTGACATCTCAGCGACGGACAATACACGGTAACATATAATTAAGCAAAATTGAGCACTTTTTTCTTCCAATTCAAAAACAACTCAATTTCGGTATAATATTTTTTATATCTAAAGGGTGTCCACGATGAAATTGCCACACTATGAAATTGCTCTAACTTTTTAACCGTTGAGTGGAATTACATGAAAATTTGGGTGGATTTAGTTCATAGTGCATTATTTACATCCTGCAAGTTTTAAAGTCCTGTGATCAAAACTTGCGGAAATGGAGTCGAAAGAACAGCTCGTGCGTGATAAAATCTTGCGCATTCATCACGAGAACAAGGATCTCTCGCATCGTTCCATCGCTAAAACGTTGGGAATCGCGAATTCCACGGTGTCGCGAGTGATTAAGCGGTTCGAGGAACGGATGACCACCGATCGGAAGCCCAGAAGTGAAGGAAAAAGTATTCCGTACAACACCAAAAATCACAACCGCGTAGTTGGGGCCTTCAACCGAAATCCGAACGCCTCCGTTCGGGATGTGGCTAAGAAGCTGCACCTAAGCCGAAGTTTTGTCCAGAAGGCCAAAACTAAGGCTGGGCTTCAAACGTTCAAGGTACAAAAGGCCCCTAATCGCGACGAGAAGCAGAACAAGTCCGCCAAAACCCGTGCCAGGAAGTTGTACCTCAACATGCTGACGAAAGTTGAATGCTGCATCATGGACGACGAAACATATGTGAAGGCCGACTTCAAACAGATCCCCGGCAACCTGTTTTTCACGGCCAAGGATAAGTTCAGCGTTCCGGAGCATGTCCGCACTCAGAAGATGTCCAAATTTGCGAAGAAATTCCTGGTTTGGCAAGCCATCTGCACGTGCGGGAAGCGGAGTGCACCTTTCGTGACCCAGGACACGATGAACGGACAGGTGTACATAAAAGAGTGCCTCCAGAAGCGGCTGCTTCCTCTCCTGAAGGCCCACAACGTCCCAACAATCTTCTGGCCGGATTTGGCCTCATGCCACTACTCCAAGGACGTGCTGAAGTGGTATGCGGACAATAAGGTCAATTTCGTGCCGAAAATGTTCAACCCTCCCAACACTCCGGAGCTCCGCCCCATCGAGAAGTACTGGGCGATTGTGAAGCAGCACCTTCACGACCTAAGGTAGTGAAGACAGTCGAGGAACTGAAGAAAGTATGGGTTTACATGCAAAAAACGGTTGATTCACAGGTTGTGCAGAATCTTATGGCCGGGGTTAAGGCCAAGGTGCGGCCATTTGCGTATGGACTGTAAATAAAATACGAGTAAAATGGTAAAATGAAGTTTAATAGTTATTTCACAATCCCTGAAAATTTGATGGCAATCGGATGAAAACTCGAATTTTGCGAATCAATTTTGTGTGTGGCAATTTCATCGTGGACACCCTTTATCAATAGAAAAGTCGAATTGTATTGATAAAATATAAAAGATAATGAAAATTAAGTCAACTTTGTAAAACTAGGCGAGAACATATAATCAAATAAAGTTAGGTTTGGGTGAGCACTTCATTTCTTCCAGTACTGTATGCTTTGCGGCTTTTATTCTTGTTATAGAATCCAAATATGTTTTATTACAACTCATATTTGTATTGTCATTGAAACGATTCACATGAATTGTAAAAAAATATTAGAATGCTTCGCATAGTCGACCTAAAAATTTATCTGTGTTCCAAAACCTTCTTCAGAGTGTCAGATAATATGACGAAAATATATTTCTTGTAAACTGTATCATAACAGTGATGAAGTAATATAGTAAGAGTGAGATAAATTTGTAAGTGAAGGTTTTCCTCTCTTGCTGGAAAAACCTGTTGAATTTCAAGTCTCACGTAACCAAACTTTTTTTTGTATATTCGGTCATGTTACGGTATAAAATGTGAATAGGCCTTCTTACTGCTTTTATTTATCTGCTTCATGATTATGTCAAAACATGACTGTTAGAAGCCACTTAATAGACGCAAATTGAGACGTTTGGATAAAAAAGGAATCATACGTAAGTATTACGTTCCAGTACGGAAACTTTGGCTTTTCACAGAACAACGGTCATCTTGTTTTTTGTAAATCAGAGCATCTTAAATCAATTCGATTTGTAATCGTTTATAACTCATTTGAACAAAGCCTCCCTCATAACAGATGGTACTTCAACTGCTAAATATCCGAAACTGCAAAAAAAAATGACTCCATCCAATATAAGATGCAGCAAGCGAAAAGAAACCTGAACGAATTAAGACCAAAACCACTCTGTCTAACCCGGAGAAGGATGGAAATTAATGAGTACGATCAAAGACTATTTCAACGTTGAAGATGAAAGTAGGCACTCTCATTATTACTATCACTTGTATTGTTATTCAAATTACCGACCTAGGAAGGGGTAAAAACGGAAAGCACAGTTCCAAACTACCAAACCAGTACGAAATGAGTGAAAATCAAAAGTGCTCCTAATCTGGCGATTCACCAGTAGTAAGTTTAGTGAAGTCTGTGCTTCATTTTTCTTATGATTGCGAGCTAACACCTCACCAATATAAGTGCAATTACGTGAGCGCAGATCTTCCTTAGTTGCAGTCTATTGCCTCAGTAGCACACAACAATTAGAGACAATATCTTACTGAAGACAAAAACAAGACTCTAATTGTGAGATAGCAGCCGTTTTTAAGCCACAGTCAGAAGAAGACTTGGATTTCGCATCAATTATCTTCCGCTGATAGTGGACTGATGGTTTGAAGTGTGGCAATGCGTAATTGTTGTGGATTCGCCTTTGAAAATGATACTCTCGTTGTTGAAAAGCACTACTTTCGACCAAGTGATGATAAATACTCATAGTTGGTAGGAATACCAAAATTATTCACCTTTTCCACCGACCATAATTTCGTAACATCAATTATTGTCATTACGATCGACACAATCTTGATCGCAAAAATGGCCGCAGAATAATCTAATAGCATATCTGTGACGTTCAAGAGAAGACGATAACGATCCAAAGCCTACTTGATTCGAGCGTATTCAAATGAGTGCATCAAAACTGGAGACAGTTTCGAACGAGGGGTTGTTTCTCGCTCAAGTCGAGTGGCAAAAGTTGAAAGGCAGTTATTTTTTTAACGAAATATCTGGTACTAGCATTCAATTGGCTAATTCGGAACTTTTAAATCCTAAATCATTCACTCAGAACGACTGGGTTTATCAAAAATGCATGACAGTAAATGGCCTAAATTCATTTAAAAATGATGACTATTACATGAAGCTTCATCGACCACATAATGGTGAAGTATTAAAAATGCCAATTAAAAGAAATACTTTTCATTCATAACTGTCATCGTGCACGGATCAGCTTTTCCCCAAATACAATATTTATCAGTCTTTCTATAGCCTTGTCCCACTTTTCTCGCCCACGTAGAGCAGTTGCTAATTGCACTAATTTTCGGGTAATATTTTTCTTCTTCTTTCATTTTCTTCTCAATTCACCAAACGCCAGCGAAACATTTCGTTTTTCGATTCGGAAGCAGATTTACCTACAGCGACGAGCCTCTTTCTCTGCCTCGAAATAGACGAAAAACACGGCATGTAGCCTCCCCATGACCACCCATCGGCGCTGCCGGCCGTCTCCTAGGCGCTGGATGAGTCAACGTCCAACGGCGCTCACAGATTTCCACCCTTCGATTTCGTGCCAGAGTGTACTTTTCCAATCTTGACGAAATTAAGTGCAGGCACCTGCCTGCGCCGACGCTAGATTTTGACACCATTTTTCGTAATTAGGTTGGTTGGTGGTTTTGGAGTTTACGTCTATTGGTGTTTCTCTTTTTCGCGCTCACTTTGTAGCTGTTACAGCTTTTCGCAGTTTGCAAGGCGTACCACCGCAGAGCAGAGTGGGCAAATGGTAGGTTTGATTTTCTTGTGCGCACACGATGTCTTCGATACAGGCGACTCACGCTGGCTTTGCGAACTTTGAGTATTGTTTCATTGGTTTGCTGCATCGAGATGGTGGGCTATGGCCATGTCGAGAGATGAATATTTTCACACATTTTTCTTCCTTTGGATAGACAGCAGCTGTATGATTAGTGATGCTTGGATTCACAGTGGGTAAAGTAAGGACATAATGGATTATTGTGGACAAAAAGAAAACTGATTTACTTGATTATTTTTTTCGTAGTTTTAATTACAAACATATTTATCCTTATTTATAAAATTATCAAATAACAATAATATTTATTTAGGTATCAGTTGATTTCACGAGAAAGTGCGCGACACATTCCTCATAATATTTTTCACCAGGGTTTGTACAACTGTTTCATCGATGCTTACATTTATAAAGTGCTTTTTGAAGTTTTGCTCATATCAAAGCCCAAAACTTTTCAATTAAACTTATTTGCATAAAATTTAGGGGATTCATCGCCCTCTCTACAAATTTGACAACGTTTTCGCAATACCAGTCCATTATGGAACTCACATAATGACACATTGTCTGAGTTTTGTGAGAAAAGTGGTAACACACGTTTTTGAGTACATTACTTCGGGTATATTTCGGCACTCATGTTCACGATAGTGAAAAAGGGTAAAGCTTTTATACCGTATTGGCAGATTGCCATATCAGTTCTTTCTTTCCAAAGTTTACACAAAATATAGACTTTTATTAGTACCTTGCTTCTTAGTGTAAAATGATGCCGTTGGAAGCATTTTGTAGTTCAGCTTAACATACGTTTCGTCATCCATATTAACGCGCATTGCCTTTTTGCACATTATTTATTCAACCACTAAGTTTTTCTTTCAAACTGAATGGACCAGTTTTTCGACCAAGGCCGGGTAGATCCACCAAGCTTTTGTGAGTCCCGAATTGTTGAAACGTATTTTCAGCCGTATCACTCTAAAGAGCTTTAGAAGATTGTGGACAAGAGCGGCCCTACGGGAAGCTGACCCGACAAATCAGGGCTACAGTGGCTGGAACCCAGTGCTGTGTGAGGATATCGGGTGGATTATCAGATTCATTCGAATGCTGTAGGGGACTTCGTCAAGATTATTAAGAGATTCCTTGCTATTGAATTTCTGGGAATGGATGTCAAAATCTTTGGAATAATTCTTAGAAACTATTTCTATTCAATTGTCGGCCATATGCCAACTTGTTCCTGCAACGGTCACTCTGTAACAGGTTCCCGTGGGGCCTACAGTGACCATGAACATATTTAGAAGGAAACCCTGGCAATATGAGTTTCAAAATTCATGAAATTTAACCAGCAACTTATTTCTCAACGTTTCGTGACCATCTGATAATTTGTCTTTGGAACGGTCATCTCGGAACAGGTTCCTGTGATGCTTCGAGTGATGAACAAAACTAGCCACAAAACGTTGAGAAATATCCTACTGCAGATATTTTATGAATTTTGATACCCATATTGCCAGGGTTTCCCTCTAAAAATGTTCATGGACACTCGAGACCCCTACGGGAACCTGTTCCGGAAAGACAGGTCCGAGGACACATCATCAAATGGCCTCTAAAAATTGAGAAATATCCTACTGGCGAAATTTCATGAATTTTGATACCCATATTGCCAGGGTTTCCCTATAAAAATGTTCATGGCCACTCTAGGCCCCACGGGAACCTGTTACAGAATGGCCGTTCCAGGAACAAGTCAGCATACAGCCCAAAATAGAATAGAAACAGTTTCTAGGAATTATTCCAAAGATTTTGACATCCATTGGTGGAAATTCAATAGATGTTTTGGAAAATTTGTCTCTCGGGGGGGGACGAGGGGGATATGATAATTAATGTCTCCCTGTGTTCCTTAGGGGAGGGGTTTGGGTGAAAGGGGGGAATGATTGCGTCGGTATACGTGGAGTATCACCGCCGGTGGAGTCTCCTTATTGGTAATGCTCCCGGCTCTTTGCTAGGAATGTTTTTGATTTTACCAGAGTTTTTCCGAGAGAACGATTTTGTTTGCGTTTTTTGCTCTTGTTTTTTGACTTAATTTTTTTTGATTTGTAAGGTGCCTTTTGTCTGAGATTGGGGGGATAAATATATCCGGAGCATTTTTTTGAGAGTACATATGGTTAAAAATATACATTTTTACACTCTTAAAAATAATGAATATTACGTTTGATTTAATTCTTGTTGCACTTAAATTCCTAGGAACTCAATGATAAATACGACTCAATTGTATGTTATATATATTGTAAGACCAATTGTATTGTTAAATCCTAATTTGAATACCAAAACAATAAATACTTTCACACTCAAAATCACGTTCCGGATGATACATTTACAACAGCTTCTAGAAAATATTTCATAACCTCAAATCTAAGTCCGTAATGCGTTAAAAAAGCCACTAGACTTAATACTGAGATTTGAAAGCCTGAAATTTACATGATCGCTGTCTTTGGTTTTTATAACAACATCAGACCTATTTTGAACGCAGTCGGTTTCCTCATCACAACAAGGTACAAGTTAAAATTTGTTCTCATCTGTGGACGATTTTGCTCCACGTTTAATAATATATTTAACAGATTGAATTTCATTGCACGTTATTGTAATGCTTGCAAATTGAAGTTAAATTAAAAACACAGCGTAGCACGAGTTCATTTGCTTATGACATTTATCATTCTAAACATGGCGACAACTTTTAGTATCCTTGAAATATTTTTTGGCAATGGCCAACAACCGGGCTTAGAATTTATTTAATTTAAAAATTCTCATTTTGGAGATGAATCAAGGAAGAGACCTCGCATTTGGAGATGAAGGAAAACAATTAATCCTACAGGATAAGATTGAGCTATTTTTTACCACAACATTGAAGAACTTTCTGTATTATTAGATTTCATTACCAAATTTCGAATTGTTCAGATGGGAACTAGAACTAGGTCCTTGAGATTGAAATAGCCATCATGAAGCACTCGTTTTTGCATTATGAGTTGCGCCATTTATAAAATATCATTTTGTGTTCCTCAACTTATTTTTACGTCATGTCATGTAAGCTATCATTTCAGTTTTAGTGTCTTGTACATTTAAGAACAGACGCAAATTTATGTCTCACGGGCCGCTCCTTTTATGTGCATCCAAGAAGATTTAAATTTACATGATATTTTCTAAGAGTGTAGTTGTATAAGGAGGGAAGGAAAAAGGAAGAAAGAAGAGGAGAAGGGGGAAAGGGGGGGGGGGGGGAAGGAAGGAGAAAGAGAAGGAGAGGAAAAGGAGAAAGAGGAAGGAAAGAGAAGGGAAAGGAGAAGGGAGGGGGAAGGAGGGGAAGGAAGGGGAAAGGGGGGGGAAGTTCAAAAGTGCAGAACAGAAGCAATGCGCTGCAACAAAGGGCTTGCGAAACTGTATTTGTGAGTTTTGCAGCGACCTGATGTACGTATTTTGATGGACAACGAGACCTATGTCAAATAGACGTACATAATTCTTCAGTGTCGAGTGTCCAAGGGTATTTGTACAACATTATAACCAACAAGTTTTTGTACATTGACCCAGTGTCGTCCTCAATTTTTGATCTATCGTGATCATCTTACGATGTTTTCGTAATTCCTGCTTCATAATAGCCCAATATTTTCGATTGGTTTCAGCTCTGGGATGTTAGGAGAATTAAGGTCCTTGTGTACGAACCTCATTGATCTTATTTTCCTTATACCATTCCAGCACCTATTTTCGTAAGTCGTGTGACGCCAAGTCAGGCTAAAATATTGAGAGCCTTTTCACGACCTCAAAGAAACGGAAGCAGATGATTTTGTAGACATTTAATGACATAAACTTGGCCATTTAAGGTTGATGTCGACATGAATAGAGCACTTCGCACCCCGCACGTAAATTGCTTGCCAAACCATGAAAATCTCGTAAAATTTCGAGATTAAATGCTTCTGTTAGTGCTCTGGAACATGGAACTTGTATCTTGCAGTGAAGAACTGATAAGTTTGAATCTGCTGAAAGTTCGCCTACATGTAACTTTCAGTATTCATTATACAACAGGGTTTTTCGTTCAACATTTGCGTATAAAGCTTACGAGCTCGTGATTTTGCTACCGAATTCTACTGGTCGTTACGATTTGGTGCCTAACGGCATTTGAACGTATGTAATCTAGCCAGATTTTTGACATTTTGCACAAGATTTTTGGACAAGGCTACCTTTTTTTCGCAATATCCCGGACAGAAGCGTTTAGTTTGCGCCTGAAAGCTTATACCGCTCTCCTGTCGTATTAAGCGCTCATGCGATCTTTTTTTTCCGATCCTTGGTCAGATGTTCTCAGTGACGTGAGAGGACAGAGAAAACAGTAGTGTTCACGATTCCCAATGCTATGGCACGGGAGAAATGCACACAGATCTAAAATCACGCTCAGATTTAAATATTCTTTAGGCTGAAAAGTTATAGCTATTTGGTAGTGTGGTTATTCTGATGTGGACAAACTTTAGTTAGGAGTTGAAAGTTTTCTATCTTTCTTTATGGGCCGAAGCAGATTTTCTTCTGGGAGTTCGAAAACCTGCAAACATAGCGAGATTTTCTGGGACCTGCAATAAAGCCAAGATTCGACACTGAGACACTCTCGGTTATTGTCTCATCTTTAGCCATGTAATAACGCAAAATTCATGGACTTTTCATTCGATTATACTTTCACCTGGTTGTGGATCCACCGGCGAACCGTCAATAAATAGAAGTAGGCTATTTACCGAAAAAATGGCAGTTCTATCAGTTCGTTTACATCAGCCATGGCGAAAGCAGTGAAGCAACTACGGTCGACGGTTAAAAATTACCACCGGTTGCACCTCGGAGTGAAGAAGTCCGTCATCTGCGAAGCACAACGTGATTGTGATTATAGACGACGAGACGTACCTGACGTTCGATGACAATGACTGGCAGGGGACCGGATATTCACGTCCCCCAAGAAGGAGATAAGCAGTGAAGTTATGTACATCTCTCACACGAAGTTCCCGAAGAAGGTCCTCTTGTGGCTGACAATCAGTGAGAAGGGGATGTCAAAGCTGCTCTTCTTTTTTTCAGGACTTGCGGTCAATGCGGTGTACAGCATGAAGTGCTTACTGGAAGTTGTAGCCTTCATTAAGAATCACCACCCGAAGGACGATGTCGTGTTCTGGCTGGATCTAACATGGGTTCAATATGCAAAGCGGTTGCTGGAAGAGATGGAGCGTTTGAAGATTCCAGTCGTCCTCCAAAACTCCTCAACGTGCCTCAGCTGTGTCCAGTTAAAAATTTCTGGGTGAACCTGAAGCGGAGGATCTATCGGAACAATTTCGTGGTGAAAAAAAAGGAATTGATCAATTAAGCGACTAGAGAGTTGAAGGCTATGACGGCTATGACCAAAGTTCAGGCCCACTGCCGTTAACTGTACGTAACCCGACAGGGAGTGGAGTCATTTTTGCAAAAGCATGAATTAATACAGGAAACAATGAAAATTTATTTTGTCTTGATAACTTTTAATGTTTATTTTGTCATCCATCCAAAAGTAGTTCCTCTTTGAATGCAAGCGATAAACAGTACTAGCCCATCACTACTGTTTTCACCTAACGGATCGCTCGTTAAACAACATTATGGATGTCCCCAGCCACCCGACACATGGATATGCTGGATGTGACACATGGATGTGAACCGCAAGTTCCTGCCATCCAAGCCGTTCTGTCCATGTGTTCGGGAATGGAGAAAAGGGTATTCAGCAGACTCGCTCAGGTAAGTGCAATACAATCAGAGCTTTAACAAATCCTGCAATCCATGCGATTTGCAGCGCTACTATCTAATGTGACGATCTGATGTAATCGAGCCCATTGTCAAAGTTAGCAGTCTGCGCGTGCCATCCATTTCATCTGGTCATCGTTCGAAATCTGCACCATGGTTACACTCCTTGGACAGCAATGATACCTCTTCTTACTCTTCGATCGTATGTTGAATCAGAATGTTGGAGAAGTGAATTCGTGTTTGGGTGACTATACTCAGCGAAATGAATTTGAGATATTCATAAGATTGCATTATGATTTGATGTCATGAGAAATTAGTATGAATTTCATAAATTTGCCTTATGAAATATACTGATGTAAAAAAAATAAAAGATATGGAGCAACCTGTATTCGAACCTTGAACGATTGGGGTTGTGGGTCCAAGTGACTTGACAGTGTTTCTTGACAGTGACTTTGTTAAGAATAAGATTCCTCCACTTAGCTCAGTCAGTGAAGCCGTAGAGATAAAGCAAACACTAATGATATGTGCAAACTAACTAAAATACTAATGCAAAAATGGTACTTAGCATCGAAAGCTCTTAGTTAATAACCGTGGAATTGCATTTAGAACACTAAGTTGAGAGCAAGCAATAAGCTAATTGTGAAAGCAATAAGCTTGAAATGCTGAAGAAGGAGAAGATTTGACCACTAAAGCTTGCTTCAGATAGAATTGGAACAAAAGCAAGTGCCTGTATTACGATTGTTTATTATTGAACTCAAGATCTTTTTTTATACAAATGTGGCGTTTTCTTCATACTTTTAAGAAAAAAATACGGATAAAATTATTCGTCACGGTTTCGAAGGAATTCTCTAATTTTTCCTGTGACACGGCTCATTAGGACGGCGCACACCTTCTTCGTCCATCGTTTTAGCTATCTTATTCCACCAGGTCTTCATCTGATTGATGTCTTTGACAACCTTTCCCTTTGCCTTGAGTCTCCTCTTCATGATTGCCCAGTATTTCTCAATAGGGCGGAACTGGGGGCAGTTGGGTGGGTTAAGGTTTTTCGGAACAACCTGGACCCCTTTCTCTGCATACCATTCTTGAACGACTTTGCTGTAATGACAGCTTGCCAAATCTGGCTAAAACATTACGGGATGGTCGTGGGATCGAATGAACGGCAAAATTCGTTTTTGGAGACACTCTTTTTGGTATAGTTCCGACGTCATTGTCTTATTTGTAACGAAAACTTTCGTTTTTTGCCACAGCTGCAAATGCCCTGCCAAATCATGAATTTTTGTGCAAATTTGTCGGCAAAAACAAATTTAAATTTGGCTGGAACATCCCCCGAGCCGGTGCCAAGTAAAATTTTTGACCTGGGATTTGCCCGAAGTCAGCCTTGACATAAGTTTCATCGTCCATCAGAAGACACCCGTCGAACTTGGTCAGCACCTGGTCGTATAGCTTCCGAGCACGGATTTTGGCCACACTATTCTGTTGTATGGTCCGATTTGGCTGTTTGCTAGCTCGATACGACTTGATTCCTTCCCGGAGTCGAGTTCTCCTCACGGTACTATGGGCAGCACCGAATTTTCTGGCCAAATCACGGTCCGACAGATTGGGATTCCTCTTAATCGTCTTCAAAATCTTACCACGCAGTTTCCGGTCGACAGTTCCACTCCGACGATTGGCTTGAGGCTTCCGAATCGTCGTCAATGTTTCCTTATACCGTTTGATAACGCGCCATACGGTATTTCTGGGCAATTTCAGCTGTTTAGCTAGCCTAGGTGCAGACCACAACACTGTGCACAATTTTTCCCTTCTTTCGGCTTCCATGTTGATTGTTTACAAAGTACAGTCGATTTGCGGAATGTCAAAAATACATACGTGAAGCTGACAAAATTTCCGACACGTGGGGGCCAAGAACTTCCAAATCTGTCCACCAGGAGCGCCACAATATGAGCAAAAGTTTGTTCCAATTCTAAATGAAGCAAGCCTACTACTAACATTGACACTTGTAATCAGGAAAGCTTGGAGGCGTATAAGAACAACGTTGTGTAAAACAAAGTCCATTCATAAGTTAGCCGTATGAAATTCCAATTCCAAGCATCGTTCATAAGTTGAACCTTGTGAAATTTTTAAGTTTATTTGCCTGAGTGTACTTGCTCATCAGTTTAAACTGCAGTTATGATATTCTTGCGTTCTCTGAAACCTAGCTCACTTAGAATACTACCTCAACTCAAGTTCTAAACCGTCAATACGAGGTTTTCCGTTGTGATCGTGGTCTGCATAATAACAGAAAAGCTAGAGGTGGCGTTGTTAGCTAGAGGTGTAAGATCACACTGATCGAAGCTCATACGCAATAACTTTCATCAATTGTTGATAGAGCATCAACAACGGACGATATAAGTAGTTGGTGAATTCAACTTGCCTGTAAGGAGACGACCCCGGCGTAGAGGTAAGCATCCATTCTTCTTATACCAAAGTTACGAGTTCGAGTTTCATCCCCAAATAAACCAAAGAGGTATTTGACTGACTACGACGAGAGATAAACTAGCCCAAGGCTAAAAATTTCGATAATTTAAAAAAAAATGCCTGGAATATGTTGACATACAGTACTGTACAAAATAAATCATACACTTGGCCTGGAAACGTATTAGATGTTATATAATTCTCATTTTGACAAACACATTAGTGGCACATATGGGAATGCTTTACTATTTAGTGTGCTGTGCTAAATACAGAGGCCATGACGTAAATCCTTAGAAGCTATTTTTTCCATCGGCCTATTTCCTCACAACGTGGTGGTAAACACCGAGACCAAGAAGACGACTCCACCACCTGGACGCACCCATCAGCACATGCGCCGGTACCAACGGCTTTACTTCCCTTCCGAAGGAAGACGTGACCAGATTTTTTCGCCTCAGAAAAACCACTGACCTCGACTGGGATTGAAGCTAAACCCACTGCCCTAGCAACACAGCTTGTAATAAACAAGTTGAAAGTACTGTCCAATGACAAATAAAGGTTTTCAATATAAGTGAATAATACTCTATTTCAAACTTTAATATGACGTAAAAAGCGCCAAAAGTGAAGTCTTATAAAACATAAAATAGAATAAAAATCCGTTCTGAGTATCTATGATTTGTTTCTCGTATTTAGTGAAATCATAATATTGTACTACAAATTCATCGTTATGGCATAAATAACAAGTATTGCAAAACATGGTTGGTGTAAAGTAATTTCAACAGTGTTTTAAGTTATCCATAAAAACTTTTCCTGTTCATGTTTTATACATGTATGGGACAATGTTCTTTTGAACAATAATAAAATAAAAATCACTTGCAACAGTGAAATTGTTATTTACAGCTCAATTGACAGTCAGAGAGCCAAACAGCTCCAAACGGAACATGTTTTGTCATACGTTCACAATACATATATAAAACAAACAATTATAAATCATTCTAAAGCATGTTTTGTGAGTTACTTGAGTGGAGTGCCAAGTAGCAGTCACGGTAACCATTACACCAGCGGCACTGGCATTATTATGTATTTTCCAGATTAGATTTTATCAAAATAGCGATATTTTTCTAGGACAAAATAAATTGTACACTTCAAAGTCGGATTTCTCGATGATATTATTAAAACCAGTTTAAATATTCTGGCAGCACTGCATTCTTTGACAACTGTAGTCACAGCGCAGATGTGGTGTTTTCCCACCGAAGTTGGTTCCGTGTCATCAAAGAGTTTAAAACGTCCGGGAAACAGATTTCACTTGATGTCACAAATTGGCGATTCGCGATCGTGAAAACGGCCTTTCTCTCCGGAACATTGTTAAAAATACTCTGTTTTACTTAGGGCTGTGCATATGGAGGAAGTATGAAAGCCAAGGAATAGTGAAAAACTTATCCAGGCAAGGACGTCATCGATCGTCAACACACCGTGAGGATGTCCGGATTGTTCGATTGGTTAAGCAATATCTAAAATTTTCTTCGAGAGAGCTTGCTGAATCACTGAATCTATGTGTTGATCGACGTACTGTGCGTCGGTGGCTGAACGACAGTGAGTTAAAGAGCTGTTTGGCATCAAGCAACATTTCACAAGAGTATGTTTGGGATATTCGGGCAAAAACGGCGGAGAGCCATTTGGAGAGCTTCTGGTGAGGCGCAGAAGGATCAATACATCCAGAGGACAACGAAGCATGGCGGTGGGCATATCATGGTCTGAGGAGCGATTGCATGGTCTGGAGTAGGAAGTTTGACACATAATAAAGGGATCATGACTGCGGTTATGTGTACATCGACTCGTTCTACAAAAAATTAGGTGTCTCTTTTGAAAACTGGCCTGGAATCC
The DNA here is from genome assembly GCA_024533555.2 of Aedes koreicus. Taxonomy (NCBI): domain Eukaryota; kingdom Metazoa; phylum Arthropoda; class Insecta; order Diptera; family Culicidae; genus Aedes; species Aedes koreicus. The sequence continues at coordinate 114,962 of JAHHFK020003530.1, forward strand.
AGCTACATCTTTCAACAGGACAACAATCCAAAGCACACCGCAAAGAAAACTGCGTTCTTCAAGTCAACCCGAATTAAAATTTGATTTGATTCTGATTTCAAATCTGTGGGGTTATCTGGACGATAAAGAGGACATGACATCGGTAACCAATAAAAATAACTATTTTGAAGCTCTCGAAACAGCCTGGGAACATATTGATCCAGAGTACTGCAAAAAGCTTGTCGAAAGGATGTTGCGTCAACTGGAAGCAGTGTTGAAGGCTGAGGGGGTAACACTTTGTTTTTAAGTTGAAAAACAGAGTCAAGGGCATAACCGTTTAATAAAAAAAAATCAGGTGCATGATTTATTTATTGGTTGTAGTGAACATAGCCTAAAAATCCCTAGGGTTTCCTGCTAACTAAAGAGATCACCGACATTAACTGATTAAAGGCACTCTACTGTGCCGTTGGAGTATTGTTCGACTGTTAGGATCCCCCAATACTAAAATGGAAAATGGAATTTTAATGTTATTTCTACGAGAACAACAACCTATCATTAAGGTTTTGTAGCCTGTTGTTGTAGAATTTTAGCAAAATAAATAAAGTTAAATTGCGCTCCTCTGCTTCGATTTATATGCCTAATTGTTTAAGGAACATTTTAAAAAGTTGATCCAAGACGAGACCAAAGGGCATAAATGGGAAGAATTAGTCTAGTAATTAACTCTCAAATGTATCATGACAAATTGCTGTTTTCAAAGAATCCTTTTTCAAAATTTTAGAAATAGCAATCTTATTTAATCTACTAGGCAGCGAACTGTGCTCAACAAAATCATCCAAAGCACTCATTTTAAGATTTTGACTCCATTATCGACTGATTTTCCCACTATTTAACACCCCGAAGGCAAACGATGTTGACGTCCATTTTTCTGAGAGATCGTACATCCGACCGCACACATGGGTGGATCACGTAACTGCATTGATAGCGTCGTGCTGCACTGTTTGGCAGTGTCAGTAATCATTCATGTCTTCTTCGCCAACCGATATTGCCATATTGTTGCTTTTGGCATGAGTCTGCAAGAGAAACAAAAAATCAACAAATCGTCATCTCAAAGAAGAGAAGAAAATTTCAACGCCAAATTCGGTAGGACATGGCTGGACAATGACCAGATTGCATATTTTTCTTTGGTTTGTGGTTATATTTCCACTTTCATTGAGATATCCGTGAAAAAACTATCTTAATATGGTTCACTTGCCCATACGAAGGAATCAACGATCCATCGAAATTGCTTAAATTAAACCAATCGCCAACACGCGCTAAGTATATCGGAGCAAGTGAAAAACATCTAATCATGAAAAACGGCTTTTAATCTGTCTGCTTTTGTCGTCATCGTCGGTCGGCGAAACATTGCAACAATCACAACAAACATGGCTTTCCAAAATGCTCGTTCCGTCAGCCGTGATCTTCTGGTATCTACGTCTCATGCATTATGGATGGTTTAAATTTACAACGAAGGCATTTTTTTTAGTCATTAGGATACTCGAGCTGACAATTGGAGCAATCAGACGATTTTAGTGAGAAGACCAATTTATAATGGATATCACTAGGCTACATTTCGAATGTTTTATGTTATAAGATTCAGTCTCCCAAAGTAGTTGGCAAATGAGCTAAAGTGCGTCAGAATTCAAATCGTCATAGTGTATGCCTACCCTAAATCGAGATGATTCGCTAATAATCGTCGGAGATGGCACAATACAGGTGATGATAATGAAAATAACCATGCTTAGTTAACTTTTGAAAAGATCTTATCTGGTTTGATCGATTCTCTCGAAACGTTAAACACTATAGAAAATGTTCTTACATCTGATTTATCAAAGAAAAGTCACTCTTTGTTAATAGGACCTTTCGGAATATTAATCTAGGTTTTTATTAAACGAGCTCTACTCAATATTGCCAACAGTCTGAGTGCACATATATTTAGATTATTTTTCCAAATGGTGCTGGGTTGATTTTTCCTAGCTCCGAAGTGCACGCACCGAGGCAGTAATGGTAATGTTTGATTTTCTCATTGCTTCCATTAACACAAACACGGCAACAGTAAGCCAACAGTAAATAATTGCCAACCTGCCCAGACCAACCGCAAACTTATGCAAAACGGTCGGCAGCTGCTGCTAAAGGGAGAAAACTTGCAAACGTACGAAACGCAACCACAGTTACGTCAGTGTTATCTCAATAACTAGTGACATGAAGCTTTGCAATAATTTCCTAAATCTGAGACTATTGATCAAGTTCAGGGTGGTTTGGATTTGAAAACTGACTGATGCATGTATTGTTGTTTCAAGTGCAATAAGAACTGCTGCCCTAATTGACACATTTCGATGTTTGCCATTCATTAGCTTAACTACTAGAGGCGTTGTTCGTCCGTTTCAAGCGGTCCTGTGTTCATGTGACAGTTATTAGGAATGAGAATTTTTTTTAATGAGTAATGATGAAGTGACGAACAGTTTTTCAAAAATGTGGGCTTCTTGATGTCGACAAGATGACAGCATTTAAAACAAAATACTTAGTGTTTGAAAGTTATGAAGCCTTTCATAGCACAAACTTTGGATTTTTGCTGTTGAAAAAAAAAAAACAGTTTGAAGACTATGATCTGGTTTGACACATAATTATTTTGACGTAAGCTACGTCTTACGGCAAGGGTAGGGTATCAATTGAAAATCTAAAAGAGGGACCGTCACAAAATATCGTTACAAATTGAACGCTTATAACTTCATAAATGCTTTAATGATTGACAAGATGTTTACATCAATCGGTTGGATTTTTTTCCACGTATCAATTCAACTATCAAAAATTATCCGTTAACAATGTTGAAGGTTTGAAAATAACGAAAATAAAAGGTGATGTCTTATAATTTTGTTTATCACACACTTAGAAAATTTTACAGTATTCGGTAATTTTTTACCGAACTTTCAACAGCTGAACGTTCGGTAATCCGATTTACCGGATTTCGGTGAAATTTTACAGTATTCCGGTAAAAAAAAATTACCGGAACATGTCAAATTTTACCGAAATCGGTTACATCGGATTACCGAACGTTCAGCTGTTGAAAGTTCGGTAAAAAATTATCGAATACTGTAAAATTTTCTAAGTGTGTAGTCTAAATTTACTAAATGCACAGTACTTTCCTATCACAGATTTCAAATGTGAGCAAGGGAGGTGTCATATGCAGCAGTGAACGCACAGATAAAAAGAAACATTGAATTTTCTGCGTTATCTAATGCACATAAAGGGAATGCTAGATTTGGCAGAACATAATGGGATATTTCATGTAAATTCAAGCCAGATAACGCCTGAATCTAGCTTGTTTTATCAGATATTGCGAACAGTGTTGTATGGCGCCTGAAAGATTGCAAACAATTTCATTGTTTACGCCTCCTTCGGCTAGGAATTAAACGAGGGGAAATTTTACGCGCTTGTTAAAATTCATTATTTTTTTCTGTGCGATATAAAAAGGGTACACCTTTGCAAAATGTTCTCATTCGTGTTGGAGTCAGTTTTCGGATGCCACATATACAGATTTATCTGTAATCATACAGATTTTTCGCAGTTTTCGGATACAAATATTCTTTATATACAGATTACAGATTTTTGGAAAAAAATACAGATTTTACAGATTTTTGAAAAACCCTCCCCTGCGTGGCATATTTTTAATGTGTAAATATCAATATTTGGAAATCTCAATACCCGCCTACAGAGTTAGTCAGATGTTTATCAACTGGAAGAATGGCTGCTTCGAATGCATCAATCAAATTAATCTCGGTGGACAACATCCATTTCAATTCTGTGTTCGAAAACATCTTAAGTCCCCTTATAGCATCAATTTTACAATCAACAGGTGTGTTCTTGTATGTCCATACTACTGAATAACTTGATAAACCCACTAGAAATTATGCAACCGCAGGTCCTCAATGATGACAGGGGGATGGACAATTTTCAGTAGTCAATCCAAGTAACCTCGGTGGACAGGATTCATCTCAAGAATTAGCTGGTATGGGCTAGTTCTTTTCATATCTGATTCGAATACTTTGATTCTATGGTTTGATGTTTAACCATGTTATTGCATTGGTAGCGATCAATTCACAATTTAAAGTTATAATCTTATTCCTCAGATTTAGGGTAGTTTTTTTTTTCATTTAGTTGAAACAATAAAAATTAAACCAACGAACTGATTTGAAGAAAGATATATTTTGCTTCAAGCGGAGCACTGCGTTATTCGAAATATTTTTAAGAATTGATTCTATTGAAAATGTCATAATCTACCATAAGAAAATATTTCGTTGATTTACCACAGGGTGTTGTTTTCAGTGTGTATTATGAGATTCTTGGAACTGTTAATTATATTTATAGAAGTTCTGAGAAAATTTCAGTAATTCGGTAGAAATTTGTCCTTTCACCATCTATACGTAATGTTGTTTTTTTTCATTGATCTTTTCGTAAAATGTATCGATTTCACAGGAGAATATGTAAGGTTTTCGTTTGCAGATCAACTTCCGTTTTTTTTTTAACAGAATTCTGTGATCTCTACACACAAAATTTCTTCAATAGATATCCGTCAAAGAACTGCAAATCGTTTTAAAATATTACTGAATATTTGCATTTAGTTTACAGATGTACTTTTTAAAGAAATGAACTATCATTGAAAATCCGCAATTTAGTAAACGCTTTACCGATTTTCAGTAAAACCATAATAAATACTGACGCAAAATGTGAAAATCACTGGAATTCAGTAATCTTTACTGAACGCGAGTGTGTCAATCACACCTGTCAAACCTCTGCCATTTTCGCGTGCTCCAGCGGTGGCAGCTGATCAAAATATTTATTTTTTATTCTTTCCATTGATTTTCTGAACGTGTAAAAGGCATCAGACTTATTTGCTAGCGTTCAAACGTAGGCAACAACAGATGTTTCTAAAATCGTTAGCTGTCAATGATCCTCAACCAACTCCTAAATGCATCGGAAGTCATGACGTCGTTCACTGTATTGATGGTGTCAACAAAACTGTCTGCATCGATGAGCCATTCATGTATATCCTCATAATCCAAACCTTGCAACTATTATTTCGGAATCCTGAGACCAGATCTCTTCAGGCGCTTGAGAATACAGCTCATCTTTCACAGGAATCTTTTATGAGAAAAATGAGTATTTAAAAAAATACCACCCGCTTTATGCGCTTAAAAAAGCAGGAAAAAACAAAATTTTAAATTGCTGATTTTGTATATTTAACCAAAATTCAGTATAGATTGATATTCAGTAATGTTTGGTAGCTATCGTGCTTCCAATTTCACAGTTCTTTACTGCACACAAAAATATCGACACGTTGATTTTACGTGAAATTTCACTTAACTTCCACCTGAACACGTAACCAAATCTTCTTCAGTAAAATCAGGTGAACATTACGTGTCCAGTGAATTGTACGTGAAAAATCACGCAACATTTATGTGATTTTCACGTAGAATGTGAATTTACGCGGAAATCACGTAGCTCTTACGTGAATTCCACGTGTTTATTACTGATTTTGGCAGTGGACGAAAATTATGTGCGTTTCACGTGAAAACAACGTGTCGATTTTTTTGAGTGTGTATATTTTACTGATTTTGCATGTCGATTACTGAGTTTTTCAGTAATTTTTTTTCCAAAAATCCTTCGTGAATCGACCAATATTTCAATCGCGTACTTACTTACCTTACCAATCAGACTAAGACCGGTGTGGCCTCTGCTGTACACAGAAGTTGTTTCCATTGTAATCGGTCCATGGTTGTACCTCGCCAGCCTCGCTGTCTGCGGAGGGTCCGCAATCGCAATCGCGTACAACAAACCTTGTTAACCAGCTCACGTTTACTCACACATTTACTTGGCAAGATGATTGGGTGTTGTTGGCTGAACTCGACTCCTGATGCCTGTAGCCGGCCTCCTAGACGAAGCAATCCGTCGGTGTCCAAAAACTGTTTCATTATTGTTATTAAACTGCTAGTGGCTTTTTTTTGTCTGAAGATAGCTGATTAACCTCTGTTGCTGCTGAATCATTCTTTCATACTTTATTGTGTGCTTATTTCCGGTCATCCAAGGTGAGATGTCCAACAGTTCGATCCGATTTGTTAGTTAAACAGTTTTGTTTGAATTGTAAGCCATATGCCATGACTCTTAGCAGTTTGGTAAAACTGGAGTATCGATCAACCATTTCATAGTTCCGTTCTTCTACCACTGCTAGTGGTCGTTGATGAACCGACACTATAACAGTTTTTACTGATTTCTGCATCCCGCGCTCCTCCAGTAGGGAGTGGATCTGTCCTTCAAATTGTAGCTTCTGCTAATTTCTTAACTGAAGCACTCCTTGAGACTAGAACTTCAGGGATTTCCTTAGAGCAAACAATGGCTAGGTAAAGAGTCGGTTCAATAAGTGCGGCAAAGAATTTAATAGTGTTAAGCATTTGGTTCATATGCGATGCACGCAAAGTTATTTTTCAACCTGTTTTAAACCAGGCACCAAATAGTGGTTAAATTGACTATACAGATTTTTTTACAGATTTTCTACAGCCGGATACAGATAAAAAAGATTTTTGGATGTGAAAATACAGATTGACCATGAAAAAAAAGTGGCAACACTGGGCGGAAGCTGTGCGGAGCAACTTGCCAGTATTGATTGGCAGCTGGCGACGGCATGTACCCTGGAGTATGCACTAGTTTCATTCAGCAGTACGGAGCGGCAAGGCGTCAACGTTGGATTTGGCAGCCATTAATTATGCAGTGGTGTACTAGGTAGTCGGATGCCAACCGGTGCGCGCAACCACGAGGAAGCGAAATAAGGTGCTTCCCATGTAACAAATTCAATTTTAAGGTACACTTGAAGAAGTTTTCAAGACTCATTTGATTAAACCACGCCTTAAACGAGATATTCTACATCACATCGATAAAACTGCCATAAAACCCTCATAAGTTCAAAAAGGCCCATACTACAGGTGGTTGTCAAGACTATTTCCCAAGGTTCGCTTAAAACTTGATAGTTTGATCGGTACATACTTGTAATGACATTCAAGACATGCTTAAACCTATGATAAAACTACCACAAGTTTTGATAGTCTTATGATTTTCCTCTCTAAGAACACTTCCACTGTATCAATAAATTGTCCGTACAGCACTGACTGAAATGTTGCATCGTTGAAAGAAAAATTAAAACTGAGACCCTTTTGAAGTGTTTTTGTTTCATTTACTGTAAAAATGTATCCTTTTCGTCTCACAGTCATTCAAGTAAACATAAATACATCTCTATCAGATAAAACCATCATATACCTAAAAAAGTTACAAAAATGATGTCAAAAAATTGTCCGTACACTTACGTCCTTATTTCAAACAAGTCGAGTAAACAAATGTACGTCGATCTGTCAAAAGCAAAAGCACGCGTTGCATTACAGAGAAGAATTTACCACTGTTTACAACAGCAGACAAGGTAAAATTTACATATTTTAGTATTTTTCTCTGAAATTTGAGTATTCCAGCGTTAATTTTCAGGAAAATGGCCGCTTCTCACCGAAAAATTCCGATAGAAGTTCGGAAACTTATTATTCGCCTGAAGAATGATGGTAAAAGCTTGTCCGAAATTGCAGGCATAGTAAACCGCCCACGATCATCGGTTCAGTATGTGCTTCAGAACTACCAGAGAACACAATCTCTAGAGACGACTCCCGGAAGAGGCCGTAAGCCAAAGTTGACAACTCGTCACCATCGCATACTTTTGCGGGAAATTAAACAAAATCCTAGGTTGAGTGCTCCCAAACTTGCTGACAGTCTGTCGAAGTACGCCAATATCAAAGTTAACCCCCAAACAGTACGGAATGCTCTCCATAATAAAGGTTACCGAGGTTGCGTTGCACGGAAGAAGCCGTTCATATCTGCCAAAAATATGAAAAAGCGGCTGGAATACGCCCAAAAGTACGTGGTCGAGCCAGAAGAGTTCTGGCAGAACGTTCTATTCACGGACGAGAGCAAATTCAATATTTTTGGGTCTGACGGATTAGTTAGAGTGTGGCGCAAACCAAACACTGAATTGGATGCAAAAAATCTGAGGCCGACAGTAAAGCACGGTGGTGGAAATGTCATGGTTTGGGGTGCTTTTAGCGCAAACGGCACCGGAAACTTGACGTTCATTGACTGCATCATGGATCGATTCGTGTACCTGGATATATTGAAGAGCAATCTGAAGGACAGTGCGATGAAATTGGGTCACGAATCTTATTTCTATTTCGTTCAAGGTAACGACCCAAAGCATTCCTCGAAGCTCGTGAAGGAATGACTGCTCTACAATGTCAAATCGACGCTTCCACATCCTCCCCAATCACCAGACCTCAACCCCATAGAGAATTTGTGGGATCATCTGGAACGGAAGATCCGAGAACATACAATTCAGAACAAGAATCAGCTAAAGGAAGTTCCCATGGAATAGTGGCAGAAGATCTCGCCCGCAACAACCCAAAAGTTGGCTCTTTCGATGAAAAGACGCCTACAGAGTGTAATTGCAGCAAAAGGCGGCCATACCAAGTATTAACTTGGTATTTTGATTTCGTTTTAGAGGAATTTCTTGTCCTGTACGGACAATTTTTTAATGTCAATTTTGTTACTATTTTTTGTTTATAATAATTTTTTAACATAAGAATGAATTTTCTGTTGATTTTACTACTGGTTACAAATATGGAGATATTGTTTTGTGTAATGAAATAAATATGACACCTTTGTTGATTGACTAAATATGTTTTATCACTTACTTTATATCAGAGCAACTGCTGTACGGACAATTTTTTGATACAGTGTAAATATGATATCGCTGAAATTAGGTCTGTTGTATGAAAGATTGCAAATAATTTCTTTGTTTACGCTTGTTTTGGATTGCAATTGAACAAGAAGGAAATTTACGCGTCTGTTAAAATTCATTATTATTTTTTCTGTGAATGTTCCACTACAAAACTAACGAAACGAATAAAAAGATTTAACGTAGTCTACGTGAACCGGTCGTATGTTCTAGGCTTACAACCCCACATTTTTTTGTCTCAAAGCTCTTCTTCGCTTGGAAGCCATCTCGATACCACTTGACAGATTGTGACGAAATATTGCACATGTAAACATTACACTCTAAACTAGTTACCCAAAATTTCATCAATTTTTACTCATGAAATAAAAAGCTATACACAAAATAAAGTGTTGCATTTTTTCCGAGTTAAATCTTTAATCCAATTAATCAAGACTAACAAATGTTTACCTTGTTTAAAGGGGATCCTTGGTGGGTCAAACCAAGTTCTAGCATTTTAAAATATATCTGAAATGTATAAGGGACTTCGGTATGTTCCACAAACCATTAAAAAAATAGATGTTCCCCTAATTTGAAATAATCTGGACTGGGGTTCGGGGGTTGATTGGATACCCCGTAACGCATCACGAGAAGGCGATACATCAGCGTTTCGGGTCATCCGGATCGTTCCACCTAAAACAAGTAAAATATGGGTAGTTCGAGAAGTGTTTGAGATGAAATTGAAAATTGAATTGTATTGTTGTCAGCAATGATGTCACGAGCTGCTTTCGATTTAGTCGATTTAACGGTAAAAGATCCGAATTAAAAGCAAAAAATGCTTATGTTACATCAAATCGCAAACTGATTCTGCTATGAGCGGAAGCAAGTTGAAAAGTCGATTTGATGCACATTTTCCAGAGTTGATGGCAGAAATATGATTCAACTTTATGTTCTGTAAAGGCATTAGAAACAAAATTATTCTTTTAAACAAATATGGAAACAAGAGTAAAGCAAGATTATACGTACAAGCTGACCAAAGTTTCCAAACTATGTTATCAATTCGATGTTCGTATCATAATCAGTTTTTAAATTTATAAAGTTTAGTAAACTTTACTGGGGGAGTATTCACACATGTGAGTAATTTTCTTCTATTTGATGTTCATTAGTTTGACCTTACCTACCTTACCAATCAGACTAAGGCCGGTGTGGCGTCTGTTGTACAGAGAAGTTGTCTCGATTGTAATCGGTCCACCCAACAAACATCGGTGTTGAATTAGAGCTTGTTCAAACAAATTTGGAGAAGCTATTCAGCTATTCTAGAAGAAACAGCTGAATAGCTTCTCCAAATTTGCTTCAACAAGCTCTAATTCAACACCGATGTTTGTTGGGCATGGCTGTACCTCGCCAGCCTCGCTGTCTGCGGAGGGTCTGCAGGTCGCCTTTTACTTGATCGATCCACCTTGCTCGTTGCGCGCCTCTTCTTATTGTACCCGTCGGTTCGTGTTCGAGAACCATTTTCACAGGGCTGTCGTCCGACATACTTACGACATGCCCAGCCCATCGTAGTAGACCGAAGTTTACGATGTGTACGATGGGAGGTTCTCCCAGCAACTGATGCAATTCGTGGTTCATTCGCCTCCTCCACGTTCCGTCTTCCATCTGCACTCCACCGTAGATCGTACGCAGCCCCTTACTAGCAATGTCCATGTTTCGTGGCCGTAGAGAACTACCGGTCTAATTAATGTCTTGTAGATGGTCAACTTTGTAGTTCGGCGAACTTTGTTCGAACTTGGCGACCCTCGGAGTCCAAAGTAGGCATGATTTCCAGCCATAATGTGCCTTTGTATTTCTCTGCTGGTGTCGTTATCGGCGGTCACCAATGAGCCCAGATACACGAATTCGTCAACTACCTCGATTTTATCACCGTCGATCTGAACTCGTGGTAGGAGGCTAACATTGTATTTTGTTTTCAACACATTAATCACGAGCCCAATCCTACCGGCTTCAGCCTTAAGTCTGATGTACGTTTCCGCCATCGTCTCAAAGTTACGTGCTACGATATCAACGTCGTCGGTGAAGCCAAATAGTTGGACAGACTTCCTGAAGATCGTTCATTAGTTTGAAGTAGTTATGATATCAGCTTCATTGTTCGCTTCTCTGCAAAGAACCCGTTTTTGATTGGCAAAGAGGCGAGCCTCTTTAAAGGGTATAAATAGCGAAACCTTTCATTTTTGCAATAAAACTCGTACTATAATTGTTATGTTTGTGTTCTCCGTACGTGGAGTAACGATTATGATGTAGATGGAGATGTTCGCTCCATGAGGCCCCAAGAACGGACAGTAATGTTTGTTAGAATGAAAGATATGAAGAAAAAGTGTTGACGGAACTATCAAAACTTTCTCTTCATATCTTTCATTCTAGCAAACATTACTGTCCACTATTGAGGCCTAATGGTGATGAGCGAACATCTCCTTCTACAATAAAATTCGGTTTATTGCGATGAAATAAACAATTTGAACTATAACAAAGTTATTAGTGCACTCAACAAATAAGTTCTTCAAAAAATATTACTATTAAATTACTGGACTGGACTGGAATTACCGGGGTAGGAAAAGAGGAATTATGAGAAACTGTGAGAAATCGATTCTGCCTCTCCAAATACGATTATACCGAGTTACACAAAAAGCCACGAATTAAAACAAAATCCGGAGTTTTTTAGTACAATTCAGGAAAACCTAAGTTCAAAAGAACGTGTTTCTTCCAGATTACCATCATCAATATTTAATACCATAATAATTTTAAAGTTCGAAATTTTCAGAAGATTTTAATTAGTTTTCAACTACATCTTTTAGTTATTAGCGTCATCATTATAAATAGCAGACCTTTCTCAACCCGTTAACTTAAAAATGCCATTACTTGAGCCCATTGAATCTGCTCACATGTGCATGCTAGGTATTCATTTTCACCCTTATAGGAAAAAATGCTCTATACCTGTAATTATTTTATGACCAAAGGACTGCTTGTTGGCCGTTTAAGTCACTCGTAAATTTGCAACGTCTCCACGTACCAACCGTTTGTACAGGCGACGGACGTGTTGTCGTGCAAAGTGAAAACGCCCGCTGCCTCCAAGGGGGACTGAAACGGAACCGCTTCATACAAAGCAGTAGCACAACTTGTTCTGTTTTCGCTTTTCTCACCTACAATCTGAAGCACCCTCCGTCCAACAGCAAACATATTTCGCCCTTCTTGCCTTCCTTCCGCTTCTTTGACAGTGCTACACGGTCAATGCGAGTAATCCGAAAACGAGTTGTTTGAGGATCAACGGTGGATGACTTTTTTGTTCTCAAAAAAAACAGCTTGAACTGGTTTGGGAAATCAGGGGATACTTCAGTCAGTCTTTTAGGTATTCTATTTGTCTTTTAAATATTCCATTTGTCTTTTAAATGTTCTGTTAATTGTTTGCATATTCTAGTGAATTATCCTCTGAAAAGTGTTCTGTTTTTCTTATTATTCTATTATTATTGCATTTTCAGCCTCTGGCTTTATTGTGCCATAATTGTCCCTTCAACACATTTCAACACATGTGTCCGGTGATGATTTTTGAGTTCGTGACTTTGATGTGAGGGATATGGATTTTATCCACTATACTAGTCATCAGGTTTACGGCACTCATGATGATTCACTTATATTCGTTTGTCGATAGTTAATTCTGGAAACTGAACTTCAAAATATAATTTATGAACAACTCGGTCATCGAATATAAGTGAATCAAGAATGTGTGCCCACTACTCTGCCGATCAACCTGAGTCAGTACACGTTGAACTCCAAAACATGGTCATGATGGAGAAATGTTGATGTTGAATGTTGATAAATTCATCGAATTGCATAAAGCACAAGGCAGTGAAGCAGCTTCAAATTTACAAGTAAACGAAAAATAGCAAGTATCGCACAAAGTATTTTCGCACATTTCAGTTAAAACTACTCAATTTTGACTGAATCTCATCTGCCGTGTAATGAAACGCGTGTTCCGATTTTCACCGTCATGAATTATCATCGCGTAAGAGGCTCTCGTCATAGTGGACGAGAGGACGTGAACGGTGGTATGATTTAGTTGTTGTTCGTCGCTTTTCCATTCGTGTGGCCATTCTTCACAACTTGCAGCAAATGAAAAGCCATTAACATGTGCTGGCTCTAGTACCGGTTTATCACTATGCATCATTGTAGTTATTGCACCATTTAGTTTATGCCATTGAAGCAGTCATGCCGAGTAGCAGCTTTTCGAGCCAACTTGAGGACTTTTTCGAAGATGTGAAAGCGATTGACAGGTACTTCGATGAAATGGGTAGGTTTCTCAAGATTTTCCGATGACTGAATGCCAGGAGAGAAATAATGACTTATAGGGGAAATAGAAGTTATGTTGGCTCATGGCTGAAAAACTCATGTCATTCCATTTTTATATTTATATTTCTTCATTATAGGACCAACGTGTCATCTGATATATTCATATGAATATTTTATGTCTCTGGTGATGAATTGTTCAACATTGCTTTTGTAATATTTTTTTAGATAATCGTCTATGAGGCACATCAATCCCAACACTGGATTTCTAATAGGGTGACTTCCCCGAAGTTCAGATACTGAATGTGTTTTATTTGGGTTAATTCATATTTCAAAAGCTGTCATGAAACGGTGGGCGGAGCTTAAGAATCAAACGATTATTACTACATAACGCATTTGTACTTAAACAGCGCTGCTAAGCAAAATCCTAGCGTTGGATGCAATTTTATCCTTGCTGTGAAACTCCAACATGCGCGTTGCAACTGTCGGGCTTCTCAGCTGACTAGGTATTTTCAGTCAGTGGGAATGGTATAATAAAATTGGTCACAGACTAACTGAACTGATGATGTGTAGTGGTTCGTGGTAAACGTTCACATTACACTTTTGATGTTTTTTTAAAAAAAAAACTCATCTGCCAACATAGGCAAAACATTGGGTCCATTTATAAATTCAAAAGACATATTTTTTACCAACTATTAGGTGCGCAACTAAGTTCCCGCTGTTTAGCAATAGATGGCGCTGGTGGTAGGGGCTGGTGGATGGTTGTACATCTCAAGCGTCATAAACCAAGCTCAGACATTATGGTAAATAAACCGCTTTGCCAAATCAGTGATTTTGGTTTAGTGTTATATATTTTGGTTGTTTGAAGATGTCTGATTTCGTGCCAAATAATCGTCATTTGCGGGAAGTGTTGATTTTCTTCTTTCATTCGAAGAAAACGGCGACTGAAGCACATCGAGAGCAAAAGAATGATTCAAAAGCAAGGAACTTGGGTTCCTTACGATTTGAAGCCAAGAGATGTTGAGCGTCGTTTTTTCGTCTGTGAACAACTGCTCCAGCGGCAAAAAAGGAAGAGTTTTCTGCATCGCATTGTGACGGGTGACGAAAAATGGATTCAATATAGTAACCCAAAACGGAAACATTCATGGGAACTGCCCGGGCATGCTTCAACATCGTCGCCTAGGCCGAATATTCACGCTGCGAAGGTTATGCTGTGTATTTGGTGGGACCAAGTTGGTGTTATTTATTATGAGCTGTTGAAACCAAACGAAACCATTACCGGGGAACGCTATCGAATTCAATTGATGCGATTGAGCCGAGCACTGCACGAAAAACGGCCACAATACGAGCACAGACACGAAAAAGTGATTCTTCAGCATGACAACGCTCGACCTCACGTTGCGAAACCCGTGAAAACCTACTTGGAAACGCTCAAATGGGAAGTCCTACCCCACCCGCCATATTCTCTTGATATTGCACCGTCCGATTATTACTTGTTCCGTTCGATGGCACATGGTCTCACTGGTCAGCAATTCCACTCATATGATGACATCTCAAAATGGCTTGATTCTTGGATAGCATCAAAAGGCGAACAGTTCTATTGAAATGTTATTCACGTTCTACCAGAAAGATGGGAAAAAGTCGTAGCTAGTGATGGGCAATACTTTGAATAATTCGTTTGTTACCTTTATTTTCAAAATAAAGTTCCTTTTTCACCAAAAAACAGCAAGAACTTAGTTGCGCACCTAATAGTATGTAAACAAATCTTATTATCGTTAATCATAAGCCAAGGAACGCACTTTAATCCAGTCCTTTGCAAATTTTTCGATGGTATCTGCTGCCTTAACATGTTTCCTTGGATATGCCTTGTTCAGAGCCCAAAATGTCTCGATTGGTCGGGCTCAAGGACACTTAAGGATTTCATAAGTTTTGGCACGTACTGAACTTTATTGGCGCGTACCATGCTATGGTGTCTTTCGCATAATGCATAGATGCCAAAGATGGGTCCTCCCTTAGCTCAGTCGGTCCACTGCAAAATCAACCTTTATGTTGTACAAATTCCGGACAAATTTGTTGTTGTCTCCAGCCGTTCAACTGGCTCAAAAAGCTCAAGGATAGTAACACCGTGAATCAACATCTCGACACCAGCTGTTTCTACACGTTCCTCAAACACTCTGAACAGCGGCAATAGGGCAATGTCTCCACGTAGCAATCGAAATGATACCAGCGTAACCAACATCAACCCTGTACCTACATCACCTCATTTGAGCCAGATCAAAATGAAGAAGAAGTTAAGAAGCATGTTATGGACATCTTTAACGCACACTCAGCCCATGTTAAAGTTACCGAACTCGTTCCTCGCAGAAAGCAGAACGAAGATCTTTCGTTCGTGTCGTTCAAAGTAACCGTATGCAAAACAGTATCGAGATTGCCGGCGTCAGTGGTGTAGTGGTAAGCGTTACTGCTACTTGGCACCCCAGGCGGTCTGGGTTCTGAGGCAAAACAAATTGTCTCGTCTTCCTTCGGAAGTAAAGCCGTTGGTCCCGGCTCATATTCATGAGTCGATAGGTAGGGTCCAGGTGTTAGAGTCGTCTTCATGGCGTCGGTGATTGTCACCACGTGAGGAAATAGGCCGACGAATAGTAAAAATAAAAAAAAAAAACAATATCGAGTGTGGTTGATGACCCATGGTACTGGCCTTCGGGGATTTTGCTACGACTGTTTGAGCCAAACCAAAAAAACGGATCAGCTGTACGTCTTCCCAATCTCGCAGTAAAACATCACGTTTCATCTCCACGCCTAGAATGCATATAACTTAGCACTATGGAAGCCCTGGTGCCCCCCATCACAGCCCAGACCATCCAGCCTACGCTCATCTGTTGTCCCGGTCCGGTGTTTGGTACTGGTGAAAGGGGCTTCCAACCTGCGCTCTCAGGCAAGTACACGCAATTTATGAACTTTATTCGCTCTGATGATATTCAATCCAACAACTCAAGGAATGTTATCGATAATTGCATCATAGCACAAGGGATGCACGCCTGCTAGTCACACGGAAGCCCCCACCCCTCATCTCAGTCATGCCATTCCTGCCATCGTTCAGCAGTCATCCCGGTCCTAGGTTTGAGAGTGGGGAAAGGGTCTTCCAAACCATCGTCGCAGGTAAGTACACAATCAGTATGAACAATATTGTACCTGAAAAGTCCCACGTTTTCAGTTAACTACCGCATGCTGATCTGTCACCAACGGAAACAACCATTTCGGGATGCACGCCAGATAACTTCATGGAGCCTTGTCCATCATCATTTCGCACCTTCAAATCGTCAGCACTCAAGTCACCGGGATGTACGCCTGCAAGCCATATGGAATCTCCCAATCCTCTCGTCACAGCCGAGCCAGCAGCCATCCCAGACCTGTGTGCGAAGCTTGAGAAAGGGGATTCCACTCCGTCGCAGAAAATACTCAAGACCCAGCCATCAACGCGAGTCCAGCTACTGCTGCTGCTGCTGCCTGCATGCAATCAGTTACGATTGCTTCTTTCCAGCTGTGACTACGATATAATAATCTTCCCCGAGACTTGGCTTGGAGCAGATATTGATAGAGCGGAAATTCCACCCGATTATACGTTTTACCGTTGTGAAATTTAACATCATCAGCAGATATTATTATGTGTCTGGGTGACTTTAACTTACCAAACATGCATTGGCAAGTGCATGAGGATGTGAATGGTTTCATACCTCTGAATGTTTCTTCCGAGCATGCACAGGATCTCATTGAAACCTAGGACAGGACCTGCCAGCTCAGAAAGTGATGCCCTCTAATAAATTTACGTTTGCTATGATACGGGGGTCGCGCCAGTGTTGCCAGATGAGTTTACACAGTAATCCCATTGAAAAAAAGTAATTTAAAAAAACCAAATTTGTCGATTTTTTTTATGCTTGGTAATATTCATTAAAGTAAACGTTTGAAGATTGTCAATATTCAAAATGGAGAGGTCCAAAAATTTAAGGCTCTGAGAATACAAAACTGCCTTACAGGGAAGAAAAGGATGGTATCAAAAATTAAAAAAAAACACGTTACTTTTGAATCTTCTTAAGCTTATTTTTGGTCTTAATTTTTTCAGAAAGTATCATTTTTAGGAAAAGCGATCCAAAAACCCAACAGTTTATCATCTTATAGTATGAGCAAACTTGTGATTTTCATAACTCACGGTATTAATGAATTTTTTTTCAGCAATATTTAGCGAATATTTAGCAAATTACCTCTTAAGCTTAGTAACTTGCTCTCTCAAACGAAAAATTTCACCTCGTAGACTAGACTGTGACGTAGTATCTCCTCCAAGCATAGGTACCTGTTCAATGTTTTCAACAATTTCAAATTCCGGAAATCATCCATTTGATGCATCACTTCGACTTCATTTCTCGTAACTGATTTAAAATAAACCACTGCAAAAGTGAACTTTTATTTCTGCATTTGTTCTAGTTGTCACAAACGAAAAAAGTGAAAAAGCAGTGACTACTAGCAACACGGCCAAACCAACAACAGACTTCCTGCTCGTAACATAACTCGACGGCGGCGGTAGGGGCGGTTGTCACAGCGACCAATAAAAAACGGTCTTTTTTGACAGGTAAATGGTGATGTTTTTGCACTAACAGCTGGCAAGTCCTGTTCTGGATTAAAACGATGTTTTCTACTGGTTTGCAGCAAGCTAATCGATATACAAATGCAAACGGCAGACTTCTCGACCTTTTATTCGTTAGTGTTCCAGAGCGACTAGATATCATCGTACCTCCTTTTACCCGTTGATAATTATCACGTGCTATTTGTTTTGCTGTTTGATGTGAGCAGTTACGATTTAGTTTCAACGAATGAGTCAGATGACAATCTCTGTTGTGATCTATACTCGTGCGATTTTGAACAGATGAAAAAATTGTTTAAGATGCTATCGACTGGGACGGTTAATTAACTGGACCACTGGATGAAACAATATCAATGTTCTACGGAAAGGTTTACACGGTGCTTAATTACTGCATACCTCGCAAAAGACGAACATTACAGTCACATTCTAATAAGCCTTTGTGGACCTATGGATTACGACTTGCGTGATTGTACTGCATACGTCGTGGTCAACTCGGCCAGATCCCGTACCTTCAACATCACTTCTGGTGTACCCCAAGGAAGCGTTCTGGGGCCACTATTATTCAACGTTTGCATCAGTGACCTGTTTTCGCTGCTTTCTTCGTTCAAGCTGTCGTTCGCTGACGACCTTTATCGAGTCATAGCTTCTCTTGCTGATTGCGCAGCCCTACAAGCACATATTGATTTAATGTTGACATGGTGTGGCAACCACAGAATGCGAGTAAGCAACAACAAATGAAAAATCATTTCCTTCGGGCGATGCCATAGCCCTATTCTTCATAAATACAAAATGGAAACGACAACACTGGAACGTGTGTCATGCCCTCGCGACCTTGAAGTTACAATCGATTCGAAGCTCAGACTCAACGAACTAGCCAGCACGCCAAGGCAAAAAAAAATCCGACATTTCTGAGCTGATATATCTTCTTCAAATGTGGAAAGCAGAACAGGACGAAGCGAACTAACCACTGGAAACCATAGATTA
Source organism: Aedes koreicus (assembly GCA_024533555.2). Taxonomy (NCBI): domain Eukaryota; kingdom Metazoa; phylum Arthropoda; class Insecta; order Diptera; family Culicidae; genus Aedes; species Aedes koreicus. The sequence goes on from JAHHFK020003530.1 coordinate 133,732, forward strand.
AGTTAAAGTTTATTACATATATCATAACCATGCTTCTTGGGCAAGTACAACCGATATTCTAAAAGAAAATCAAATTTACGAAAGCACTTAAAGTTATGGTTGGAAATGTTTCATCAACCATTTCTGAAATGTTTAAAAAAAAAAATTAAAATAGTTTAGCCATAGAAGAAGTTTTGTATGGGATTTTAACTGTTGCAATATGGGGAGAGTAGTATTTTCAGTTTTTATTCACAAAAGCTACTTTAAATTATAGCTGAAAGATCGAAGGCACCTTGAAAACACGTGACACTCTTTTATGAAGCATTTGAAACGAATCGTGCTTAATTTAAGTTTAAAATAGAAAAATTATTCAATTTTGAAGAGCTGCTCAGTTTGGTACAATAATTTCACACTTTTCAGATGGCACCTCTGTCTGAAAGTAGGTGATGGCACCCGGCGAAAGCAATTTCATCCAGGGATGGAGGCGCACGTAGCTGATGAAATTAATGTAATTTGAACGTGTCCTATTCTTGTGATTTTCACCTTATAGATGCATGATATGAAGCCTTGGGGAAATTTATAATGAATTCGGAATTCGATAAGTAGATGGTGCTAGCTAGCATGCACAATGTTTGTATTAATAGGGTCCATCATGGAATATATAGAGTTCCTGGCCGTATTGAAAGTTACTGTCTTCAGCAAAGTGTTTCGGTAGGTCAAGGCCTTCCGGTTGGTAGATAGTTATCCGGAATTGTTATTGTACTATGAATATCTTGTACAAGCTGTATCTCGCAATAATGGTCATCTAGAAATATGCCGTCTTCGACATAGTTGTTCATGTGGTCACTTGGAGGCCGTATGCATTTTGGAATTCAAGGTGGTGGCTTCTGGTTTTAGAAAAACTGGCAAATATTGTCAAAATTTCTCCAAAATGGATATTTTTGGCGTATAATGGCTGAAAAACTATGTCCGACGCAATAACGGGATCCAAACTGCGGTATCCGTTTCTTAAAAATTGGGAAATACTGTCGAAAAGTCTGCAATATGGGTACTTTTGAATCAACAACGGTGTATAAAGACTGTAGATCTATGTTTAACCCCATTTTGGAATCTAAAGGGCGATACGGTCAAAATTTGAACAAATATCAGCTTGGCATGTTTCTTTCAATTTTGCGTTTTAAAAAACACGAACACCTCATTTTGAAGGTGTGTGTGTGTGTAGAATGTTGCTCTTCTTTTGATTTTGGAATTCACTCTTCAGTTGTCAAAATGCCGTCCAAGCAAGAAGAGCAGCGTATCAAAATTTTGCTCGCGCATCGCGAGAGTCCCGAGCTACTCGCACGCAAAGTTGGCGGAAATCGCTAAAAGTTGCCAAATCGACCATTACAAATGTAATTAAAGTGTTTGGGGAACGTTTGTCGACAGCCAGGAAGTCTGGATCTTTGGGAAATCGAAAACCGGAAGCCGCTGAGACGACAAAGAGAGTTGCCGGTAGTTTCAAGCGAAACCCTAACCTATCTCTCCGAGATGCCGCAAATAAGCTGATTGTATCGTCTACAACCGTGAGTGGAGCCAAAAAACGAGCCGGACTATCGACTTACAAGAAGGTAAAGTGACTCCAAATCGCGATGATAAACAAAATACGACGGCCAAAGCGCGATCCCGGAGGCTGTACACGACGATGCTGACGAAGTTTGACTGCGTGGTAATGGACGACGAAACCTACGTCAAATCCGACTACAAGCAGCCTCCAGGACAGGAGTTTTATACAGCGAAAGGAAGGGGAAAGGTAGCAGATATTTTCAAGCACACGAAACTGTCAAAGTTCGCAAAGAAATACTTGGTTTGGCAGAAACCATCTGTACCTGTGGCTTGAAAAGCAGCATTTTCATAGCTTCCGGGACTGTCAGCTTCTTAAGAAATTTACGTGAAAGAGTGTTTGAATAAACGTCCACTTTTTTTCCTGAAGAAACACGGTTGTTCCGTACTGTTTTGGCCGGATTTGGCATCTTGCCATTACGGTAAAAAGGCCACGGAGTGGTACGCACTCAACAACATGCAGGTGGTTCCCAAAGGACAAGAACCCTCCCAACACGCCAGAGCTCATGAAACAGTGAGAAATAGTGGGCTAGTGTCAAGCGGAACCTAAAGAAGACCAAAAAAACTGCTAAGGACGAGCAGCAGTTCAAGGCAAGCTGGCTTTCTGCAGCGAAGAAGGTGGACAAGGTGGCTGTACAAAATCTGATGGCAGGGGTCAAGCGTAAGGCCCGGCAATTCGGATTTTGGAAAAGCGGAAGCCTAACTGAATATATTTTTTCCTGAATTTTATACTAATTGAACTTGAAAAAGAAATTTAATTTGATTTTTTGAATAAACGATCTAACCGATTTACACGCGTTTTCCCTTGACCAAATTTTGACCGTATCACCCTTTAAGGACTGTACAAAATTCCGACTTCTGTAACAAAAAAAAGTTTAAATAGTTGGCGCTAGGGTATATACAAACTATACGTACGTTTTTTCACTTTGCATCAAATCATGAGGTACAAAATGTAGGTATTTCGAGATTTTGAGCATCTAGAATATTTCTGTCTTCGGAAAAATTGTTCAGTTGCACAAGTGCTATCGATTGATAGATGAATATTTAGGCTCTTTTTGTTCGAGCTCTTACATTTCGATGATTATTTACAATAATAAAATATTTGAAGGGGGCTGACATATTGGCCATGCCCTTTCTCTTGCAATAAAATACACTCTTATTAATTAACTAACTTTTTTTAACTTAACTCTTATTAATTCTTGCAAGGTACCATTGTGCGTTTTTATTAATATATTTACATTTATATCATTTAGTGAAAATTTAACTAAAATCCTGTATCCCATTTGTTGCACTTGCACACAGTAATCACCTTTTTCAAATGAATAGTATATATCACAACTATGTCGAAGACGGCAGCTTCCTTCATGGACAGGATCTCGAGATACAGCTTGTACAAAATATTCATATGTCTATAGCGTCACATAGTTAGTCAATTCAGGATAACTTTCCACCAACCTTAGGGCCTTAATCTACTGAACAACTTTGCTGAAGACAGTAACCCGAGTAGAGTCTGAGATCAAATAGAAAACTAAATATGATGTTGTGATGTTGCCGATAATGATTACTCAGGTTGCTGTCGTTTTGGTCGTTTTAACGGTTAAAAGATCAAAATTGATAGCAAACATTTATTCCTGTGACATCAAATTTAAAACTGATCCTGCTATCAGTGAGTGCAAACAGAAAAGTCATTTTGCTGTACATTTTCCCCGGTAATAGCAGAATGAGTATTCCACTTGATGATCAGTCAATACAATGAAAACAAAACCACTTTTCTCAAAGAAAAGTGAACGCAAGGTTACAACAAGATGCTAACTAAATTTGATATCCAATTTGACAATTGTGAAATGAAATCAAATTCTTGATTTGAATTTGATGTTAAGTTTTCGAATTGCTATCTTTATGATGTTAGACTTTACTCGGGTTTTTTACCGAAATACTGTACAATTTCACCGAAATCCGGTAAATCGGATTACCGAACGTTCAGCTGTTGAAAGTTCGGTAAAAAATTACCGAATACTGTAAAATTTTCTAAGTGTGTATGGTGGCAGATTCAGTGGGTCATTCCAGGGAAGGAAGCGAAAGGTGAATCTAATGAACTTCCGTTGTACAGCTTCAACTCGAACGACTACTGTTATATGGTACGGAGCCCACACGACAGATGACGTTTCCAAGATGGGTCGAACCAATGAAACATACAGCGATTTTAGCGCATACGGATCACGGAATTAATTTGTAATTTTGGATACGAAACCTATTTGACGACGCGCTTTCTTGATAATTTCCTCTTTCCTCCCAGTGTTCCTTGAATGTAAGCTCCTTGTCCAAAATGACTCAGAGATCCCATACAGAATCCACCCGTGCAAGTGTTTCATCGCCGATCACATAGTTGTAAATGAGAGGTCGTTTGTTTTCGTTGAAAACTAATTACCGAACATTTTGGGACACTGAGCGTCATACTATTGGCGCGACACTATGGACTAAGCCCATCAAGAAGATTTTGCAATTCGATAGTCCGAAAAAAATTCAACAATTATGTATATTTTCCTATCATCGGCATATAGTATGCAGAAATCTTCGCCAAGGTGCAAAGCGACATCATTGAAGAAAAGCGAGAATAGCAACGGACCCAAGTTGCTTCCCCGTGGGATGCCAGAGCCGTTAGTGAACCAGTCAGAGACAGCAGAGCAAATTTTAACTGCCAGTTTTCTACCACACATGTATGACCTAAGCCATGCAACGAGCTGAACGGAAACTCCAAGCTTTTCAAGTTTCGCTAAGAATCGATCAAATGCTGCTTTTAAACCGGTGTAAACGGCATCAATCTGCATCCCACGTCCAACGTTTTGAATAAACAACAACGAAATTTCCACGAGATTAGTTGTTACACTTCGCCCAGGAAAGAATCCATGCTTCACCGGAGAACACAGGTAATTAGAGACTACTAGTTCCTTGATTATCGAGATTTTCAGCCCTGAGCTGGTTCATCTCCCGTCGTAGTCACTCAAATACCTTTTGGGTATTTTTGTAACTTGTCCGGGGGTGAGATTCAAACTCGTGACTTTGGCGTGAGAGGTATGGATGTTAACCACTACGCTGAAATCGCCCCCCTTAGAGACTACTATTTCCAGTAATTTAAAACACGCGCATAAGGACGTAATCCCTCGGGAGTGCCTTACATTATTCTTCACATCTTTGTTATGTATCGGGAACACGAAAGAAGCCTTGGAAAGCTGCATTGCTGCATTGACAAGTAGAAGATGTGGAGTAGAGGAACAATCAGACTCGCAAAACATTTCTTCAAGACACAGGCAGGATGTCCATCCGGTCCAAGTTGGTACGACGTTTTCAGATTAGAGAAGGCCTTGGTCAAATTTTCTCCAGAAACAGTGAAGTTATTAGCTTCAAAGACATCACGTGGTACATACCTCAGCGCATCTGAAGTAATGCAGTCATCTCGCGGTGCCTCCAAGACTGTTGGAAAAATTGAGCCAGCAAGGAGGATTTTTCTTCCTGTGTACTTGCCGAGCGATGGTCCAAGTACAGTACAGAAGGCAATCCGGTACCTTTACGCTTGGCGTTAACGAAGTTCCAATTTGCTTAGGTTTTCGCTTCATCTCACGCTCAGTTTTTCTTGCGTAACGTCGATAGAGCCAGTTGTTTAGTCGTTTATACCGTTGGACAACATTTATAGGAGAACTTATTTAGAGATGATCGGTGAGAATGTACGGTTTGTACGACTAGCAGTATCTCGTTCCGTTATACAAACTCGAAGTTCACGGCTCTACCATGGAGGTTTCAACGGAGGACGTTGTAGTTGAAAACTTGGTGAAGAATCTGTGTAAATTTTTCTGCACAATCATCGACCTCAGTGCAGTGACAGACAGCAAACCAATCGAATTCCATCATGACTCATCACATCATAGTTAGTATTTTTGAAGTCAACGCAGTAAGGTCATATTTGTTGTTGGCACTACCTGTTTCAATATCGCCTTGAACTATCAAAATATGGGGAGGATGAGGTGAAGATGAATCATTAACAAAAACGAGATCAAGCGTGTGTCCTGCATGATTCTTGATATCGTTGACTTGTTCTAAGCCGTTAGAATTAATGCAATCTAACAAGGTAGTGCATGATCGAGATTGAGACAGGTGGCCCGCAAGCGAAACCGTGGAGAGGCCCTCATCGTCAACACCGAGGCGTTCTAGTACTCCGAGGTCTTGAAAACGATGCACGGGGACGCTAAATTGGCGGGCCTGAGCGCCGATGTGCGGAGTATACGCCGTACCCGCACCGGTGGAGCTGAAGAGAAAGACAGGGCTAAAGGGTCCGGCTTATAGGGACCTGGTAAGACAGGCCTTATTTGAGGGTGTGGAGGTTTGCGCCCTCGTCGCACTGGTTACGATCCAGTGTAGAAACCTAGATGAGATCACAGAGGGAGACGAGATCTCCACTGCACTGAAAGAACAAGATCGAGGTTGCCGCCGCAGACATACGTCTGCGGAAGAGTCCACTTGGGACCCAGGTGACAACCATGAGGGTAGCGTCAGTTGACGCGGACGCGGCATTAAAATTTGTTTTTAAAGTGTTATTTGCTAATTTCACGTTTATTGTGATATGTTGTGAAAAATGAGTACATCAAAACCCCGTGGAAGGAATTGGACGCAACAAGACAACGAAGTGCTTTGCAGAGCTTGGCTGGATGTTTCCTAAGATCCAATCTTTGGAACAAACCAGAACGTCGAAAACCTGCACGGAAGAGTATTTAAACTATACACTGCACGAAATATTTCGCGAAACGAAACAGGTGCGACAATAAATTTGAGTGTTATTGTGTTACCTTTTTATGAACGACTGGTGCGAAAGTGGGTGGCTAAATCAAAATAGGAACGCTCTCTGTCATCAAAATATTACCCAGACCAGTGTACGTACACCGGTAGGGATGGTCTAATATAGCGAGTTTGTCACCGAGTTTGACGGCGTATAACCAACTATAGAATATAGATACCACCAACAATAAGCGAGTAATGGCTGAGCTTAACAGTGACCCAAACATGTTCAATAGTATGATCGTTAACCTCCAGTGTCAACGATGATAAACTGTTAAGCGCAGCAATTTGTACACCTCCGGACGTTTCTTGTTTCTAGTTAGTGGATTACGGTCACATCGATAGACCGTGTATCTCTCGTCAATTCTCTCGATACTCGATAGCGTCATCCAGCCAGCTTTCTGTGAGAACTAATATATCAAACGAAGACTCGTTCGCCCCCGTATATTTTGGTAGTATATAGAGAGTCCTGTATTTGGTGTTTGGAAGACTTCTCCGTGATCCGACACAGGTCCGGGATGACTGTTGACCGCTGGCAGGAATGGCTCGGCTGTAATGAAGGGATACGGGGCTTCCAAGGTGCAAATACTGGTGCGCCCCGAAAAAAAAAAATCTAAATTGAAATTTATGACCGGAGTGACATATGGCGATATCTCTTGTGGTTGAAGGAGTGGTGTCATTGGTCTCCTGGTTTTCAATGGAATGTGAAATTTTTAAGAACCATAGTCTTTAAATTCCCTGAACAGCAATCCCGCAGGCCAAGTTGCTGGATCCTGCGCCTTGGATTTTAGTGATGGATCTAATACAATCTTGATGGACACGAAACTGATCATGCTGATGTCCTTATCCATTAGGACGAGTTTCAGTACATCTGAATCAAGGTCCAACGCGAGGTTGGTTTTAACAATGCCACAGACTGCATTATTGGTAATATCTGGTCTAATCCTCGCAGGTACAACCAAAATTTCTGATCCCTTGTATCATTAAAGATGGGGACAGAAACAACGTCGCCTTGCGGTTGCTGGACCCAATTCGACATTTTTCTGGAACCATCGGGAAATAACGAGGGCATTTATTAGCCCGGCGTGGATCGAGTAAGGGCCAACAGTTGTTTGCATGTGTCACCGCAGATGCAGGTGCTGGTTGTTTGATTTCGGTACGAAGCTCGGTAATTGCAGTGGTAAGAGTAACAAGCGGGAACTATTTATCAGCGCGAGATGAAATAGCGCGGAAATTCGAATTCTCAAAGAGTTCAGCGGACTAATCACACAACCAGAATAGATTCAATTTAAGCGTCGTGAAGTACGACAGCATCACAAGCGTAATACCACCAGAGCATGTTTGCATGTAGAAAGTAGCCCACAGTAGCTATGATAGATAACATTGTCAATGCCGGTGTTCTACTCACAGCATTCGGCACAGGTTTTTACCATTTTGCAAACGCCTTTCGGTAGGCAACGTAGTGCAAAAAGTCCAAATAACGTAGATCACGTGCTCAATGCTTCTTCGTTGTTCTTGATCTACGGCGGATGAGAGAATGGGCGCGAAGGCGGGGAACTTTTTCAACACAATATGCCATCAAACACAAGATGACCATTAAACTATCGCAAATAACAAAACAAATTCACAGCTGGACGACACGATAGTTATATAAAGGAATTAACGGTACACTTGCGTGGCGTGAGAACACACACATGTGATTGAGTATTCAGTTTGCAACAAATATACGTAAAAAATTTCTAAAGGTATTAACGAGTAAACCAAACACAAGTATCAACAATAATATATTACAGCCCTCACAGCTTAGGGTGATAGAATACGTCATTAGCTTGCACATTGAACAATAAATGGCATGGAAAGTTGCGTTATACAAAGAAGGGCAAGTCGATGAAGAATATCAATCAACGAAGATAGGCTTGACATTTTTTCAGTGGTCGTAAAATCGAAATTTAAGGCGAAATAATACAGTGCAGTGAGATGTTTAATTAATTAATCGTAAATTTTCATTAAAAAAAAATTCTAGACAAAAATAACATATTTTCATAGATGTTTATTTATTTATTTATTTATATATAGAGGTATGAAGAAAAAAAAAAGAGGAAATGTGGTTGGGGGGGGGGGGGAGATCTGGGGGTGGTTGGAGTCGACGAGATTTTGGGGTATGGTGATGGGTGGTGTATGAGATGAGAGGCATTGAGAGTAAGGGAGTAGGTTTGTGAGGGGGGGGGGTTAGAAGAGACCAGGGTGTGTGATGGTATGTGAAATGGATGTGGAATGATATTGAAGTGAAAGAGGTGGAAAGAGAGAGAAGGAGAAAGGGAGAGATTGGAGTGGGATGGGGAGTGAGTGGTAGGATGGGGGGGAGGGGAATTGTGTAGGGTTCTTACATTTATACTGTTAATCTTCCATGCAGCCGATTGGAATAATTATTTGAGACGTAACAAGGACAAGATAAGGATGATGATGATAAATGAGCTGGCTCATATTTGGTGTGTTTGGTGGATACATAAGTGTGATTTATGTGTGAATTATTTTGGATTATGTATATTAGTGCAGGTATATATAAATATATATAGAAGATCTCTCTCAATCAGTATAAAATATGAAGAAAAGATTTCGATTCGTGCACCTGTGTTCGCAATACGTAGCAGTGGGTGCTTCTTGTGAGAATGTGACCACCGAAGTCAACACTCATCCATTGGACCGCTTGGAAGAAATATTTAAAAGCGGTACGCAAAATAAAGATAAATATAAACGAATGTGCAGAATAGTATAAGCACAATGATGTAACAATCAACATAGAGGCAAAGATAATAGTTTTACAGTGTCAAAACTTTTCCTTTCTAAAAATCCATTTGAAAACAGCTGTGTCAGTTACAGTCTTCTTCTATTACAAAAATAAATCATTCAACCGCTCAAAAAACGTATGAAAAACAGTGCTTTTTAAGCAATGCCAAAGTGGAGGCATGTCTCATGTGCCTGGGCATCGAATTGAAAACGTTTGTTCCTCTGAAAAAACAATGAATTTTGTGAAGCTCCTAACAAAAAATTCCGTGGTCTAATTTCTACCGCGTTTCTAGTGTTATATCTAGACATTTTCATGTTTATCTACTCTGACCTATGATTAGACAGCTGTTCATTCCCAAAAAGCTTTCCATGAGCAATCGGAATAAGAGTGATAAATGAAGTCCCATGAAACCATCCCGAATGCAATCTACATTATATTCTGTTACCAACGCAACGCAACGCGACGCAAGTTTAATGGTCATCGGAACACAGAGAACATGCATCCAGGCTCGAATATTTTCTTCCCAATTTATGGTGTAAATTTTTAAAAGCAAACCGTTAAAACATCTGCGCCACCTAGTCTAGGTTTCACCAAACTAAAATTGAAAGACAGTCAACGACTATTAAATCTCGAGGCGCGCAAGTGGCGCCATCAACATACGATTCACCAAAACTAACGGAAACGAGCTGTAATTTTAAAACGGCCGTTACAGAAATTTACCATTGAGGGCACTCCAGCTTGGATGTCTGTTCTCTGTGATCTGAATAAGACAACCTCATAGCTTCGGATTCTTGTGAACAATTGTTCCCGACTTAATTCTTTTAGGTATTCTCAATTTAAAAGTGGCAGGGTCAAAAAACATCACTAAAAATGGAAAAAAATTGCATTAAAAATATGTGAAATCACCACTAAATTCTCACTAGAAAATCTTGAAATCTTGAAAGCAAAGCTCTTTTATTTTATAAAAGAGAACAGCTTTCATGCCACAAGTTGATAATTTCAAGCTTCGCCGGTGCAATGAACGAAGCAAATAGCATCCATGATCACTCTAAAAAGCTTCACATTATCCAAACATGCGTCTACTTACCCATGCTTTTGAAGGCACACGCAGCCAGCATCGATTTCGCCTACCGTGCTGCCATCACCGCTACACTTTGAGCCGCAGCCAGATTTCTCGCAGTTATTGCAGTTGCTAAAGCTGAACGAAGAGGTGCAAAGCGTACAGAATGAATCCAACTGCGATACCAACCCACCGGCAAAGCACTCTTCCAAGCTGTAGTGATTTATGATGATTCCATCGTCGTCGTCTTCATCCTCATCCTCATCGAGCGATCCACCTTCGCCCAGCAAACGTCGGCAGTGTTCATCATTGTCATGCTGCGAAAGCGACTTCAACAGGTGGTAATGCTCACCGTCGCCGGAATAGTGCGAGCAGCTCGTCATCGTTAGCGTGTCGCGATCATCCGAGGAAAATTCAAAACTGGCACTCTCCACGCCCCAATCTCGAAACGATTTGCTCCGTTTGCCCTCTAGCAGGGGGTTCGTCTTGAACAGGTTGGTGTAGTTCGACGGTGAGAACCGAACATTGTCCAACTTGTTTACCATTGACATGTTCTCGTTGAAGTGAATGATGTTGATGTCGTTGTACTTTTTCATAAAATCCGCCGAGTAGCCAGCCGACATGTCTTTGAGGGACTTTTTCGACTTGGGGCTCACCTGAAACGAAGGATTCAATTGAATTACCAATGAATGCAAATAAACTTTAGTAAGAAATTTCAAAAACTTTCACGAAGAAATTACAAACCTTAGCTTTTACCTTGATCAAATCCAGGAGGCACATTTTTATATCGTCAAACATTGCTGTTTCCTCGGTGGGGTTGAAGTTTCATAAAATAGAAACTTCGATCAGGTGGAGTAAGTAATCTGTGACGAGACGAAATGTGCACTTATTTCAGAACCACAGATGAGGCAATTTGTCACATTTCACAGTTTCCGTTGCCGGTGATGCTGCTTCGCTTGTTGCTAAGGTTGATCCAAGATTCGATGTGATTCGCTCTCTCACGCCCGCCAACTGACATTGCTATTATTGTTGGTGTCGATGATGTTGATCTTGTTGATGCTGTTATTGTCTGTAAGGGCGTTATTCCACTTATTTCTTGCAGATCGGAGCATTACGAAGGTGTTTCCAAGTTCTTTCACCTATGAAGAGAGGGAAGAAAGAAAAACACAAAAGAAATTGAAATTTTCTTTTCCTTCCATAAATTCGTTTATGTTCAATGAGAAGTATATGCGACCGTAATGAGGCAGGAGGTGAAGTTCGCGATCGTTAATTTGGAAGGTTTATTGGTAAACAGATCGTCAAAAATTTGGATACGAAAGTTGCATAGCAACGGATGTATCAGTCGAAAATAAGGCAAATGATTTCTTCCGCGGACCACCGAATAGTAACTAATTAGAATACCTTTCTGTACTTGTGTTATGTAATCAAAAAGCGCCTGCTGTGTCAATAAAGGCGTAATAAACGCTAATACATTTTAAAAACATGCAAAATCATTTATTTTTTTATTTTTCCATACACATCATGTCAACGCTTTGTCAGAAAATGCTGCAATGGAAGTTTTATCGGCGATTGATTTTGTAATTAACAAGTTTGGAAAGAAGAATATCAACAACTTATTGCCCAGGTCCACTTTATAACGAGATAGCTTTACAACTATTTGAAAAAAAAAATTTAAATCGGCTTTCAATGAAGACTAGAATCTGAAAAACCTTTCTTGGAATATGTTTATTTATACGTAACTATAGCAAAAGCAAGCTTTTTGAACTAAAAAACTTGTGTTACTTGAACAAAACATTTTCCATTGCAAAATGGTGGAACTGTGTTACGGTCAGTGCAGTTAATATTCATATCATTCATTTGAATTTGACCACATACAAACCATCTGTCGAGGGCATGGATGCCAGACGTCCTCAAACAGCTAATCGCAGGGGGACTATCCGGGCACATAATGTACTTCCTTCGAAACTTCTTCCAATATCGGACATTCCAAATCACCGTTGGAAACCACCGCTTCGACACCTTTAACGAGAAAACAGGTGTGCCACAAAGCTTGTTCATTGCCATCACCTTATTCCTCGTTCGGATGACCGGGGTTTTCTTAAATATTTTTTTTTTCTTTTCCGTCGGCCTATTTCCTCACATGGTGACAATCACCGACGCCAGGAAGACGAATCCTCCACCTGGACTCTCCCTATCGACTCATGAATATGAGCCGGGACCAACGGTTTTACTTCCCTTCCGAAGGAAGACGTGACCAGATTTTTTCGCCTAAAAAAACCACCGACGTCGACTGGGATTGAACCCAAACCCACTGGGGTGCCAAGTAGCAGTCATGCTTACCATTACACCACCGACGCCGGCCGTTTTCTTAAAGATACCAGTGTTCGTATTTGTCTTTGTCTACGTGGACGACATAGTCGTTGTGGTAGCGAGGAGCACAGTAACGACCCTTCGCAAAAACTTGTGCGGTACATTGAAAACTGGGCCTCTATCTCCAGCATTTAGCTGCCTTTGGAGAAAAGCGGTTTCACACATATCTGTGGGAACAACCACCGTTCACTGGCTACACCGATCACGCTCGGATGCCGCCCCATCAAGCAGCGGACTTCAGTCAAGATCCTAGGTGTCAGAAACGACCGCTCCTTAGCAGCAGTAACCGCAGCAATTCGACGAAGTTAAAAAAGACACCCAAACTGCAACCGACCAACCAGGTATCGAGTTGCTGCAGCCATCGCCAACAGCAGAATCACGTATGGCCTTGAGATCACCAGGCTCGCCAGACCGCTGCTGTCGGAGATACAGGCCCCTGTATACAATACATCTATTCGGATCACCTCAGGCCTACTTCCATCAAGTCCCAGGGCCACAGCTTGCGTGGAGACAGGGGCGCTCCCAATCCGACACTACATTAGCCGTCAAGTTGCCGGATTCCAAGCAAAAACAACCGGATCCAGTGATGGAGGGTTCCTCCTAGGGAAGGCCAAACAAGTCCTTCGTAGCTTCACCCACCAGGTGCTCCATCCGATGGTCGAGGTCCACTGGTGTGGAACCAAGGGCTGGAATCAGCTAATTGTAACAATCGATGACACTCTCCGAAGGGCCTTTAGAGCCAGAGCAAACAAATGACGGCTCCGGTGGTGGATTGGTAAGCGTGGTTGCCTCTCGCCCCAGTCGGTCTGGTATCATTTCCAGACAGCGCCGATGGGATCTTCTGAGACGAAAAATCTCTGATCACCATGTTCGATATACGGATGGCACCGTCGGAAGAGACGGGTTCGGCATCGCAATCACCGACCAGCATTTTGCCCAGTTCCACAAGATTCCAAAACAGTGTTCATTTTTTTCGATCGAAGGCCTAGCTGTTGATAACCCCATCGCTGCCTTCACCGACTCAGCCAGCGTTGTTGTGGCCGTCGGACTGAAAACCTCAACCCACCCTTGGATCCAGGCAATCATTATACCGTGGGGCAACAATCGTTTGGATACTCTGTCACTGGGGAATCCCTGGAAATTTCGAGGCAGATCCTATCGGCAGTACAGGTACCAACACTGTGTGACAGTACCGAGATCCGTTTGTACGGAAAATAAAAGGTTTCGGCCAACAATGGGAGGACCCAACTGACCACCGACAGGCACACAAGAGCGTCGCCGGAAATGTCCGGAAATGGATCCTTCCACGTAAGCTGCGCCTCGTGTAACACTCCCCACCGAGTAGAACCATTGCCATTCTGCCATTGTCCCTGCCAGTACGAGGGGCCACGCCAGCTTTTCGGACTCTCACGCAGCATAAGCGACGCCAACTGCCAACTCTTCGATTCATTACGAACCTCAAAGGTTCATCCAATGATTCGACGCATGCTCGGCCACAAATTGAACTCAATATGAGAGTTCACTTAGCTAAGTCGCATGGAAACTACGACTCAGTCTCGTAAAAAAATCGAGTCATTCATAGACTGAGTTACTCGTGTAATAAATCTCTGCCAAAGCAATGAAGAAGGAACGTTTGATTTCATAAGCGAAAACGGTTAGCGATGAGTTCCTCTCATTCAAACGAAAATATGGAGTTACTCGTATGATGAAGATGATAAGGAAAAGTAAGTAAGTGAAGATTAAGATACAACAATAGGAAGACTGTGTTTTGGCGAAAACTTGTTCAAAAGGTTGTAACGATCATGGTTTGGGGAAACAAGAATGTGTGTAAATCGATTAATGTTTTAAATGAAAAATATTTGCCGTTTTAAAGTTCATATGTATCCAATACAGGAAAAAATATTCAGCTAAGCTTCCGATTGACCTAATCCGAATTGCTGAGCCCTTTGTTCAACTCCTGTTATCTGATTATGTACAACCACCTCGTCCACTTTGATTACCGCAGAAGATCAGCTTATCTTGCGCTGTTTCTCGCATCTAACTGTTTTTGAGTCTTCTTCGGGTTCCGCTTGACTTTGACCCAGTATTTCTCGATTTGATGGGGGTCTGGAGTGTTGGGAGGTTTCTTATCCTTGGGCTCCACAAGCTCGTTGTTGACGGCATAACACTCCGTAGCCTCACAGCTCGAAAAAGTAGTGTGAATTTCTGTTCAACATCATGCACATAAATGGGTCGTCACAAAACATACACATTTAAATAATATATCGTGTAAATTTCTTGGACATTTCATACATTTGCGATAATGTTGTATGCAAAAGCTCGTCTTCGTTAGAACTATTTCATGCAAGTTGCTGGTTCGTGTGGAATGAAATACAATTTCAGATGCTCTGTTATTAACATCACTATGAAAATTCAGATTTTTTTTCTGTGGCTGTTTTTCCGTAATAGCAGGATTAATTCTTCAAAATCTGGCCTAAATAGCTGGAAATATAAATTCAAGAAAAGCAGCAGATGTTAATCCAAACACTCGATCACGTTAATTTCCTGGTTAACGGTCAATCTGAATGAAAGTGTCTGCCCCTTTGCTCTTTCGATTACCGTATATAACTTCAGCCCAGGAAGCTGTTTGAAGTCTGCCTTGACGTAGATTCCATCGTCCATTACCACGGAATCAGACTTCTTCGGCTCGTCTTGTACAGCTTCCTTGTCATAAGTCAACAGTCCTGCTAGTTATTTAGCTCAATGTTTTGTCCCAACCCGAAGCACGAAAACTTTTTTCTTCTAGTCGGCCGCGTTTAAGGATTTCCAAATTTAGATGTTTGGATTTTCGCGGTGTGCGGGAAACATTTTGAGGCACTGCTACTCCTGCTTGTACGTCAGTTTGATAACTGAATAGCAAATGTCTAAATTAAAAGAGAGACATCGTTATGCACACACGCACCTACGGAATGAGGGTTGTTTATGTTGTTTTAAATGCACGATTAAGAAAATGCGTCAAGTCACTCAATTTTGATCGTAACACCCTTTTCCAGTGAGTGACATTAGCTGCTCAAAATTCTTACTGTAGCATTATCATATGCATCCCCAAGTCATGAGACAGTGGTTTCTGCGTATACTTCATAGTTGAGCGTAGACAAGACTGTTGCAAATTTTGACATGTCGTTCTCCTATGCTTAAACAATTTCAAATTAGGTCCATATAAGCCTTCCGAATTCATTTAGCTTGAAACTGAATGTGCTCAACCACTTTGAATGTTGAATGAGAATTATTACGGGACCCCTCAAACTACAAACTGACGAAATGAGTCTGCTTTTACAACGTTCAGCTTAACATCTAGACAATTTTCTGAGCGACATCTTTGCAAAAGATCACTTTTCGAAGAGAATTACGGAACAAAAGCTGTTTATCATTCAAGTCACAAGTGTCTTAAAATTTAGCTCAATCAACTGCTCAGCAGGTAACATTGATGTGTGTAGCTCGTTGAATTGAGCACCAAAATCATGGCCACTATGTCACCACAGAGAACAGACATTGATGTCCATATACCTTATCTTGAAAAACTTATGTAAAAGTTAATATGGGTACACGGAGAAAAATCCATGCCCAGATCCATTAACTGCAAGCAAAAATACACCGTGAACTGCATCACGTAATCATGAACTAAATAACGTTTAAAGGGAAAAATCCTCAAAACGTGAACTAGTTCACTAGTTCCGTTTGCATTTTCAGGAACGCTTTTTTTCTGTGTAGGTATGGGACAGTATAAAATGCATGTGCAAAGAAAAACATACAAAACTAGAAAAACAAATAAATGCTAGGCATTTTATTGATAAACATTTACATGAAAGTTATCGCACAACTGCAGCGTCGTCTACCATGAGCATAACGACATACATTTGAAATGTCTGTTTAAAGTTTTACACAAGTAGCAGACCGAAGATGAACGTCTGTTCTTTGTGATGTCACACTGTGCAGTATAGTGTTGCTGATCATGACAAAAGATTATCATTTTATTAAATAACTAATAACTTTTCATTTGACGTTTAGCTAAAAAATATTTTAAGGTACAGCCCCATTTGGTTGTTTGAAATGATGACGTAGAACAATGCTACTAAATGTAAGCTATCTTGATTGTACTATGTAATATTTTTTTAATTTATATACTTTCTATGGCTTTTGAAGACAAGACTTAACATTTATTAATTTTTCAATAGTATGTGACCCGAAATCAACAATGTCTTCTATTGGAATGGATGCGTAGACATATTTCCGATCAATAAGTGCAAATTTTTTGACAATCTCTCCAGAAACGACTGAGATGTTAACGCACAAAACCACTTTTCGTGACGGTCACAATGCGATTTTTTAAATTGTACCCCAGTATAGAAAACAAAGACGTAGTCCTACGTCAAAACAACTTCAGCAACATTGTAGCTGATTTCCTATATGAAAATTTATAGATCTTGTCAGAAAGATTCAGGAAATAGATAGGAAACAGTGAATGAAAAGTTAGCTGTCCTCAAGAATTTCCACGTTAACTTCACTTCCACTGCTTAGGATGCAAATTATGTAGACGTTACCGCCAAACCCAGACGTTTAAAAGATAGTGCCACACTCACAAAGGCTGAGGTCAAAAGGTACAGTCAAAACGGTCCTTCGGGATAGGTTATAAGAGATGTGAGACAATATATTGAGATTATCTTCGATCGCAGTTTCCGTCTTCTTATCCTAAAAGGTAAGTAACCATCTTCATAATGTGGGCGATCATCAAGCAATTTTTCATCCAAAAAAAAAAAAAAAAACATTCATCATAATGTCATCATGCGAACCTGTACACAGTGATGACTTTATCATTGCCAAAATTTCAGTTTTGATGGGAAAAACTAGTTTGAAACTTTTGAAAAAATGATGCTGATACCTTGCGCTTGTTAAAACAACGCTTACCCTCCTGAATCTGAATCCAACCTGTCTGATTGTTCCGTTCATATTTTGTGGAGTTTTCTTGATATGGTCTATTGGTCAAGCGGGTTTTACCAGTTCACTAAAATCTTACCACCCAATGCTTCTTAATAAATTGAAAGAATGAACAATCAGCTACCATTCATAGTAAACACCAGCACACAATTTCAAATGGAGAAAACACTTAGTATTTATTTAATTTTCACTGCGATTCACTGTTATTTTATTATGCTTTCGATGTTGACATACAGAAGCATGGCCTGCTAGTCATAGTAATCGCTTCAAGTTTGAAAGGTAGTGAACGCTCATGTTTCTCTTTATTGGCAACATTTCAAGTTGACCAGCTAGTATTCATAAAGTATTGATTTATTGTTTGCGTTCATTTCAGTTAAAATGGACCAAGCGCAGAGGACGAAAATGTCACAACTAACTATAATCTCCCCTTCTTCAAACAAACAGCCATTAAATATCTTTCACAAAGCTGTAGCTTCAAGTAGAGCTCCTGAATTAATGTTTGAAACTGCAGTTGTCAACCAATATCTTCAAGGCCTATGAAACAGGGGAATATTAAATCAATTTATCTCTTTTATTTAAGCAACATGTGCATCCAACATCCAACTATATTGGTATTCGAAGTGAGAGTATAATTAAGCGAAGAAAATGTTCATCCCGAAATACATCGAATGATTCACCCAATTCAGTGAAAGCCGGAAATAATTTCATTACCTCAAGAAACATTTATCACAATTTCACCTGAAGTATCATACGACTGGTTGCCCCCTTCTACGGCAACATTAGCATTTAAATTATCCTGACAAAATTACACGCAAAACCGATCCCATGTTACTTTCAATTCGTACTTTTCCTTCTGCATTTCCTACTGTTGTTTCGGTGTTATTTTTTATTCCTCAATCGTCAACAGGTATTAATATCAATCCTTGTCCGGTTGGCAGCAGCATTGTTCAAATTAGTAACTGTACTCCACACCCCCAGTACGGTTGAAGTATAGCAATTTAGCTTACACTGCAGCCATGTTTCAACAACAGGATATGCGTTCGGAAATATGTTTTTGCCAGTGTTGTTAATCGCTTAAACAGCCACGGTACAATGCAGCACGTCGTACTCAATAAACACCATGGTGCAAATATTATCGAGCAATTATTTGATTTTGCACTGCTCACACACTTGCCTTTCAGTTATCTTGTTCAATTATCAGCTGGCTCGCTTGAGGATATTAATAAACCTTACCGCGAAGCTTCGAGAGGCAGAATGTCACTTCCCACATAACATACAGTTATGAAATTGCTACTCCTTGGTGGGTAAATCGCAATGAACAGAGAGCTAATACTTACACACATAAAACAGTTTAGTTCAAAATGTACTAATCAATTTTGCCGATAAAAGTATGGTTCTCAAATTGTCCCTAAGAAAAGTAATAGTTATTCAAAAATGGATGCTTTGAATTGAGCGTGAGCATGAGCATACTGACCATCAGAGGTTTGCTGCTCCGTGATAGATCGAAGTCACCTGAAGAGGACAAACAGAATGTCACTTGGGAGTCAATTACTTGTCACCTATTACTTGGCTCTTGCTTCCTCGGCATGGTTGTATCGCTTGTCATCCTTTCTGTTAATATGTAATTCCACGTTCAGTTGGAAAATACAGAAATTAGTGTTGTTGCCAATGCCAGGAAAGCCTCCGGGGGATCCATCATCGTATAGGCCAATATGCCTATTGGATACGCTTGGGAAACTCCTGGAGAGGCTGACCAAATTTACTGAGAGCGAGCACGGACTATCGAGGATGCAATTCGGTTTCCGGAGAGGGAAGTGTACGGTGGATAACATTCGGACCGTAAAGGCGTCCAAACAGAAGCGGAGAAACGATCGATATTACGCTGTTGTAGCGATCGACGTTAAGAACGCCTTCAATAGCGCCAGTTGGGAGGCTATTGCCGAGTCGTTGCACAGAATGAAGGTCCTTGATTACCTGTGCAGAATTCTGAAGAGTTACTTTCAGAACCGGATGCTGATCTACGAGACCTCCGTGGAGGTGGAAATCGGTGAACATTACGGCGGGAGTTCCGCAAGGTTCCATCCTTCACCCAACACTTTGGAACGGGATGTACAACGGTGTGCTGACGCTGAATCTTCCCAAAGGCGTAGTGATCGTTGGTTTTGCGG
Source organism: Aedes koreicus (assembly GCA_024533555.2). Lineage (NCBI taxonomy): Eukaryota > Metazoa > Arthropoda > Insecta > Diptera > Culicidae > Aedes > Aedes koreicus. The sequence goes on from JAHHFK020003530.1 coordinate 153,497, forward strand.
ATGACATCGTATTATCAGTGAGAGGCGAAACACTGGAAGAAGTGGAAATGCTGACGGCTCAGGCAATCGGCATAGTTGAAAAATGGATGCATGGGGTCGAAGCTGCAGATAGCCCACCACAAAACGGAGGTGCTTATGGTCAGCTACTGCAAAGTGGTACAGCGAACAGAAATCGTCATCGGAGGGCTTGCCATAGCCTCGTAGCAATTTTCAATGGCAAATGTCATCTTAGACAGAACTCAATACATGTGAAAAGTTTCATTCCAATAAGATTTTTTGTACCAAAAATCGCATTTAAATTTGCGTTTTGGGCTGGAAATGCACAAATGCCTCAGCCGCAACCTTCTGAAAAAAGGAAAAACTAATTTCTTTTCCAATAGGACTTCTTATATGCCGATGAATGAACACATTGCTCTGCTTTTTCAAGTTTCAACAACTAACCTAAATAATATAAGTTTATATGGACCTCTGAGTAGAGCAGCTCTTTGGTTAGCCGAGGCGAATTCTACTAATAATACTGTGTAATACTGTAAACGTAGTTTTCACAAACCAATACATATTGTATGGCATATTTTAAAGTTCTTCATGGGCTACACTTGTTATTTCGTAAATATCAAGCGTAACAAATCATGTGTATTAACAAGATGAATTCACCTCGGCTTTTTTTGGCACCGATAATACAGCAAGGTCAATACCGTGTGAAAAAGATAAATACTCATGTTGGTGCCTCAACTTTGACGCCAGCTGTGGTTCAAACCACTTGATGGAAACAGTTCAAATTTTGTCCACATTATTTCCTATACTTTTTTAGGCTGTGCTGAAAGTTTTATCATACTACCAAAATTTTTCACAAAAGTACGTATTTTTTAAATTGGTATGTCCAAAAACGACTTTTTTGACATATGTTATCAAAACTTCAAATTTATAAATTGTATAAACATGAAATTAATGTCACATAAGGTCAATACATTAATTATAGTTCTGTCAAAAAATCAGCCAAAAATATTCATAATTGACAAAGTTACAGAAGGTTAAATGACGGTTTAAGGAAGCAAAATTTTGCTCGGATTTTTTTTTGCTACTGAGTGCATGCTCTAATTTCGAAGTATGAGTGCTATTGACAATTTATTTAAAAAGTGGTCAATTGGCTCTCCATCTCCAATTTTGATCAACCCAAGCTTAATATGTAGCGGAGGTAGTCAAATTTTGTCCCTGTCGACAAGAGGCAGATTTGACACATTTTTCTTCCCAGGTACCATCTCGGTACGTGCTGGCCAATGCTGCTAGTGGTAATGTTTATCCATCGCACGACTGTCCCATTCGCAGAGGAAACAACAATGCTTTGTGTAGCCTCCTTGAAGCCCAGTGAGCAATGCCACTACCTTAAGGTCTGCACAGAGATTCCACTGGTGTTCCGAATATTTGATCTTTTCCAAAAGGGTTTTTATGTTCTCATAAGTTTCCTTCATGTGAGCTGCAAATGCAACTGGCACTGAAGAATAATTATTTCCATTGTGCAGTAACACCAACAATCAATATGCAACTAGCGATTTGAAATTGGTTCACTGTTGTAGAACCCCTTGGTCCAAAGAACACCTTGAAGCCAGCACCTAACTATACATATTTGCTCCTTTGTTTTGATTTGCTGTGTTATTTTGACAGAATATTTGAGAGTGTGTTCGTGTGAGTTCATTATTAGGGGCGTATTATTAAGCTTGGGACCGAGCTTGGGACCGATGTGCTAGTACTGACTGAGCCAAGAAAAAAATCGTATTTGTTAGGGACCTACTGGTCTTAGAGTTAGTCTATGGTAACACTGCCTTCAAGCTTTTGCTTGAAGCGTCGATGAAGAGCCTCCAGTCAGTTGCGTGATATTCTAACTGTAGCTCTTCCATTAAACCTTCGATGTTGTTGCAAAAGACAAGATCACCGTCCATCGAAAAATATTTCATGTTATCTGAAAGTCTCTTCCTATAAGATGACACCTTTACATCTTTTTCCAGGACATTCCACTGCTTTAGCCTTGAAGGTATCAGCTGCGCTTTGGTCTTGGGTAGCTCCAAATCTCGAATCAATTCGTTCAGCTCTTCTTGGGTTATAACATGCGGTTCCTCAGACTCCGAAGGTAAAAAATCTGGATCATCCTGAAAGCTTTTCTCAGATTCGCCTGGTTCCGAATCCAACTCATCAGCACATCCAGCAATATTTGGAGATATTGGAACTGGCATTGCTTCGGAGTGCAATGTTGGCCTTGATGGATATTCGATTTTATGATTCAAAGCTTTGGAAAATCCATGATTTTTTGTCAAACAAAAGTAACAATCGCTCATGTGATTGGTTGGATTAGTCCACACCATAGGTTTGGCAAAAGGTAAGCCTTTGTGCGTACCTTTCATCCAACCAAGCAATGTTCGGTAGTATGAGCAACAGGAGTATGTTGAAACCCATGGAAACTCACGATTTGGAAGCTCCTTGTCAAAATACAGCTGATATGCTGTCTCCAACAAAGGTGTAAGCCCCTTTCTCTGTTCCTTCAAAATCACGTCTCCACAAATGCAACAACATTTTTGCGGATCGTTCAGACAAATTCGCGACATTTTTACAAAAATAAAAAAAACGCGTCCGTAACACTCAAATAGCTAGCTTTGAATGAATAAAAAATGATTGTGCAAGGCTGAAGAGAGTCAACATGAGCATTCATTGACGCCAAAGCAAGACAGCAATAATTACACAAAATTTGTGCCGCAAATACGCCAATAGACCTTTTCGACATTTAATCGTCTTTCTTTGTCTAACATGCGGGGATTAATGCACGGTTTGGTTTCCCACAACTTCGTTGACTTCTCACTCGCACTGCTTCGATTCAAATCTTGCAGTAGTGTGCGCAAATTAAACGTCAAAAAGCTCTATAAAATGCCGCATTAAGCTACGTGCTTGAGGATTCTTGCTTTCTTTTTTAACATATCTTTTCCTTATTCTCTAGAGCAATAGTGACTAACACAGAGTCTTTTGTCTCTGTCTATTCTTTTGTTTTTTGAGTGTTTGCGTGTTTTAATGCTGTCTTGCTCACTCCTATCCTAACTTAAAAATACGGCACTGCTGAATAGAGTATTTAATGAGGCGTTTCTGAAGGGCTCTGTGCAGCTGACTTTTGAATTAATGAATGAACTTTGAAGGTCTTCAGTTCCCAAACTGCTGTAAGAAGCAACATCAATATACTCAATATACTCAAAGAGGCACAGCTAAAGGGATCGTTCATAAATTACGTTATGCTTTGAGAGGGAGGGGGGGGGGGGGGGGGGTTTAAAAAGTGACGATGTATACAAAATTTTTCAAAAATTCATACAAAAAATGAGATAAAGAAAGGAGGGGGTTGAAAATCTGTATTTTTGAGCGACGTAATTAAGGTCTTGATTGTCGTGAAAACTCGTAATTTTGTGAATGTAAACCTGGTTTTTACATCAACCTTACGTGTAACGAAAAATCTGTGTTCACGAATGAATTCAGGAAGGTCCATTTCATAAAATCCAAGCCCAACATTCAAAGAGTGGAGCTGAAATTCATGTTTTCAAAATAGAAAATCTTGATTTTTATGAAAGTTCGTAATTTTGTGAATGAAATCCCGGTTTATTTCATCAATCTTACGTGTTACGAAAAATCTGTGTTCACGAATGGATTCAGGGAGGTCCATTCCATAAAATCCAAGTCCAACTTGCAAAGGGCAGAGCCAATATTCTGGTTGTTGCTTAGGTAGATCATATTACTGTTTTTGTGAGTTTAAATCACATTTTTCTCAAAAACTGGACGTGTTACAGCATTTCTGAGCCCATATTTGAATTCAGCGTGGCGAAATCTATAAAATCCAACCAGAAATGTCGACGGGAGCGAAAAAAGTTCCGATTTTGCCGACTAGTGTAATCAACTGTGAACAATAAACCTAAAATAAGGGGAACAGCTATTATAGTAAAACATATTTAGTGCTTGTTATTGTTTATGGAAACTACATGAACAACAAAAACCAAACGCTACTAATGTATTGCAAATATTTGAGCGTTCACTTTATTTGAATCCGCTAACTATACTGATATGGAAGTCTCAAGTTTGAAAAAAAAAAGAATAAATACAAGGGTACTTTATCTCATCAGGAAGCATCTACTATATAGCCATATACTGTCTTCATTTGTTCCTGTGATCTTTTCATCTTGACGTCGTATTCAGTTTATCCTTTTCATTCAAGTAATTAAGGCAATGACGATGCGTCGTCAGCGGAAACCTAGATCTACCTAGTGGGAGATGATTTAGCTTCATGCTCGCAGCCGGACTTAGCCATACATCTAGGTGTACCTGTATGGATATACAGACCGATGGAGTGGTTTCATCGCAGATTTAGATCATATGTGAATGATGTAAAGGTAAACATAAAACTAATTTAAGCTCACTCTGCTTGTCTTTCATAGCACAAAGCGTGCAAAACAAAAGCAAAGTGAAGGGTAAAAAGCTGACATTAGAAAGTTATCCTTTCTGTCCCGAGCCTTATCATCTTTCATTATGAAATCTATGGCTTCCAGCGACCGACGTCAAGAGGCAAAGGGAGACATCCTTTATTTTTATACTTCTGCGGCTCATATCGTATCATCATGATGCGAAGCTAGCCAGCAAGTCAGCATAAAATACGTACGGAAAAGATACACAATATCCGGGAAACTGAACGCATTCACCCCAACTGGCAGTCTACAGGACCTGTCACTGGGAGCATGATGATAGCTGGATTCACTAGCCATGTATCCTTTACTCCGTTAAAAAAAAAATCCGTTCTCATATTTCTATACCCAATGCGTGATGAAACGGATGATAAGAGTGTATTCACTAGTGGATTAAAAGTAAACGCGATTATTTATTTCCTATCTGACATCACAAGTCTGAATAAAAGCTTTTATGTGATTTTAACATTTTTCATGTGTCCTTTAGATTGGAATTGTTTTGATTTTGAAACAATATTTTTTATGCATCTCATTTAATCGGAAGTCAATCTGTTATAAGCTGAACGTTATAATTATAGAAAAGTTTAGCTCTTTGACCACTCACCTTCACACAGTTATTGGATGAGGAAAAAATAATGTTTGCTATGTAATAAGTTGATAAGAAATTATGAAGTTGCGTAATTTTGGAACAACTGTCAAGTTTTTTGTTTTTCTTTTGTGTACAGTAAGCTACAATTCATGTGATGCGCATTTAATTCTTGTTTCTCTATTTGTATTTTATTTCTAGAATCACATCTCCACTTAAAATGGAGAGCGATTTACACTCCTCCGTAACTGTATTCATGGTAGGGTAAAGTTTATCTTCTTGTGTTTATTTTTTCTAGTTCGATGATTTGCTTAAGCAGTTTTGAGATGGATTAAAGAATAATGTTATTTGAAAATTTCCCGTTATTTGTAGTATGAAAAGAAGGACGAGGCCGTGATTCACCCTATATATCCCCAGAGGGGAGAACAGTCCATATTGTAAATGGATGTGAAATAGGCCCACGGTTTTCCATTTACCAAATCTGTGATTCATTTTGCATAGTACAAGCTCGAGTACTGAATTAGCAGTGTTGCTAATTGAACACACGAGTTAAAAAACGAAAGCTTTAAATAGACATGTGGAACGACTTTATCTCAACTGTGCGTTTGACTATGCCTACTCATCTAGTGCCTACAGCGGATGCCTTCAAACCGTATACGATGTAAAGTCTGATGGTGGAAAATAAATGACTTCACATAAGATAAATACTGAATAATTCAGTGGCTGCGCTAAACCATAAAATTTGAATGCCTTTTCATTTCCGTTTTCATTTCATTTTTTGCTCATTCGACTGGAGCTAAAAGGTAGCAGTCATATTCACAATGTAAACCTATCACCATACTACTACCGTTCCGGCTGCGTTCCGTCTATCGTGAAAATGTAGTGGCATTATGGCCACGCGGTCCAGCTGAGATGGATTTTTATGTGCTTTTCCACTTGACTAGATCTTTGTACCCCATACCAACACGTTCTCATAAATCAGAACATATTAGTAAGAGTGGTTTGCGTAAAAACAGAGGTAGTGTGACGAGGCTCGAAGCTAACAAGGCAAGGCTAAAAAAAATATTTGTATTGTACGGTGCACAGTTATGTTGTGACCCATAAGAACAATTCATGTTGGCAGATTTGCTAATTCTGAAGCTTTCATTACAGATATTTCAAAAATTTCAAAGGATCATATCATAAAACCTCATTGTGATAAGTAGGCAGTTGTCAAAGCCATTTGTGGATTATTTCAAACAATATGAAGCGCGTCCGGTAATATTTTTTGTAACTTTGTCGCATCGGTATTCTGGAGTGCCGTACAATCGGCGGTAAATCCTTCTTCGATTTTATCAACGCTCGCACCTCGCACCGCATTGCGAATACAGATTCAGACCATTCAGACCTAATGGCAGGTCTGCGCTCAAAACTTTTGACGGACTACAACAAGCGTTGAATCTCGACACCACGACAAAACATTGAGCAACGACGAGTAATCGGAGTTGACCAGCAGTACCTGCAACAGCTGGAAGCTGCCCTACCAACGGGAGATTGGTGGGCTTCGTGGTCAAGCGGTTGGCGGTGTCCCCCGTCGTTCAGGCGATTGCCAAGAAGTGAGGGTTCGATTCCCGCTCCAGCCTACGAAACTTTTTGCAAACATGAAAATGTCCATACCAGTCCACTGGGTGTTAGGTTAATGTTCAGTCTTTACAATCTCGAGTTGGAGACGGTGTAAATGTCTTTTTTTATATGAGCAGCTAGGCGCAGTTATTCTGAAAGGTACTTCCAAAATAGCGCCACTAGGTACGTCTGCTCCGAACCAAAGGACTGGTTTGATGGCCAATGCAAGTAGTTGACAAGTAGAATGCAGCATTTGGGGGGCGAGAAAGCTGCAAAATCGTACGAGAGCGGATGTGAAACGGTACAGACAGCCACCGAACAGACAAAACTCTAATCTTTGAATGAGTAAGCGCCAAATGAATGAACGAGATTACGAAGCAATGGTGGAACTGTACCGTGCTAGTGACACACACACATGCTACGATCCGATGAACAGCTTGTCAAACGGTTACGTGGCATAAGCAGTATGTGTCGATAGTTAAAAGGTAACCTTCTAACTAAATGAATATGAGGTGATCGAAAGGTAGTAGCAGAACACCTGAACGACAATGTTATAACTCACGAAGATGGCACGTTAATACAACAAGGAACACGCACAGAAGATGACAGGATACCGACCCCAACTCTGTTGAAAAATATCTATGCTGATGATGTTGGCCTACTCCGAGGCATGTTATTGAAATACGATGGTGAAGCACTGGCTAGGACGCTGCACTGGGTAACTACCAAGATTTAGGAGGAAGAGTCTTTAACGGAGGATTGGATGGAGGGTATCGTGTGTCTCATCTATAAAAGGTAACAAACTGGACTGAGGCAACTATCATGCTTTCATGCTACTGAGTGTCGCCAAAAAGAGCTCGTCCAAATTCCATGCCACCGTCTGTAAAATTTTCGCAATTCGACAAATGCCGCAGATATGTCACGAATATACGAGCCCATATAGTACATCATATGTTTATCGATTTCAAATCAACTATCGGCACAATCGATCGTGACTAGCTATGGCAGACTATGCACGAACGTGGATTTCCAGAAAACTGACGCGGTTGGTCAGGCCTTGATGGATCTGTCTCTCGATCTCTGCGTAGTCCGAATCTCAGGGACACTCTCGAGACCCTATGGACCTCGGAAATACATTTATATCGCGGCACGCAACTTTGAGAAGATGGCGGAAACGTACATCAGACTTAAGGCAGACTTAAGCAAGTAGCATTGGGTTTGTCATTAATGCCTTAAAGACGAAATACATGGGAAGAAGTGGCTCACGAAAAGACAATGTTAGCCTTTTACTACGGGTTCAGATGGATGGTGATGAAATCGAGACGGTAGTCGGAGCCGATATCGACGCAAAAAAAAATTAAAGGCGCATTATGGCTGGCAATTGTGCCTGCCGTAAGATCGAACAAAGTTCGCCGAACTGCAAAGTTGTCCATCTATTAGACCGGAAGTCCTCTATAGTCATGAAACATGGACAGTGCTTGTGGAGGACCAACGCAACCTTAGTGCCTTTGGTTGAAAGTTGCTGCGAATGATGGATGGATCGCAGAGGGAAGTCATGTAGGAGGCGAATGAGCCACGAATTGCATTAATTGCTGGGAGAACCTCCCATCAATCACACCGTGAAAATCGGTCGTTTACAGTAGGCTGCGCATGCCGTTAGAACGTCGGAGGACAGTCCAAATAAAATGGTTTGCGATAAACAACCGAGGGGAACAAAAATAAATGGCGCAAAACGAGCAAGGTGGATCAATCAAGAAGAAGGTGTCCTGCAGACCCTTTGTAGACTGCGAGACTGCAGTCATGGACGGAATAGAATGGAGACAACTTCTATGTATTGCAGAGGTCATCCAGCCATTGACTGATTGGTTCAGTTTGTTCGAATAATTGGTTCGGTTTCGTCCCGTATGCTCGTTATGACTCTAAACATATTCTTTTTTATGACTAAGGAGAAGTTTATAGTTCTTCATATATTTTTAACGTTTCACTTTTCTATATTAGGTGTCAATTCAAAATTTTGAAAACTGAGAGCATTACGCTAAAGTGAAAGGTTTTGAACGCTTATAACTCTCGTTTATCTGAACACAATGACTTCATTCATACACCATTTGATCAGAGAAAGTTACATTTTTTTGCATTGAAATAACAATTATGTGCTATTAGTATAAGTAAAGACTGGACTCGGAAAAAATTAACACACAAAAATGATCACCAAAAATTCATTTTAAATCGGATACTTCTCAAATTTTCAGGAATTAAATAACTATATATTAGCTATGTTTTGGCATAATTTATTTTTTGAATTTTCTCCCCCAAGCTGAATGCTCGTACATTTCTCTTAACACTGCTCATGAGATCTTGGGCGAGGCTTTGTCCATCTTCCTTACACAATTTCTCACAGTTTTTCTTCAAAGCTTCATCGGTTTGAATGTTTTTTCGCTTTTCTTCAACTTCTTCTTCATTAGCGCACAAAACTTTTCGTTCGGACGAAGTTCTGGTGTATTTGGCGGGTTCGCCTCCTTCGGGACCACATTAACGCCCTTCGCTTCGTACCAATCCATTACAGGCTTGGCGTAATGGCACGAAGCGAGATCCGACCAGAACAGCGTGGGACCACGGTGAGAGCGGAGGAAGGGCAGCAAGCGCTTCTGCAAGCACTCCTCTCGATAAATCTGCCCGTTTATGGTGCCGGTTGTAACGAACGGCTTGTTGTACCGTCCGCACTCTCAGATCGCCTGCCACAACAGGTACTTCTTCGCGAATTTGTCCATCTTTCTCTTCAGGAACTTTCGAGGCCGGGGATTTGTTTCGTGACCGCCTTGATATATGTCTCGTCGTCCATGACGAGACAGCCTGGCTTGACCAGCCACTCACGGTACAGCTTCCGCGCACGCAATTTGGGCACCGTGTTTTGCTTGTCAGTCCGGTTTGGCGCCTTCCTGATCTTAAAACACGTAGCCCAGCCCGCTTCATGGTCTGCTGGACGAACCACTTCGATGAATTGACCTTTTTGGCCACGTCTCGGGTGGAAACCCGACCAGAAGTGTATATCATAAATATAACAAAATTATAACAGACCTTGTTACGACTTACTCATTATGATATAAATTGGTTAAAGACGTTTTCATTTGGGCAATTCTACAACATACTTCTAACAAATTGATATATAATGCCCTGAGAGGCACACATCTGCTTTAAGAATTATATTAATTCTAACAAAAGCTGATATAATTTTGCTACATCGTAACAAAACTGTTACAAAGTTTGCTTCGTTTATGTTATGTCTATATCAAAGTGTGCTATTATTTTGTTAACTCTTGGGGATTTTTTGTTACAATTTCTGTTATTTTAACTACATCCGCGATCTAAATTCTAACAAGCTCTGTAAGAAAAACAGTGTAACTGAATAACAAAACCTGAAATAATTTTGTTGGTTCTTTCTGGTCGGGAAGGTTCGGGTTATTCTTAAAGTACTGCCTTATCTTCCCCGCCTTCTCTGGGTATTCCGTTATCGGTTTTCAGCCGCTTCCAGCGTGCCGCTCGATGGTCTCCCGACCAGAAGGGCGTAAATAAAAAAAAAAAATGATAAATGTATAAGGGAGTTTAAATTTGTTTTTTTTTTTTTTTTTTGTTTTTGTTTTGTTTGTGGTTTTCTCGATGGTCTTCGTCTCCTGGAACATCTTCACAACGCGGGGCACGGTGGAATGGTGGATTCCAAGCCTTTTGTCGATCCATCTGTGCGACTGACCAGGATTATCGATCACCGCGCAAAAGATTTGCAGGCGTAGCTCTTCTTGTTTCGAATGCATCTTGAAAACTACTTGACAGATAGCAATAAAATTTTGCACACATAAACATAACACTCTAGTATTACTTAAAATTTTATTAATTTTTACCCACGCGATAAAAAGTTACACCCAAAACAAAGTGTCGCATTTTTTCCGAGTCCAATATTTAGTTTAATTTTTTACTTGAAAATTACCTACTTTTGCCCCCATACAAATCTGTACATGAACAGGTTGAAAATTTGTTTTTCCCTGGGCGGGAAAAAAACGGGTAACAAATGGCTCAAATTGTCTTCTTCTTTTTATTTCATTTAGTTTCATTCCATAATGAATACAGAACTAGTCACACCCATTAGCTGCAAAATTATTTTGCTTTGTTGCCGCTGTCTGATTTTATAACTGAGGCCCATCCCCTCTTTAGAATTTTGCAATTCATCTCTTATGAAATCATTTCGGTTCGTTTCGCGTGCTATATACTAGCGTTGAATAGCATGGCCCAGAAAAATGAGAATCAGGAAAGTGCAGTATGGAGCAAAATTCATAAAAAATGACAGATCCAAAGCAAAATTATAGAACTATTTTAATCAACCATACGACATCATAATGATACGTATAAATGAGATGAAACCATTGTTACTATAAGCCAAAGCGGTCCTACGTGAACCTTGCGGTTATATCCCTGATTTTTAAACATTTCCAACGCCTAATATCAATCCCAACATATCTTCCGTTCAAATTTTTTTAATTATTTTTTGACGCGTGAATTGTTCAAGGGTGAGATTTGAGCTCGTGACTATTTATTGAAAGGTTTGGATACTAACCTCTACGCTAGTTTTACCCTTATCTTTTTATAATGGTTCATTTGACAAGAAAAAGTCCCTTTCTTTCTATTCAGTCCTGAATAATATGGAGGAGGTAGCTTATCAAATCATCCGATTCGCTTCTTAGCATCTTGCTATGAGGTATCGGGTGGTAACCCATCGAATGCCTGTCGATGTGAGAAATTTGGAAGACGTGAATTTTTGTGGAATAGATTCTCTTTAGGATCGGTTTAAATTGGCTCATTAGCGTCGTTGAAGATATTTATCTTACCAATGAAAAACCGTCATCACACTTTGTTAGTAGCGTCAACTGTTAGTATAAATCGGTTCAAATTGTCTTGTCTTCTCAATAAATATCCTCCATCACAATAAGTGAGTTGCCCCAGTAGCATCCCTGCTGTTGGTTTAAGTCAGTCCAAATCGGATTTCAAGCGTAATTAAAAGTTGTCTTCACAATAAAAAACCACCATCACACTTTGTGAGAGGCACCAACACCATGCTTAATGCAGTATTGGTTGTTGCTGTTTCGTATTTATGTGACTTTCAGCCTGAGTTTGATTCATCACACCAAGGAAACTATCTGGACCCTACATTTTGGACACATCAACACATGGAACATCGCAACGACGCCGACTGGAATTGATTCCACACAGACTGGGGTGAGATATAACGACTCTTACTACTCCGACGTGCTTAATGTCATCACACTTTGTTAGTTCCAAAAGCTTTCTTTCTGTTTATTTTAATCGGTCCGAATTGGTCCTGGAACTTTTGTCGTAGGACGACTTTGTTTTCTATTCTGGGGTACAATTTAAAAAAAAAGATCAAATTGCAACCGTCACGAAAAGTGGTCAGGTTTTGAGCGTTAATATCTCAATCGTTTCTCCAAAGATTTTAAAAATGTTTGCACCAATCGATCGGTAATTTTTCCGCGCATCGATTTCAATAGATAATATTGTTGATTTTATACTATTGAACTATTGAACAAGTCATAAATCTTAAGCCTTGTCTTAAAAAGCCGCCAAAAAGCATATCAATTCAAAGAATATTGCATGGTACAATCAAAATGACTTACGTTTAGTAGCGTAGAGCTACGTCATCATTTCGAACAACCCAATGGGGCTGTACCTTTTAGTTTTGACGTAGGACTTACGTCTCTCTTTTCTATTCCTGTATAGGAGCGCCGTTCTAAAATTTCTGAAATCGAAAATGTTACGCAGGTTTGGAGATTTCGAACGAAAATATCTCCTCTCTGGCCCTCAGAAATTTTACGATAAGTATTTTATTCGAAAGGTAGAACATCAAAGCTGAATCCCTGTTGCTTACTTATTTTATTACATTTGTTTAAACTAAATAAAAAGTACTTAAAAGAAAAATGTCTAAACGCACAAAGCCATTGGTCGAAAATGACATCATATTTGCGCCAAGCTCTGATTGGTTCACACTGCCACAGTTACCGTGCCACCGATTATCGAAACATGTGAGAATGACCGATCAATCATCAGTTCTCGCTATGCATTCGTATGCGACAGACGTGTTCGCCGAGCACGTTGATAAAAACCCCGCCCGTGAAAACAAGAAGACCAGAATCATTCCACGTCACCTGCAGCTGGCCATTCACAACGACGAGGAGCTGAACAAACTTTTCTCCAGTGTGACCATTTCACATAGTGGTGTCCTGCCAAACGTAATGCAGCCCACGCAGACCTAGAAGAAAATTTCAATCGCAAACCATGTTCCCTCCGTAAACAAATAAAATAACAACAAATAAACAAATACATAAATGTGCCCCCTACAGAGTATGTTTTTTGAAATTTCTCTTGAGCTCATCGAAATTTTCATTACTACGCACCGGCTCAACATGGCGTTGCTTAAGAAGCCGCGTCCCGGAGAAAATGGCCAAATCAATCGCCCACGTCATCTTCGTGATCAAGTGGTTAGCGGCGTCACCCGTGAAGTGAGGGTTCGATTCCCACTCCAGCCTGTGGAACTTTTCGCAAAACGAAAATGTCCAAAATTGTCTACTGTGTGTTAGGTTAAGTTGTTTCACTCTATGTTCAATGTTCAGTCTGTACAATCTCGAGTTGAAGACGGTATAAATGTCATTTTTATCGTAGTTTTACGTGCTGCCAAACACCCAGTATGTCCAGCAGCCCAAGAAGACTGAGAAGAAAATTTCAATCGCGAACCATGTTCCCTCCGTAATCACACCCAGAAAAAAATCTTGTAGTAGAAACTACCATTTTACCCGACTATGCCTTTCTTCAAAACTACCATAAAATTTCAGTCAAATTTACTACGTTTGTGGTTTGTGCTTCAGCATTTGTGGTATATTTGACAGACCTCATATTGATATCAACCGCACATGTAATAGAAAAAAAAAAAAGTTGATTTTCTTTTTATTTCAATTTCTTTTTGTTTTTTGAGTAGCGTTTTCGTGTGATGGGAGACTTTTAGTGGTTGGTAATATGAGGGGGGGGAACGAAACGAGATAACGTACCGTTGTGATGGAAAATAGGATGATGAGTAGTAATGATAGTATGTTTTTATTTGATTTTTTTTCTTTTTTCTATTTTGCTCACACTCTCCATAATTCAACCGCACCATGGTTGATCTAATCGCAGGCATGGTAAAATCAAACGCATTTATAGTCAGCTGAAAATTGTTGGTGTTTGCGCTTAATTTAATCCTCGGAATTGTAGTTTCTACTGCGGTTTTTTGTTTGCGTGCAGGATCCATTTAACACTTATAAGCACGTTGGACATTCAACAAACAAAATATTATTAACAGTTAACTCGAGCCAAACTGCAGTTTCTATAAATTTTCATGGAGCACCAATTGTAAAGCCTCACTCACTAATAGCATAGGGTTTCATGGTTCTTTAGACTGATAAAATATAGTAGAAATTTATTAATTCGATGACATCAATATCTTAACATCAACAAGCAGTCCTACGTCCACTTTGCAGTTATGTCACTGACATAACTCACCCTTTCGTTTTTTGTTTTGACGTAGGAATTACGTCTCTCTTTTCTATTCCTGTATAGGGGCGCCGTTCTAAAATTTCTGAAAACGCAAGCGTTACGCGGGTTTGGAGACTTTGAACGATAATATGTCCTCTATGGCCCACAGAAATTTTACGATAAGTATTTCATTCGCAAGATAGAACTTCAAAGCTGAATCCCTGTTGCAAACTTAATTCATAACGTTTGTTTAAACTAATTAAAATGTACTTTAAAGAAATATGTCTAAACGCACAAAGCTTTTGGTCGAAAATGACATCATGTTTGCGCCTCGCTCTGATTGGTTCATACTGCCACAGTTACCGTGCCAGCGATTATCGAACATGTGGGGACGACCGACCAATCATCAGTTCTCGCTGTGCATCCGTATGCGACAGACTTGTTTGCGGAGCACGTTGGTAGAAAACGCCGCCCGTGAACACAAGAAGACCAGACCAAGAAGAATCATCCACGTTACCTGCAGCTAGCCATCCGCAACGACGAGGAGCTGAACAAACTTTTCTCCGGTATGACCATTTCACAGAGTGGTGTCCTGCAGCCCAAGAAGACTAAAGAAAATTTCAATCGCGTCCTTTTCAGGACGATCAAATCGAGTTGCCAACTAAAGAGTATGTTTGATAGAAATTTCTCTTGAACTCATCGAAATTTTTATTACCACGCACCGGCTCAATATGGCGTTGAAAAAGCCGCGTCCCGGAGAAAATGGCCAAACTAATCGCCCACATCATCTTCGTGGTCAAGTGATAAGCGGCGTCACCCGTCGTTCATTGCCATGAAGGGAGGGTTCGATTCCCGCTCCAGCCTGTGGAATTTTTTGCAAAGCGAAAATGTCCAGTTTAATCCACTGGGTGTTAGGTTAAGTTGTTCGTTGTAATTCGCTCTATGGTCAATGTTCAGTGTGTACACTGTCGAGTGGAAGACGTTGCAAATCTCAATTTTTATCGTAGTATTACGTGCTGCCAAACACTCAGGCCGTCCTGCTGCCCAAGAAGACCGAGAAGAAAATTTTAATCACGAACCATGTTCCCTCCGTTAACAACTAAAACCCGGTCTTTTCAGGACGAACACATAAATTTGCCACCTAAAGAGTATGTTTGATTGAAATTTCTCTTGAGCTCATCGAATTTTCATTACCACGCACCGGCTCAACAAGGCGTTGCTTGAAAAGCCGCGTTCTGGAGAAAATGAGCAACATTTTTTTATTAATATCCATATATAAATCTCTATTTGCCATGTTAAAACTAGCAAACACGCTGTACATTCAACAAACGAAATATTAACAGTTAATTTGAGCCGAACTGCAACACGGCAGACCAATTATGTGTTTCACATATTCAGTGTAGGGGGTAGGTTAGCTTCATTGTAGTTCTTGTTGTACATAGGTTCATAGTGGATTAGGTGCATATAATAGATTAGGTTAGTTGCAGGTAGTTTTAAAATGTGAGTTATAATTTTTCTGGCCAATATTTACAAACTCTATTGTTTTGCAGTTTCAGAAGCAAGTGTGTCTATATCTCAACTCTCTTTGGATGGGGTTATGAGGCCCTGACAAGGGCCGTTTTTCTGTTGCCTGAGTTGAAAAGATGCGAATTTAACCTCCGAAACCCCTGTCACTCTAATGAAAACTAATGATTTCATTTCCACGCTGCTGTCTGGCGTAACAACTGAGGCCTGTCCCCTTTTCTAAAATTTGATTCGCGGTGCCTTCGTTGATACCTCCTTCCTGTCATGTAATAGTATATGCCATTATATCATTCATTATTGGATCATCGACACGTTCAGACTTGTGTATCCCGCTCTCGTGATAAAACAGCGCTTCTCTGAGTTTTTCGCCCTGCTGCTGGAGATCGAGTAGACGTCGCCTGATGTGGGTGGCACGTCCGCTAGACGAGGCAAGCGGAAGAAGCCCGACGTCGACGCTGACGTAAATCATCCCTCCGTAAACAACTAAAATCTGTACTTTTCAGGACGATCAAATCAATTTGCCTACTAAAGAGTATGTTTGATTGAAATTTCTCTTGAGCTCATCGAAATGTTCATTACCACGCACTGGCTCAACATGGCGTTGCTTAAACTGCCACGTCTCGAGAAAATGACCAAATCAATCGGCCACATCATCTTCGTGGTCAAGTGGTTAGCGGCGTCGCCCGTCGTTCAAGCGGTTGTCATGAAGTTGGGAGTTCGATTCCCGCTCCAGCCTGTGGAAATTTTTGCAAAACGAAAATGTCCAAACTGGTCTTCTTGGAGTTAGGTTAAGTTGTTCGTAATTCGCTCTACACCCAATAAGAAGGTAAGATTGTTATACAATTTCGCTTGATTTTGTTCCATTCTTGCTATTGATCGTAACATGAAAAATCTAACATTAGTAGTGGGCAAAAAAGCAACAGCAATTCGCAATGAGATGAGTGTCCAAAAGTCCGATGGCTCACAAAAATAAAATGTGCCAAAAAAGATCGAGATGCGAACCGAGACCGTCAGCGGCTCTTGATGGCAACCATTCAGCCAATTTGTCAAACTAAAACATGTGGAATAGAAACCCAGTAGTTCTCTTAGCGAGGAATTCAGGGTACAGCAATGAAGGAAATGGACATATTTTCCACCAAGCTGTGTGCAATCTGTCGCTATCACACACTTGCATGGCTTTGTTTAAAACGCTTTCATAAAACGCTTTGTCGATGATCAGTGAGAACAAAAATAAAGCACTTGACGGCAGCAATACAACAGTGGCCAATAGCGTTGCGGCATTTTGTGATATCGATTGTATATTGATATGTTGATGATGATTGAATAAGGATCCTACAGCGATAAATTGCATATGATTGCAAAAACTGCAATTTTATTTTTGCCACCTTCTCAACTTTTGGGTGTATGTTCAATCTTCAGTCTGTATAATCTCGAGTTGAAGACGGTGCAAATGCCTATTTTTATCGTAGTATCTCGTGCCACCAAACACTCAGGCTGTCCTGCAGCCTAAGAAAACTGATAAGAACATTTCAATCGCGAACCATGTTCCCTCCGTAAACACAGGATCCATTTCACACTTACAAGCACGTTGGACATTTCAGCGCCAACATTTGATTAGGGCGAATCTGCTTTTGTAAACAAACACTTTGTCTGCTAATTTATTGGAAGTTGAATACAATTCCTTCAAATTGAATATATATGCGGATAGAAATAAAGCTCTTCTTCCTTTAAAAGTGCTTAATTTGTATTTGTGGCCTTTTGTTCAAGAGCAAATGACTACGAAAGCCATTGTTTACAAAAGCAAATTAGGGCGAATTAATGTTGGCGCTGATTTAACAAACAAAATATCATTAACAGTCAATTCGAGCCGAACTGCAGTTTCTATAAATTTTCGTGGAGAACCAATAGTGGAAGAAGAACCGGAGCCTCACACACCAATAGCATAGGGTTTCATGGTTCTTTAGACTGAATAAAATACAGTAGAAATTTCTCAATTCGATGACATCAATTTCTTCACATCAACAAGCAGTCTTACGTCAACTTTGCAGTTATGTCACTGACATAACTCACTCTTTCGTTTTTTAAGAAAAAATTTCGTCCAATTCTAAGATAGCAATTTTTTGCAAATTGACTTTAAATTTTTAAATATTTTTTTGGGGTGTAGGAATCGATTTTATAATTTTTACAATTTTTTTTCTAGAAGTCACTTATACATTACTTTTTTGTAGGTCTTTTCCTTTCTGAGTTATGTTGATATAAAAAAATCGATCAAAAAACTTAAGCCCTTTTCAAATGGCAGTCTGGATATTTTTTTAAAAAACAAAGTATGCAAAGTTGCTTGAAAAGACATAGTCTACACACCCACAAAGTTTCATTGGATTCTGAGAGGGTGCTGCCAATCACAAAGACGAGTTGGCGTGAAATTCGTCTCGTGATATCATACTGTTAGTCGAAATTCTTTCAATGTGATTTGATGCACTCCAACTGGTTTCAACAATCCTTGAGGAAACCAATGTAAATAAATCGTGTAATTTAACAATAACTATAAAAAAAAAATCAGCTGTGCAGAGTTTACTTCTGATCTCATCGTCTGCATTATTGCTTGAATGATGTGCATTTTTTGCGTGTTTTTATTCCAACGAGTTCACTGCGTTTTCAAAAATTGCAACAACAGTTTATTTTCCTGAATGCTGTCATAAATTGAGAAGGAAGTAGCAAAAAGCAGCTGTGCTCCCTGGAGAAAGCAATAATGTACAACAGTCAGACGTAGTATACCTAGGTTCTATTATTGTTATGTGAGCTTTTCCTCTTTGGAGTTCAGAGTAAAAGAAGCTGTATGACAACCTTTCGCACAACAAGAAGTTTATGAACCAAGATGCAGTATACCTCGAATGATACATTGTGATTTTTGGATTAGAGATAACAAAGACATTTTGTGTGATGGTGCTGTCGTGAATAGAACCGTCAGTGCACTGAAAATGGGTCCTGTTAAAACATTCTCAAGAGCACACGTCCTACTCAGGTCCAATTATGTTTTCAAATATGGAGTGTGGACAAAAACCGGCTTCCTAGACGCTCCATTGTTATGGACTGCTGGTAAAAGAACTGTGTTTCGGATGCATTCGTGAAGGTGTCTGATACAACAGCCAAAGAGAATTGCATCATGTGGAGATGCTGAGTTTAGCTTTCCATCAATCTTTCATCTTGCCCTGACAGACAGTGATGAAGCGTTGAAATGTGCTTGCATAGCAGCACTGCATGCAGTCTTAAATGCAGGTACGGTTTTGAATGAAAGTTTGACAAGAGACAATGAAATCTATAACGAAAGGCTGTTGGAAATTGATTACACGAATAAAACTCTACTATGAGTATAACGAAGTAGCAAGTGGAATAGGAATAGTTTTTTAATTAAAGGGTGTGATTTGCTACTAACTAAAAATATTGCTGCCACAAGAAATATCGATTCCCAGAGAAAAAAATCAGGATTAAATCTCGGTGCTCGAAGATTTACTTCTGCGAGCAATATGTAGAGCTAAAGTAAACAGGTCTACTTGGGGTTATGAATATGCATTCACACTGACTATTCAAAACGCATTCTATTTAGTTCACAACTCCTGGAATGGTTTGATAGGTAGGCAATCTAGAAAGTATGTGAAATATCATCAAAAACTAAAATAAATCAATAAATCAAATTCGTCCTTGAAATTGAATTTGCATCACAAGTTTATACGCACAGTAATGTGAATGTTTTATGTAATTTAAATTTGGAGAAATCAAAATATTTCCAACATTGGAGATTGAAGTAGCCCACAACATGTTTCGATATTGTATTGCTGAGTCAGTTTTGCATTGATTAAATTATTCATTATTCATTACTCATTATTCATTATTCAAAGGGTGTTCCGATCAAAATTTGGTCAAACAGTAATGTGTGTGAGTCGATCAAAGTTTTTGTTAATAAGTCAAATTCTTTTTTATTTTTTTTTCAAATTCAGTTAATACAGAATACAGGAGAAATGTTCAGCTAAGCTTCCTTTTTACCAAAAGCGAATTAACGGGTCTTTCGTTTAACACCTGTCATAATATTTTGTAAAGTCTCCTTGTCCACTTTATTCGCCGCAGAACACCAGTGTGCCTCGAACTGTTTCTCGCTCCCAACAGCTTTTTGAGTCTTCTTAAGGTTCCGCTTGACGATGGCCCAATATTGTTCGATTGGGCGGAGCTCTGGCTTGTTGGGAGGTTTCTTGTTCTTGGGCACCATGGCCTTTTTTCCGTAATGGCAAGATGCCAAATTCAGCCAAAATAGAACGGGACAATTGCGTCGCTTCAGGAAAGGCAGTAGACGTTTTTGTAGGCACTCGCTCAGTATAAATTTCCTGGTTGACGGTTCCGGTCGCAATGTAAACGTTGCTCTTCAAGCCACAGGTACAGATGGCCTGCCACACCAGATATTCTTCGCGAACGTGGACAGTTTAATGTGCTTGAAAATATCTGCCACATTTCTCTGTCCGTCTGTTGCCGTATAAAATTCCTGTCCATGAAGCTGTTTTAAGTCTGCCTTAACGTAAGTTTCATCGTCCTGTACCACGCAATCAAACTTCGTCAGCGTCGTTGTGTACAACTTTCACGATCGTGCTTTGGCCGACGTGTTTTGTTTATCGTCGCGCTTTGGAGTCACCACTTTCGTAAGTTGACAGTCCGGCTCGTTTTTGGTTCTATCCACGGTTGAAGGCGCCATTCCCAGATTCTTTGCGACATCTCGGACGGAGAGGTTGTGGTTCCGCTCGAAACAGCGGGCAACTCTTTTTGTCGTCGCTGTGGCCTCCGGCTTTCGATTTACCCTCGATCCAGCTTTCCTGGCTGTCAAAAAACTTTCACCGAACACTTTTAATACGTTGGTAACAGATGATTTAGCCACATTTAACACTTTCGCCAACTTGGCGTGAGAGTAGTTTGGATTTTCACCATGCTCGTGCAAAATTTTGCTGCGTTGCTTCTCTTCCTTCGGTGACATTTTGATAACTGAAGTGCTAATCTCAAAATCAAAATAGAGGCATGATGCTACACGCACACATATTTAAAATGAGGGGTGTGCAATTTTTTTTATTGCACGATGAAAGGAAATGCGTCAAGTTTAAGTCGACCAAATTTTGATCGAAACACCCTTTAATTACAATTCATTACAAGGTGCAAACAGCTGTCATTATTTCACAAGACCCACAAACAGTTTTTGGTGGCAAACATACTTTTGCATATAGAAACTTATAAACAATCCATAAAAAAATTAAAATCAAGGAATGTTGTTGAACCTTTTGTGGATGTTTTGCCATGTGTTCACGGGCAATCCGTACAATTTCCATTCCCCATTCAATCGACCATTCCCTAGATATGTAGCGGTACATTTGTGACATTATATTGCTAAAATTTATATAAAGTATGGATCACATTGCTGTATTTTATGGATCATTATCATTTTTTTATAGATCTTCAGCTTTATGGGTAATAAATACATTTTTTATGGAACGAATTTCATTTTTTATGGATAATTTCTTCAGTGCAAACTTAGGGCTGCCTTTTTTGGTCGTTCTTGTTTAAAATAGGGTAGAGAACTACATTGACCTAATCTTTATTTGTCGGCTGATCGTGCTGAAAGTCTTCAATATCAGTCTGTATTATCAACATTATCTTTGCAAATTAAATTGTTAATTCACAATCAATCTCCATAGAATCTACATTTGGTGTCCATATGTATCTTTAGAGGCACTGTAATATTTACTTGTTTTTACTATACACAATTATTGCTTAAGATAATTTCACAATTGAAGAGGCACTGTAATATTCACTAAATGGTACCATGAATTCCCGTACCTGTTAAAATCCCGAGTAACACATTTTCATGCTTTTATGTTAAGTAACCAAATCTAGTCACATACAAGTATTTTCAATCGTTATAAAACTTGTGTGTTGGTTGGGTACGGAATCCTTAGACTATTCACTTTGTAACTTCTTTTCTATGCTTTAACCTAGGATTTTGTATACGCCTCACAACAGATATGTGTTGCTAAGTAAGAATTCCTATTGAACAATGTCCATATATGTAGTTCATTATTTTGTTTTGCAATTCATTACCGCACTGCAATATTTTCGTGTAAGAGGGGCTTGAAAAAACTCATACCTATACTCTGCGGCTATACCGAATCTAAAAATGATCTAAATGATCAAATCAAATTTCAGTCGCCAATCAGAGTGGACGCGTTTTTATTTCCATCCTAACCGCGTGCGCTTCGCGTTTAATTTTTGCAAACTTTTCGATTATTTTTTTCATTGCGTGCGTTTGTTTCAAAATGAGCTGTGAAATTTGCTTACTAGACTCTACCGGCGAGTCAGTGATGTGGACCTGCATCGGATGTGATCGTATGTTCCAGGCTGCCTGCGTGGGAGTGTCTTATCTACGCAACTCTCTACGGAAGACAAGGCAAGAGGATAAAAAAAATTGATTTGCAGTCGTATGTGCTGCCCTGTTGTAGTTCCTGTCAAACGCTCATAACCCTAAACTTCGATTTTAAATTAATATAATGTGAACTGGCAGCGCTTACTAAAAACTTGGACAAAAACACTGAGGTCATTCATCGATCACAGCACGAAAACAAAGTTGAAATTATGCATGAAGCTATCGACCGCATCGAGGGTCAGCCGACCGACATAAAAAAGAGCTGATGGTGAAAAACAGCGGATCCATTTCTACAATTGAAAACCACCTTACGTCGGTGCTCGATATAGCGATACAGGAATCCAACAAAAATATCAACAAGTTGCTAGAAACAGTGACAGCTAATATATCAAATAGCTTGAAAAGTTTAAATGAAGAAGTGAAAGTACTTTCAAGCCACACTATGGACTAAGCTTAACCTATGCTCAACAATCCAATGTTGGAGTCCGATATATTTAATGAGCTGAAGACAATATCAGCTAATTTCCAGGAGCACAAAATACTCCGCATGCGTCGCTTGACTCACATCCTAGCCTAGCAATAGAACTAAATGAAAATAACAACAAATATGACTCAGGCTGGCGTTTGTTAGGTACAAGGGAGGTGTGGAAACCCGACTGGACCGATTACGATGCACGAAAATCGCACCGCTTGGTTCAGCAGAAATTGACTGAAAAGGCTAGCAAGCTAAAAAAACAAAACAAAGAACGCTACAACCGAAACAGATTTTTCAACCAGAAATTCAACAGTAATGATCGCAGCAACACAAATCATACGAATAATGCCAACAGCTTTAACTACTACAGCAACAATCACAATATCAACCAACTTCTCCCTGATAGAGAGCTTCTAGCAGCAGCGAAAGATCGGTTCTCTAGACCACCGATTCAATGAATGATGTTTTTTCACGTCCCGAACCAGCGCGCTCGCCCCACTGGATGGCTTCGGGGAGGCCGCCGATTCAATTTCAACGAGGTGAAATTTTAAACCCGTACCCGCCGTGCGGTGTATTTTCACGTCCCGACGCAGCGCGTTCACCAAACTGGATGGATCCGGGGAGCTCCTCAGCTAAATCGTGCGCAACATGTGCAAACAGGCCTTCGAGTTTTCCACGGAATTGACGAACCCTTTGGAGGAAGAAGAAGATCTCGCAGAATCTAACTTTTTTGAGGACCTGACGACCTCTCTACAGCAAGGAGAGGTAAATAGTTTTAGTTATACAAATTTGACTGACACGATCCAACAAACTACTTCACCTCAAACACAGATAGGAACAGATCTTTTGGTATATTGTCAAAATTTCAATCGCATGAGAAGTCCGGCTAAGATGAAAGAAATTCAAAATAAAATTTTGTGTTGTTCCTACCCAATAATTTTGGCAAATGAAACCAATTGGGATAATAGTGCACGAAGTGAAGAAGTTTTTGGAAGCAGATATAATGTTTATAGGGATGACAGAAATTTTCAAATGTCTGAAAAAAAGTCAGGAGGGGGTGTTCTAATTGCCGTCTCGGTAAATTTGAACTCCGAAAGTATCACTACGTTGAAATGTAAAGAATTTGAACATGTATGGGTAAAGGTGCATATCGCAGGTGCAAACACAGGTATTTTCATCTGTATATTTCCCTCCAAACAATGCTCGTAAAGACGTGTATGAAATTTTTTTCAATATTGCTGAAGAAATCTTGTCCAACCTTGCCCCAGAAGTAAAACTTCACATATATGGAGACTTTAATCAGCGTACTATTGACTTTGTTCCAGACATTGAAAATGAAAGCATCTTGCTTCCAATCGTTGGAGAAAGTGAAACACTACAATTTATTTTTGACAAAAGTGCAAGTTTAGGACTCAATCAAATTAATCATGTTAAAAATCGGCAAAATTGCTATTTAGATTTCCTTTTAACAAATATTCATGAAGACTACTGTATGACCGAATCAGTTACTCCATTATGGAAAAATGAAGCGTTTCACACAGCTATTGAGTTATCTATATTTGTACTTGAAAACAAAAGACCCGACGACTGGGAGTACGAAGAGATCTTCCAATACCACTCGGCAAATTATGAAAAAATAAAGCATAGGCTAAGCAGAATCGATTGGCAAACGATTTTTAGAAACGAGGAAAATATCGAAGCGTCAGTAGATGTCTTTTAAAAATAACTATTTGAAATTATACATGAACATGTACCTGTGAAAAAAATAAGGCGGCAAAACAGTTCAAAGCATCCGGTTTGGTATAACCAAGAAATAAAAAAAAATTAAAAACCGCAAACAAAAATTGTGACCTTTTTGTTTAAATTTATAAAAAGTATATTAGTAACGATAATCCGGTAACCTATTTGAACATTTGCGATCAACTAAATCTAGCTACTGACATTGCTTTTGAAAAGTACAATTCGAAAACTGAACGTGAAATAAAATGTTGTCCAAAAAATTTCTTTAGCTACGTGAAAATTGAAATCGGAAATTTTTCCATCCAAAATGCATCTGAACGAAAATTCCACCCGTGTTTTTAAAAAACTTTGTTTTGGCCATTGTTTTGGCTTTTCAATATGTCGCTTGAATCTGGCATTTTTCCCAAATCATGGAAGAGCTCCTACCTAGTACCAATATTTAAAAACGGCAAAACATCTGACATACGCAATTACCGTGGAATTGCCATTATTTCATGCATTCCTAAGCTTTTTGAAGCAATAGTTAATGAAAAGCTGTTCTATCAAATCAAAAACTGGATTACTAACAATCAACATGGGTTCTACAAAGGACGTTCAACCTCGAAAAATTTACTAGAATTCGTTAACTACACGTTGATTGCAATGGATAACGGAAACCACGTAGAAGCTCTCTATACAGATTTCAGTAAGGCATTTGATCGGATAGACATTCCCATGCTACTATTCAAATTACAAAAACTGGGTATTGAGCCAGGTCTTCTCAAATGGCTCAAATGTTACCTAACTAATCGACAACAATAAGTAAGATTTAAAGGAAAGGAATCAAATCCTATTCAAGTCTCCTCAGGTGTCCCCCAAGGATCCCATCTAGGCCCTCTTTTGTTTATTCTTTTCGTAAACGATATTTCATTCATTCTTAAAGCTGTAAAAGTCTTAAAATAAGCCGACGATATAAAGCTCTTCCAAGAAGTAAGAAACAAAGAAGATTACAAGATATTTCAAGAAGAAATACATATATTCTATACTTGGTGTAGCAAAAGCCTTTTACAATTAAATGTTCAAAAATGTAATGCGATTGCATTTAGCAGAAAACAAGACACACCTGACATTATGATCACTCTAGGGAATCAGTCTGTAGGAAAGTGCACAAGAGTGCATTTATAAAACGCTTTAGTCATAGTTTTAACGACCCTTACACAATTAAAACATTATACATTGCTTATGTGAGGTAAATACTGGAATATTGTAGTGTAGTCTGGTCACCTTTTTCAGTCATCCATGAAGAGCGAATAGAGTCTGTACAAAAACAGTTTTTATTGTTTGCATTACGTAAATTAGGTTGGGAAAGATTTCCTCTCCCGCCCTATGAAGCTCGCTGTAGGCTTATCAGCATGAAAACACTAAAAAAAACGTCGAGAGTTTGCAAAAGTTTCGTTTGTTAATGGCATTGCTTCGCATCGCATTGATTCAGCAGAGCTGTTATCCAAATTAAATTTTTACATATTCTCCCGGTAACTGTGAAATCGGAATATTTGCATCACAAATCATTATCGCACAAATTACGCTAAATTTGAACCTCTGAATCAGATAATGGCAATCTACAATTTACATAGCGATGCAATCGACTTTACAATTACAAAATCCAAATTGAAGCAATACTTCAATGCTATACGCTAAAGAAGAACACGCCTTATGAATATTGTAAACCAGGCGCTGCTTAGTCTAATGTTGTGTATTTTATAACCTCGATTATAACTAGAATTAGGAACAAAATGTAACACAGTCCCGGAAGCTATGAAAATGCTGCTTTTCAAGCCACAGGTACAGATGGCTTGCCAAACCAGATATTTCTTTGCGAACTTTGACAGTTTCGTGTGCTTGAAAATATCTGCTACCTTTCCCCTTCCTTTTGCCGTATAAAACTCCTGGAACTCCCGGAAGCTGCTTGTAGTCGGCTTTGACGTAGGTTTCGTCGTCCATTACCACGCAGTCAAACTTCGTCAGCATCGTCGTGTACAGCCTCCGGGATCGCGCTTTGGCCATCGTATTTTGTTTATCATCGCGATTTGGAGTCACTACCTTCTTGTAAGTCGATAGTCCGGCTCGTTTTTGGCTCGATGCACGGTTGTAGACGATACACCCAGCTTATTTGCGGCATCTCGGAGAGATAGGTTAGGGTTTCGCTTGAAACTACCGGCAACTCTCTTTGTCGTCTCAGCGGCTTCTGGTTTTCGATTTCCCCCCGATCCAGACTTCCTGGCTGTCGACAAACGTTCCCCAAACACTTTAATTACATTTGTAACGGTTGATTTGGCAACTTTTAGCGATTTTGCCAACTTTGCGTGCGAGTAGCTCGGATTTTCGCGATGCGCGAGCAAAATTTTGATACGCTGCTCTTCTTGCTTGGACGGCATTTTGACAACTGAAGAGTGAATTCCAAAATCAAAATAGGAGCAACATTCTACACACACACACACCTTCAAAATGAGGGGTGTTCAGGTTTTTTAAATGCAAAATTGAAAGAAATACGTCAAGTTGATATTGACCAAATTTTGACCGTATCGCCCTTTACATTACAAAGTCATGACATCAGTTTAACAGTGTCTTTCATATAAGTAGCGTAAAGTGTAAACGATGAAAAACGAGCGAAACAAAGCATTGTTGTAAACCTTTTTGTGAAATCGGGAGACGGTGTTCGCCTAAACTTAGAAATTTAACTGACAAGTTAATTGAAAAATCTTTATCCATGCAGTGTACGGTCCATTTGGACACGTCATTAAGAATTTGTGATTCATGTCGGTTATATTCGTATCGTCGTAATCCTGTCGAAAGAGTGGAGCAACTAGAAAACGGTGGACATGACGAAGCACCAACCACATCACGGAACGATTTGGAGGAAATACCATCGGCAGCTTCAATTACCTCGGCATCTTCTCCTACCTACCGGATTATTCCAGGATACACAACATTGAGTTATTCAATAATGGAATTGCAGGAATAAATGTGTCTCCGATATCCATTAGAGAATTTAAAAACGATAAATACCGTCGGCAAAAATTTGCCGAAATTGTAGCAGGTATTAGAAAATATCTATTCAGCTTACTACAAGAAGAAGTCGAAGAGTTAGCTACATTGAAAACACAGGTTGTGGAATATGATGAATTTATTTCCAACTTGAAAGAAAAATTCATAGAACCAGATTGTTCGAGAATAGATAAAATACGTATAACAGTTTTGCCTAATTCGTGGACGATTCAGCAGATAACGAGCAAATTTGAAACAAACAAATACCTTGCATTACAAGCAAAAGAATTGGCAGCCGAAAATGGAGTATTGGCTACCCCCAACGACAAATCGGGGAATCGTTTGAATCCGGATATGAAGAATCAAGTGATACAATTTTTTGACGAGGACGATATCAGCAGAGCCATGCCGGGACAAAGAGATTATGTCTCTGTAAACACCACTGGTAAGCGTCAACAAATTCAAAAACGGTTATTACTTTCATCACTTAGAGA
This sequence comes from Aedes koreicus, assembly GCA_024533555.2. Taxonomy (NCBI): domain Eukaryota; kingdom Metazoa; phylum Arthropoda; class Insecta; order Diptera; family Culicidae; genus Aedes; species Aedes koreicus. The sequence goes on from JAHHFK020003530.1 coordinate 181,440, forward strand.
AACTTTCACTCGATTTAAAGAAGTCAGTGAACATAAAATTGGATTTAGTACTTTGAGTTACGACCAAAACATTGTAAATTGCTTAATGCTTCAGGTTCTCACAACGTTCGTGTTTGCGCAATTCACGAAAATATTGATTTAATGCTTCACAGTTTAAAAAAATAATTCATTCAACACTGATTGTAATCAACATTTTGAGAAGTTATTGTGTAATTCATCATAAAGATCAAAATATTGTTACCTCCGTGAATGCGAAAATTGTCCCACGCTGTCAGAATTTGAGATAAGATTTTTAAAAGAACTTGAGAAACATAACTTGTCTGAGATATCGTTCGAACAATGGATTACAACTGATAGATGTAATTTAGAAACTTTATTAAAACTTGTCGATGAATTTTTTGAATATTGTAGCGAGAAATTAGAAAAACTATTAACTCATGATTATATAAAAACAAGCAAAAATTTTTAAAAGATACAAAGTCTTCATTAAAAGAAGGAGAAGTAGTTATACATTGGGGATTCTTGTACACAGAAATATTCATTTCTTCTTCAAGTTGCTGTTAACAAAGTCATCACTGCGAACAATAATCAGGCTATTTTCAACCGTTTGTTATTTATAAGGTGGGGGGGGTGGAACGAAATACTGAGTTTTCATAATATTTATAGGAATGTTAGGAAATAGTGTTTGTAAAAATGTAAATACAATTTTTTTTTAAAATAGTAGAAAAAATAAATAAATCATGTATGAACAAAAAAAAACTCAAAATTTTTATTTGGTAATTAAGATTCGTTAATTTCGTTAATTAAGAAGATGTTCAATCTTCTTGGTGTCAAAAGGATAGTTGTTGAAAATTTTATGTACAATTTGAAAAAAATACTTTTGAAGATGGACAATCACGACTAACTTTTGAAAAAGGGATATTTTCATGGAAAAAGCCATTTTTTCGACATTACTTTCAAATTATCTCGAAAACGGGTACATATAGAATGTTGCTCACCAAGAGCATTTTTGTTTAAAATCACTAGAAAAATCGTATTATATTATTAAAATATGGTTATTTATGCAAAAACAACAAATTGGAAAAAACTTGAATTTTTCTTACTTCTAAGAACTTTTTTATCTTAAGTTGCTCCATCGTAGAACAACTTTTATTCTTTTTCTTATGACTTAAAGTCTTTTTGAAAAAAAATTTATAAAAATCGTACGTTGGACAGATTTGCTAATTGATTTTTAAGTTTAATTTTTGATTTTTTTGAAGAAAAAAAAATTTTTTTTTACAGTGTACATATTTTTTTCATAAAGTCAAATTAATTAACTACAACTTCTTCTCAGACGCAATTTTATTACAACCAACGGTTTTCGAGTTATGATTTTTTGAAAAATACGCATGACAAAACACATACGCCCTTTTGAAAAAAATGTCTTGAGTCAAAAAATTCCCTTAACCCGCGGAAAATCCATCATCACCAATTCCGAAGACATGTGCAAAGTTTCATCCAAATCGGAGAGGGTCGTGCAAGATTTTGACTTTTTCCGGCTGATTTCATCTGGAAACGCTCTTCATTTCTCCATAATGGAGGCGCACAATAATTTAAAAAAAATCATTTTTTAATTAACGTACGTGCTAATGTAGATGAATAAGTAAGAAACTCTCACAGGGGCATCTATGTGGGGGGATCGTCGTGCTTAACTCTTAGAACACATCCTTGCTTTTCCTTAGAATTTCACGATGAGGAATAGCAGCGGCAGGAGCTGGTACTGCCGATCCCCTTATAAAACAAGTACTGCTACCGTTGAGAAAGCCGCATGGTTGTGATGGCACTGGACGAGGTTCCGATGCCCATGATCGATGCCGACGTCGACGAATCGTCCCCAATGGTGGCCACCATGGTGATATGGTGGGTTCCTCCCGATGGACCGCTGCCACCATCCTCAGTGGAGATGCCGTCATCGCCGGTCGTCGGCGACTCCGTTCGTTAATCGAACCGTTCGATGACATTAGCCGGCATTTTCCATGATGCCGGAGGAAGCGGTGGAATTTTTATTTTTTCGATGGTGTTCCTACGGTCAGTGTACGGGAATTTGAAGTTGATTTCACTACCAGCGGCCGTCTGGGGATCGAGGGTCTCGGTGCCATTCTTTCCCCTCATTGTATCTGTAATGGAGCGGGTAGAAGACGGAGTCAATTCATTTGAATAACGTTCTTTTGATGCCGTCAAATGGACGACGGCCAAAACCAACCTCGTTTCTCTTCGTGCGTGTAGTACAGCTGCTCTGTGACGGGGGAAGGCAATCGCCGTCAAAACCCCGCTTACTGCCGGAACGATGAACAGCATCAGACCGCAAAAAGCAAACGCACTGGCGCTACCGGCTGTAATTGCGGCAAATTAAATAATAGAATTAACATGAATCTGGCTCAAGCCATCGGTTAATGCCAGAGCTAAGCTACCTTGTTCAAGAAAATTATGCGATGTACGAGCGGCATCATGGTCCTCGTCGACAATCACCTCCATGCAGAGGGCGAGCGCTATATGGTTGCGATTCATCAATCGGAATGACCCGCAAGCGATTCAGCAGAAAGCAAACGGGTTCTCCGGCGGCAGCTTCTTTAATTGATGAAATGACAGATAAAATCAAATCAAGATTCAGTACGATTCCGTGTTATTGCAGCCGGAGCGGGTGAAAATCAGAAAGGAAGAAAAACAAATCGGTTTGACCACCTCGGTGGCCGCCATGTCGGTGAAGCGCTCGGCGGCATCGGTCATATCAGGGGATTATTGTCCATTCCGCAGGTCGGCGATCCGACAGCGGCGATGCATGATGGACCTCGATTCCTGGACAGTTGGTTGCGCGATAGGTCCAGAGCTTTCGAGGAAAAAAAAAGGTGCGAGGAGGAAAACAAGAGGTTACCTAACATTTATTTTTTTCAGGAACGGTGATATTCGTTTTTCTCGAAAGTGACGTGCACGTCAAGAGGGTTACCAATATTGATGTGTTTCCACTTTGACAGAGATGAATTGTAAACAGTCACGTATTGGTAGAAATAGTCTCCTTCCGGTGTTTTGCGGTGGGCGGAAGGGAATTAATCTTGAAGTCGTATTTGGGAAGCCATGCTACTTTTTGGTTGTGCTTTTGTTCGCTAGCAAGTGAGACTCAAGTTTTGATTGTAAGCAACGATTGTCACAGTAAGCGACAATCAGGTTTTTCTAGGTGTGCCTAGCGCATATGTTTGATGAAGTGTACATCTCAAGTAGATACTCTCTGAAGTGCAAGTTCCCACAAGCACTCATGAACATGAACGCAAATTTTTGAGGTGCCGCTTCGTGCTCTGTTTTTGTGCCTCGTTCGGCAGCGGTGTGGCTTCAGCGCCGAACCTTCTTTGTTTACGTTGGGATTAGAAAGCTTCATATCCAGACGATCGTTTTATTGTTTTGCACCTTCGCGGTGTTCTGTACACCTAAATTATTTTCGATCGTACAGAGATTTTTAAAGAAGCCACCCCAGTTTTCTGGAGACATCCTACAGAGGTTTGATAGTTTTGTGTCGATAAGCGGTTTATTCTTATTACGCATTTAGTAGATTCTTTCTTCCAGAAAGGTCCAAACGACATTAAGTAATCAATGAAGATAAAAAAATTTAAGTCTTTAGGAAAATCAGTTTAAACTCAAGATTATAATTATACTAATATATATGAAGAAAATTAATTATATAAGAACTAATGATTATACTGTTGTTGAAAATCCTTTTTTTTTTTTGATCAGTTCGTTTATTTATTAGGCTCAGGGGTAACACTTTGCGGGCCGATATTCAACATTGTAGTTACCAATTTTTTCTTTTTCTTTTTAGTAAAGTGGGGTGCCAATTACTCGTGGCTGCTCGAGGTTAATGGGTCAGCATTATTGTTTGGAAGGGGCTAGGCAGGTATCTTATTTCATGTATTTGGTGCTGCTCATGGTTGCGACATCTCTTAGATCTCGTTTCCTCGTAGTCCCTTACAGGAACTAATCTTGGGAGATGATTGTCCACAGCTTGCTGAGGCAGGTACAAGTAGCACGGAAACAAAAGGATAATATAACTGGGACACATGGGAGGAAATTGAGCCAGAGTAGAGCGCGGAGGTATGATGATCATTACACTCTTAGATCAGACAAACAAAGAGAATTCAACGGCTCTAGACTGCATGTAGGGAAGATCCACGAACTCCAAGAGGCACTCTCTTACTTCGCGGAAGGGTTGTCTACCTCAGGCCGCACGTGTAGTCCAATAAGTCGTGCTCTGGAGGCATCGTATCCGGCAATGCCAACCTGCGTGAGCGATGTCTAACCGGTTCCGCACCTACAGCTACATTGCTTATCGACGAGGTTTATTCTGTACAGATGTGCGTCTAGCGAGTAGTGGTTGGACATAAAAGTCTTGACATCACACGAATGAAAACCGCGACTTACATCCAGACCCTTGAACCACGATCTCGACGCAAACATTACCAGTGAATAATGGAATGTAACTACCGCCCAGAGTAACTTCTTGTCCAATCGTTTTGCCAAACTTTGAAGAAATTTCGGATGCTAATGGGAAAAAAATCATCATGTGAAATTCTTCTCTCAAAAATCTCGCCTTCTTGTGCGCCCACCTTTTCTAGAGAGTCCGCCTTCTCCTTGTCCAAGTGAGCAATGTGGTGACCCATGGCAGACGAAGAATTCTAAATGATCTTTCGACCAACGACACATCTGCTCTTCATTTTGAAAAGAAAGTAAGATGAGTGCTTAACTGTTTTCATCGACTGGAGGCTCCAATGGAACTGAGGTCATCCGAGAAGAAGTCGAAATAATGGTCTATGGGCATGTCGGAAATTATCCCCAATGCGAAATTGATTGCTGCCAGCTCAGCAACATATACGGAACAAGTGTTCTGGAAGTTTCCGGAAGCTGCAGATGGAAATTAATTGTAAAAACTTCACAGAAACCAGTGGATTCATCAATGCGCGACCATCAATTGAAAATTCTTCTATTGCCAGTGGACATGTTGGTACTTTTCGAGTGAAAATATGGGGAATTAAAAATAGGTCGGTGTTGATCTGGAACTCCTTGAACCTCTGTTTCATGGAGAGATCCATAATCAATGGAGGAACTGTGATAAGGAAAGCGAGCATTTCTTCGAAGTTTTCAATTCGAGCATTTCTTCGAAGTTTTCTCAATCACTAGGTCGTTACTGATTCACACTTGATCGTATTCTAGATGAGACTCCTGCAGCGGTACTGTAAGGGTTTCACTAATTCATTCAATTCACCTAATTTATTTTAATCTTAAACTGAATATTGATCTAATGGAAAAGGTCTTACTGAAAAATATAATCAACCCCTGAGAACTCGAAACTGAGTTCAAAAAGTACATGGAAGGCAGTGGACCAGTCGCAATGAAAAATGAATGTTTGGAAAATATAGTTTTGAAATACAACACTCTTCTCAAAGAATGCACTAGAACTGTTACCTAAAACCGCTCGAATCAAAAATACGCACTGCCTCCTTGGATGAACCAATTATAGCTATAGTACCATTTATGGCTATAGTAAAGGCATTTTACGATTTTTTTTCGAATAATCTTCGTATAATCAATCAGATAAAGGACACTATGTATTCTCTGATGTTAATTACACGTTAATTACTGAAGAAAATATATAATTGCATTAAAATCTTTTCAAAACATGCTTGGAAATATGCACCTACATGCGTAACAAGTTTTTGTTAACAAATTGCTAAGAAACAGTCAACTAAAGTTTTGATTTGTTACTGTAGATTAAAAATTTTGTAACATTTTTTTTATGCAAAGTAGTCGTGGACATGTTGAATTTTCATGATATTACCTCAAAACGTTTTGTTTTTACAAAAAAAATATGATTTTTAAGTATGACTATAATTGGAACATTTTTACTTCGGTGTACCAATTATCGCTACAGGCGAAACTACACGCAGCAACCCGTTCATTTTAGCCATAGTGCAATGTTTACATCGACGGTTTTTCAGTTTTCAGTTTCAGTTTTCAGTTGATTTCACGTGATTTCTGCTGTTATTCGAGCTTTTAAATCTCAGGTAATAATAACTATTGAATTTTCTGGGGTTAAAACATATGATCTCTTTCCTAACTTGTAGAATGCCGAAAACTTCGTTCTCAACACCGTACACTGAAGAGGCTATCGAATCATGCCTCCAAACTATAAAGGGCGGCAAATCAATTTATGCAGGATGTAAGGAGTTCGGGATACCGATTTCCACCATCCGGTACAGGCTTAGCGGCAAGTGGCAACAAAAAGCCAAACCTGGACCGCACTCAGTGTTAACGCCAGAAGAAGAGAAGCAGATTGTCGATTGGCTTGGTGGGATGCAGGACCGCGGCTTTCCTGTTACGCGTGAAGCGTTAATGTACAAAGTTAACGAATTTCTAACGGAAAACTCACGCGAAAACCCGTTTAAAAACAATCAGCCAGGTATTTTTGTATAATAAGATCAATGAACTCTGAAATAATGAACTTTCTATGATGTAGGACGAAAATGGTTCAAGGGTTTCATGCGGCGTAACCCAGGATTTTCCCTACGAACACCGGAGAAAGTAACAACGGCAAGCGGGAGAGTTACCGAAACTGACCTTCGAGGTTGGTTCGAGACAGTGGCCAGCTGGTTGATGAAGAACAATCTTCTTGACGTGCTGGATGATCCGAAACGTGTTTACAACGGTGATGAAACATCGTTTTACCTTCACCCTAGTACGAAGGAGGTAATTGCACGCACTGGCTCACGTAACGTGTACGAAATTGAACAGGCGGGTGGGAAACAAAATGTCACCGTGATGTTTTCTTTCGGAGCATCTGGAGTTGTCGTAAGTCCGCATGTCATTGTCCCGGGAAAACGCATCCGAAAAGAAGTGGCACAGGGTTTCCCAGCGGATTGGGGTTTGGGTCAGAGTGAACGTGGGTGGATGGACACGCACAACTTCCGCGATTACATCCTTAAAATTTTCCATCCGTTTCTCGTGAAACAAGGTGTGACATTTCCCATAATTTATTTTGTCGATGGTCATTCATCGCATAAAGCGGTGGAAGTAGCACATTTGTGCCAAACCTTGGGGATCGTGCTTATTTCGCTCTATCCGAATACGACGCATATCACGCAGCCGGCTGATGTTGCCGTCTTCAGACCGCTGAAAAATGAATGGAGAAAGGTTGTTGATGAATGGAGAATGGAACATCAGGGCGAGTCTCTTACATTGCGACACTTCGGTGGAGTGCTGAGTACAACCGTTTCAAGGGCAATTAAAAGCAGTACGATCCAGAACGGCTTTCGAGTGTGTGGGCTGCAACCCTTTGATGCAAATGCAGTTGATTACACTAAGTGCATCGCAAAAGTATCTTCGTCATCGACCAATGAATTACCTTCTAGCTCTCTTCAAGAACCTGTTTTGCCAACTGTTCTAGAACCAACGCACGAACCAGTCCCATCAGAATCAGGATCTGCTACATATCATATGACAACACCGGAACAATTGCCAGTTTTAAATGAATTTTCAGAGCAATCATCAGAGTATGTGAGCATCCACATTGATAAAATTATAGAAGCATATGACTTGATTGGTTACGATACTATGGCAAAGATTGAAGGTGATGTGAACAAGCTCACACGTGAAGAACGTGTGATTCGTTTTTTCTATCGAGAGTTTGTCCGGCCTTACGTAAAATTTACTGACTTGTCTGCATCAAAAAGAAATTATAACCCGCCCTCGGTACAGCTTGATTATGACGAGTCGCATGATATCGAGTTGCATGAAAATCCTCGTTTTCCACCTTCAATATCTGCAGACGCTGATTTCACCGAATGTCAAACTATAAATGATGAACCTATTTTAATAGAAATAAGAGCAGAGCCCAATGAAGAAGACATACATGTCATGCATGTACCTGAGTTTACAATAGATTCCACAACGCAATCAGTGGAAAATACGATTGTGGAGCAATCATCAGACGGTGGCCATGGTATTCAATAGCAATATAAAAATAATGCAAAATTTATTTTTAAAAGTATTATTTTATCTTACAGAAGATATTCACATTGATGACCAAGACGAACCAACTGTTACAGAAACATCAGACGCTGAAACTTGCCTGCAAATGAACGCTGAAGGTAAACACGGTTTCCATTGGAAGAATATCATATTATGCAATAATTTAATTTATTACTCAGATACAACAAAAACCTGCGCGGATCTAGGCAATATTCAAAAAGATTCTACACGTTGTGTCACTTCTAAGCGTAGGCTATCGGAGATATTGAAGCTTCCACCAACACCTCGACGCAATCCAAAACATCGGAATTATTCAATGCAGTATACACCCGTTCTCACAGCCGGGGAACGTCTTGAAGCGATTCAGAAGAAAGAAGCAGAGAAAATGGAAATTGAACAGACAAAGAAAAGGAAAGCTCTTGAACGAAAAGACATAAAGTTAAAAAGAGAGGAAGCAAAAAAGGCTAGAATGGAGGAACGTGAGCGAAAAAAGAAGGAACAAAAACAGAAGAAATTTAATCGGAAAACCAAGAAATAATCCTTTTTTTTCTGAAATAAGCCATTGATGTACTTATTATACTTAAAATACCTAATACAATATATGATGAATTAATAATATGATGCAAAACAAAAGATTTGTTTATTTTTATGAGAATGAATAAATCGATCCCTTAATTAATAAGCTCATCTACATTGTCTTCAAAATTTGATAGCCTTCCAATGTTTCCTGACAAGAGTCTTCAATCATAACGTATTATTGTGTACATTGAATAATTTTCCGATATTTTGTTAATCAACAATGGTGCCCGATTTTGTTAATCAACAATGGTGGCGCTCGCAACTTTTTTGTTCTTGCTTGTCGTTTGCTCAATATCGCCAACTAACACCAAATTATAGTTTTTGAAATGTTCAATAAATCACGTCTGTTTATCTGTGTCACAATAGTAAATAATAAATTAATATATAATTCTTATTTACCATTCAATAAAGCTATTCTCAACAGTCTATTTCACTATAACCATAATAGGAACACATGTATGACGAACAAAGGAACCATATGGCTATAATAGGAACCCGGAATAAGCATATTTATTTATATTATAATTTAGTTAGGTTCATTAATTCGTGAAATTTGATAAGTTTATCTTAACAATAAGACATTAAGCCTCAGTTTTTAGTATAGTATATGTAGTATCACGAAAACATGCGTACAACGATGACAAATATATGACTGGAAGCGACAAACTATAGCCATAATTGGTACATCCACCCTATTTTCTCCCTCGAAAAGCTATGCTTTGTTTCTACTTTGCACATATCCATTCTCATTTGAACTATTTAATCGTTTCATGGGGTAGAGCTAGTAAGTCAAAATTAAGAAAACTCCAAATCTTGCAGAATCGGTGCCTTAAAATTATTTATAAATTACCATTCTTATACCCTACAGCTCAATTATGCACCGATTTCACTTACAAAATTTTACCAATTCTTGCGTTATGTGAGGAGCAAACCTTGTTAATGGTTCATTATATTCTACATAACCCGCAAGGGTTACATAACCTAGCAATGAATGCGTCACCTCGGATTCACAATAGCAGGCAAATTAATCATCTTTCGAGATCCCGCGCGCATTCTGTTTTTGATCAAAAATGGACTTCATTTATAGGTTCCACAAAATATAATAACCTACCAAGAGATCTTCAACAAATAACAAAAACTTCCTCTTTCAAATCAAAGATAAAACACTTGTTGCTGGAGCGAAGCGTTCAATTGCTAATTTGAAGTATTTATATTTTTATTGTTTTTTTTACTCTTATTCTCATAAGGTTTTCTTCTTTTGTTCTCAACCGTCATTAAATGTAATGATTTTTTTTTCGGTCAAATTTCTTCTATGTATACACATATTTTGAAATTGTTGAATTTGAGTTGCACTTCTTTCAAAGGGTTTTAAACCCCACTAGAAGCACACACATTGTTTTGTTTTGATGTTTAGTCCCTCTGTTCATTCAAATTTAAATGTTGTCATCCATTATTAAATTTTTATTGTTGTTTTTTGTAGTTTATGGTTGATTTTAGAGATTGCTTGCGATATGTTTGAATACGTGATTGTTTTCACGAGTCTTGTAATCCTTGCGGGTGTAGCGTCGAATTTCGATTGCTGTATTGGTTTAACCGGAGAGCACTAGAAAAACATCATTAACACTCTTTACGTTTTGAAAGCAAGATTAGGGTAGCTTTACCAATTTCGTTCATCTCCGTATTGTCATAGGGATACTCTATTGGCGATAAGCGAATATGGCCATCGTTGCGACCCAAAACGCCCATACGCATTTTTGTTACATTATTTCTCGTAACTTGCATATTTTTGAACCAAGCCGTAGAGTAGTAAGGATGTTGATACTCATATCCATGGTTTGTGCTGTACTGCAAACAGCCATATGTGACTGAAAAAGTATCTTTAAAATATGGTTGTCATGGTTTTAGGTAAATAACACTGTTGATACCTTCAAATCTGTTCGTATTGTCTTGTAAATTAAGACGAAGTATGACCCAAATTGGGCAAATAGAATGGTTACAATCGAGTTTCCACTGGCTGCAATAATGACCTCCACACGCTTAAGGAACGAACGGCGGTTTATTTCGACTTTATGAACTCATACAAAGCTGTTTTGAAATGCAGTTTTAGGACTCATTCATATTATCTTGTTATGTTCAGTTGAAAAAGCATTTTAAAACCATTTTGCCTCCAGTAAATGCATTAAACGGCAAATTGGAATTGAGGGAAGCCACCAAATAACCAAATAGTTTTTAAGTAGTCATTGCGAAGATAACATGGCTTTATGGCAGAGTTGTGATTTTTTTTTCCAATCGCCATATTGAAATACACAAAATAATTGAAATGTGGAAAAATAAATGCACCAAATTGTAAATGTAATGCAAATAAACTGTAGAACTGTAGATCGTTTTCTGCATTTTTTTTTTAGATAATCTTTTTGAATTCCATAAATTTTCAAGAAATTCATGATTAATTTATCAAATATATTTGTTTTAATTCTGGGTTTGTTGTTGTGAACTCGCAAAATTTCCGAGGCGCATTAATTGTTGGCTCTTATTGTGCCAATATTTAGCACAAAATTAAATGTGTGTATGATTTGGAGCATGATACGCTGTAAAAAACTAAATTTGTTTTGGATATTTTGCAATAAAAAAAATTTCCCGCAACACTTGATCTTTTTTCTTCGATATTATTTACTGCTAAATGAATCAGAAGAGCAGAGAATTGAACAAAGCAGAACCACAAAAACCAACCACGATATCACAGTTAAGTTTGACAGCTGTGGCCATTTGGCCGCAAGCTGGGTTTCATGGCAGCCAAAAAAGTTTTATGAAGGTTCTCAAGTGATCTACCTAGAATATTTTCAAAATCTTTTTGTTCTTATAAAGGTTTTATTAGCTTGTTTTGATACCCGTCTATACTGCCGTGAAACGCATATCAGTCCTATATGAATAGGAAAGCAAGCAAAGATGGGACTGATATGCGTTTCACGGCAGTATAGAGTGGGCCACTTTCTACAAATTTTAGCTTTAAGAAGCATAGAGTAGACTGTTGGTAGACAAAACAGTTTTGAATGAAGTTTTATCAACAAAACCGGGAGGAATGATATACAGCTGGAATAAAACATAAATAGTTACGTGGGACAGCTCTTTGATCTACTGAAAAACATACTTACTTAAAATTCCGATGTAGACCTCTGTGTTTACTTTGTCACCTTCTGGAATGAACACCGGTTTCATTTTTTTGCCATCGGAAGCCACAAATCCAAACACCATAACGCTAACGCTAGCAGGCCACGTCTTTCACCGGGAGAGAACTTATATTGTGATCGGTTCTGCAATTTTATACGGGATCGACGGTAAACATGCTCTCGTCAGTGAACAGGCTTACCGGATTTTTTCGCTTGAGGAAGTTTAAGATTTTCTTACATTGCTCGACTCTTAGCTCCCGGATACGGTTGGTAATCATGAGAGTTTCTTCCATGCCCTCGACGTCGCCCCGCAATATTCCTTTACGATTTTCCATGCCGTATAGTCGCTAATCCCGTGTTACATCACCATTTTCCTAATTGAACGCATGAGATTTAGCCGAATCTTCTTTTTTTATGGAAGAAATAACCCTCGGAGTCCAAGCTGACCTCGGACGACCTGTAGACAGTCACGGATAGTTTCTTTTCTTGGTCATAGACCCTTTTCTTGGTCCACCGGGACACTTTCACAGTGATTGAAATGTCTTATTTCGTCATTTGCACTTGGGACAAATCACGAATACACTGCTCCTTCGACACGATGCAGCTGTCAAACTAAGGACATCGGTTTATTTTACTCGCAACCTACTATGATAGGAATTATAGTTTATGTACATGCAAAGAAAACCAAGGCATTGTATGTAAGGTGTGGCCCATTTAGTATTGGAACAAACATTTTTGATTCTTACAGCGACCCTAGTGGTCGGGTTTGAAACTATGACATCTTATGTGTTCCCTATAACAATAACAACATCAGAAGTTTTTTTTCACGGTGCAGTTCGAACGTTCCAACCTGATGTTAGCGTGCTTCAAGCTCAATCCGACCAGTTCCAGGAACATCATTTTGCAGAAAACCTCCTTCTCCATGAAGGAATCAGCAATGCACCATGGTTTACCGTGAGAAATCCGACGCCTTTAAATTTGTTCATAGACATGGAATACCTGAGAACTTCGAAAAGTATCAGGCTTTCAAACGCGGCCTCAAGAGCCTCATACTGGCAGTTACTGGAGATAATTCGCCAATTACGGGCTATCGCGGGAAACATCGAAGAACACTCTATGGAATACGGCGCGAAGATTGCGTAACCCAACCACGAACAACGAGAGCGAATGAACTCGAATTCGATAGATGAGATAAGCCAACATTTTACAATGCTAGAACTGTCTCTCGCACTTCTTTCGTGTTGCAGTACGGCTTTAGGGACTACTAGGATCACGTTTAACTTGATTAAGGACCTTCCAGACGTCGCTAAGGGGCGCATGTTGAACTTGTTTGATCATTATCCGCAACTAAACATTGTACCGAAAGATTGGAGACGGCTGAGAGTTATAGCCATTCAAAAGCCTGATACACCCACAATTGACCATCTATCTTATCGACCCATCGTGATGTTATCGTGTATTCGAAAACTGCTAGAGAAAATGATTCTCTTTTGGCTGGACAAATGGGTTGAGACGAACAACCTACTTTCAGATACTCAATATGGTTTCCGTATGGGGTAAGGGAACGTACGACTGTCTCGCGTTGCTTCCCGCAGAGTTTCAGTAACCTCTGGCTAAAACAATAGCAAATTCTGTTTTCTTGGATATCAAGGGGGATTTTTATTCAGTTTCTGTTCAAGTTGAATTCCATGATAGTGGCTTTTCACCATGAAAGAAATTTTTTTCAACACTTTGCTGTCAGAGAAACACATGAGTTTTTCTCATGAAAACTCGACATCTACCAGGGATCATGTTTAAGCCCTCTTCAGGTAATTTGTCTGCGTATTACTCTTGGCTGTATGCACTCAACGCATAACATGAGTCTCGAAGTTTTGGCAGGAGTAAAACCTCTCTAGAATCGGTTCTGGGAGCTCTCGCTCAGAATATCAATCAAATGTGCAGTTCCTTAATTTATTATGATCTTTCCATGAAACAAGCATCTCATGGGACTCCGGATAAACTTCGTTCTTATTCCGCGTATTTTTACAAAAAAGTACCAACACGTAAATTCTGAAAAAAGGTTCTTCACTGACAGGTCTCGCCTCAATGGATCCACTGACTTCGGTGTCTTCAATGACAACTCTAGCGCCTTCCACAGATTTCAGGAAGCTTGTTCAGTTTATGTTGCTGAGCTGGCAGCAATCAACATCGCATTGAGGATGCCCGCAGACCATTACTTCATATTTTCGGACAGCCTCAGTTCGATTGAGGCCCTTCGGTCGATGAAACCTAGTAAACACTCATCTTATTTCCTGTCAAAACTAAGGGAACAGATGAGTGTGCTGGTCGAAAGATCATATTTGATCACATTTGTATGGGTCCCTTCACGTTGCTCAATCGCAGGCAATGAGAAAGCGGACTCATTCGCAAATGTGGGCGCCCAGGAAGACGATTTGTATGATAGACAAATTTCACACGATGAATTTTACCATTTAGTATGTCAGAGTTCCCTTTCGAGTTGGCAAACCGATTGGGACACCGGAAATCTAGGACGGCTGTTACATTCCATCATTCCCATTGTTTCATCGAGGGCGTGGTTTAAGGACCTGCACGTTAGCCGGGATTTCATCCGTGTGATGAGTAGACTTATGTGCAACCATTATCAGTTAGATGCACACCTCTATCGAATTAACCTCGTGGACAGCCATCTTTGCCGGTATGGAAACGGTTATGATAACATCGATCACGCAGTCTGGCAATGCACGGATAATGACGCCCCTAGAGGCCCAAGAATAATGAATACCCTAGAGGCACAAGGAAGACAACCTTATGGTTCTATGAGAGATGTGTTGGGATCTCATGATCTTTGTTATATGCAATCGATTTATGTGTTTCTCCAAATTTCTAGTTTAAGAGTTGAATCTGCTTGTGTTTTTTTTCTTTGTTTATTAGTTTGTGTTTGTTTTATTCCAACATCTGAGGAGTCTCATCGTCGCCCAAGGGTAACCACAACCGGCCGAACACAATAAGGGAGCCCAGACCATAAAGTGCTGGCGACATGTATCTGATGAGACTACAGCATCCCATTTCCAAGTTCCTCTATCCAATCCGTCAACAAAATGTCACCCATTTTAACCTCGGGTAACCGCGAGTAAACGGCCCAAGTCATACCAATGCTAGTATTAAGAAATTCATAATATTAAAAACAATAAAAAATCGGTTCGCTAAAGCTATGACTATTAAGCCTCCCAAAAAAATAAACTAGTTAAAATAAAAAAAAATAAAAAATTCTAAGGAAAGAACATAGATGACATTGAAAAGGCAACAGTTTATCCACTAATAATCGAATAATACAATGATTACTTACGTAAATGCGAAGCAACGAAGCGAAAATTTACATAAAATTTGCCTGACATGCTTTAGTTTAGTTGTCTGGACATTTTAATGAGGGGAGTATGGACATTTTCTTTCGATAAAAATCTTGAGACCAGACCGGGGATGAAACTCAGCCACCTTCAGCGTAGTCTTAACCAAATAAGAGGACTCGTCATAAAAGTCCGTCCAAAAGTGAGCGTTTTGACCATGAAGAGGATGTGATCAAGAATGTGATATGAACTAAATAGTCATTCCAATAGATTTTTTGATTTTCTGTTATATTTTTATACAATTTACATATTAATCAAAAGCGATGCAGTCATTTTCTTGTTTTATCATAGTTTTGCTTCCAACTATTTTCTCCCGTTCTGTTCTGGGCTAGTTTTCCATTTCCATTTCTCTTTCTTTCTTTCTTTCTCTCTCTTTCTCTCTCTCGCTCTCTCTGTCGCTCTTCTTTTATGATGTTTTCAAACCACCATTATTACCGCACACATACCACTACTGCTAATCAAACTTACGGTGCAAAACAAGCTCCCAGCACCAACCGCCGACGGCAAGTTCATTTGAAGCTAGTGGGTAAGCCCGAGCTGAGGTTTCACCACGCGGAACGTCCATGATGCATCACTAACGATACGTTAATTGCAATATTTTCTATAATTGATCGGCACTTGGCACCGGGAGCCGTTCTTGGAGCCACAAGTTCAATCGGTTAACCCCCTGCACAGTTGAGCCAAACATTTATCTTCTCTACTGTGCATCCACAGAACATGTTAGCTGATGTTTTTATTTTTCATCAATATTTTACTTCAAGCCATTTGCTGTAGCAGCGTTCGTTATTATTTGCTTCGGTATGTTTTTCTTATGTCATTCTGATTATAATTGTGCACAAGTGCAGAAAGCAAGCCATGGTTAGTTTACTGTTGGTAGGTCCACATAATGCTGATTCATTTGTTACTGTTTGTCTTAGCGGTTTTTCGTGTGTTTTTTTTTTTGTTTAAGTTTGTTTTGTTTTTATTCAACATAGCAAGCTACTTTTTTGAGTGTGTGTTCAATTATCTTATTGGGACATTTTTGCCCTCATTTCTTATCAACGTGTTATGTCCCAGTCATCTTCTTGTGTTTTTGTTCTTTGCCGAAAACAAAACTCAAAATGTCACTAGGTAGATTAACTTACGTGAGCTTCTTCCTAGAGATGTTTGCAAATATGATCACAATAATTATATCTGGCTTGTTTTTTCCCAAAACAATTTTTTGGTTGTTCCTTTTATTTTACTTTCAAACATAGCACAATAAGCTCCTAGATGAAAAATAATTTTTTTTTATAAATATACCTTTTTTGTTGCAGCTATTCTTTTTTTTTGTAACTTATATTTCTGGATACATACTTGTGATTTTGTTCTGAAGGCAAGATATATTATTTTTTTGGGATTTTTATCTTTTTGTATTTACATTTACACGCATGATCCTAGTCTTAGTGATTTTGAGAAATGGGAATGTTGGTGTGATGCTTATGGTCTTGCTTAGCTTTGGTAGTGTTACAGGTTTGATCGTGAAAGATAACTACGTACGTGGAATGATTCTGTAGAATGTGAAATTTGTTGGCTATAAGTTCGTTCGCTTCTGCATTTACGGGATTCTCTAAAAATGGGAAGGGATCGATTATATGATAAGTGATATTTTCTCTTTATTTTGTTTGGTTTTTGACTTCTCTGAAGGATAAATACGTTTGATATTTTCTTGCATTTTGTACTAACACAAAGATTGCGGTACATGGAATTAAGTTTTCAGCGGCAATTTAAATTGATTTTTTATTTTAGTTTCAAGCACTTCATGGATTGTATTCTTTGCAAGCAAGCTGATTTTCATTCGGGCATGTTAAGTTGGGATTTTTACATTGTAAAATATGTGTTTCTCAGACGGCGTTCTACAATTTTCTTCGAATGTAAATAGCTTAAGATCATAGAAAATGCATGTTTTTGTGTGGGTTGTGTAAATTTCCTGAACTGTAAGTTAATATTGGTCCATCTTACACAGATTGAAAAGAATTCAACTGAAAATAAATAATTTATTTTAACTCCATTGAAATCCAAGATAAGCATACCAAAGGCGTTTTTCCAATAAATTCAAAAAAGATATGTCATTTCTTAACAATCACTTTAAAAAACAGAAATATTAACCACCCTACGATTTGAAAAAAATATTTTCTTGCGCAAATATCCTACGTAGCTGCTTCAGAGTTGAACATTACAGTTTTCGTGGAAGTCATTCATCACGTCTAGTGCCGTAAAAATTCTGATCACTAAACACAGATATAGTTTTCCACTAAGACATAAGCCATATTATAAAACACATAAAACCTTGCGCAAAGGGTGGGTGATTTTGTATCTTGGAACTGAACTGTTGCATTTCACCTTAAAGTGAAACATAAATAGATTACACGTCTTCTTAAAATATTTACATTTTTGTTTCTTTCTTGTTTTCCTATCCAAAACATTTCTCTAAGTTATTTTCTCTTTCATTTTCTTGCCCATCGTTCATCTCTCCTAGGATGAATCTGACCTGTATTGAAGCGTATATAATTGTTTAAAGTTTTCTTGTTTGTTTGTTTTCACCGAGGACTGGATACAGTTACTTTGTTTGTATGGTAAGTACGACGTATTTGGTTTTATTTCTCTTGGAAATATTTCGAAAGTTATTTATGCTAGCTAGAGTCAAGCGTTTGCCATCAAAAAGTACGATTAGTTTTGGCAGGATTAAAGGTTAAAACTTTGGATCGGTGAAGAAGTGTGATGGTTGGTGAAGAGCTGTGACAACGGTAAGGGTTCAGCATAACAAAAATTTACTGTTGTAACGAGTTTTGCAGATGAATTAATTGCTGTTGCTCAAACATTTTCTAACTTGCACAGCAAAAACTGACTTAAACAAGGTTGTATACCTGCTTTCATAGTAATTTGTTAGTTATTCATGCAATTTGAATTGAAAATACGAATTTTGGTGCGATGAATTATCTGGTTCGATCTCCATACATTTCGTAGAATCGCATAAGTAGCCCTAGCCTCCTTGATTCGTGCACCCATGTCGCTCTTGGTTCCGCCGTTTTTCAGTGTCTGGCTGCCAAGATATTGGAAACTATCGTCTTTTTTCAACTTCGAACGCGAGTGATCGAGTGAGTTCAGAGAAAAAAATCTGGCTTCCTGGTGAGATGTGGTAGTTCGCAGGGTATGGTGGGCCAGGCGATAGGGATCCTAATTTACTGTGATCCATATTATTTGTTCGCCGTTCCTGCCGTGCCACTATATCTTGGCAGGAGTAAACCATTTTTTGAGTGGATCCAACAGGATCCGTACTGGTGGTATAAATCGATCCAAATTGGCTCTCACGCTTTAATGTAAATTACATTGTTTTCCTAATGAAAACCCACCTTTACATTATGTGAGTGGCCCAAACAGCATCCTCACTGTTGGTTTAAATCATCGGTCCTTATCGGCTTTTCAGCATTATTAAAAAAATCCTTGTTTTCCTAATGAAAACTCGCCATCTCACTTTGTGAGTGGCCACAACAGCATCCTAATTGTTGGTTTGAATCGGTTTAAATCGTAAATCCGTATTAATATTGAAATATTTCACTAGACAGCTTATCGATTACCCAAACGAACCCTATTGCCATCCAATCCTGTTATCCAACATCCCAGTGATTTCTCGTGGATGCAGACGTATTCGCGGTTTCCAATAAAGCGTGTATCACGTCAAGCCTTTCCTTATTTGACCTGCATTCGGGAGGGGCCAGCGCCGGTATTGCATTAGTTTGGGCTCCCAGATATTACAGCATGATTCTCTGCGTAACTACAGCTGATCTGACAATTACGGAGTAGCAACCTCCGGCGGTCAATCATGCTCATGATCATGCTTATGCTCAATGAATACTATATTCACTTGCTCCAGCATGATTCAGACCGAGGCAATATGGTCCCCACAAGATGTTCCAACATACGGAAGAATCCATAAGAAATTCATAAAAAATTGCACTGAAGACAAGATCACAGCTTGTCCGGAGCTACGAGCAGGTGTATCCTTATCAGGAGTCACTACTAGAATCAACCGGCTCAGGGACAGGAACGCTAGTAAGATGCAGAATGCCGAAGAAAACAAATTGCTTGACCTAAAAAATTAATTAATATACTAGAAGATCACTGTCCTAATAATATTGTCGACTCAACTCAACAAGTCTGGAAAATGTTCGTGTGTGTGCGCGACGCTCTAGTTATATTATAAGCACATGTTCTTAGTTCTTCATAGCGTCCAAGGAGTCATAAAATAATCTACTAGATCAACCACGACTTGTTTAAAGCGGATTGCAAAAAATCACGTCCAGGCAGGTTCATACAGTCCCCTTCTATAGCTTACATGTCAGTTATTCTGAAACCAAATGTTCGAGGTTCTCCAAATTGTTTTTGAGTTCAGGTTAAAAAATCTACTAGATCAACCACGACTGATGCAATGCCGATTGCAAAAAACAAATGCCAATACAGCTTCATGCGAGTCAATGCGTTACATTGAAACAAAATATGCTCATTAAAGTTCACAGAGCCCAAGGCCAA
Source organism: Aedes koreicus (assembly GCA_024533555.2). Lineage (NCBI taxonomy): Eukaryota > Metazoa > Arthropoda > Insecta > Diptera > Culicidae > Aedes > Aedes koreicus. The sequence continues at coordinate 201,187 of JAHHFK020003530.1, forward strand.
AAGTTAACTTATCAGTGATATTGGAACCAGATGTTCTAGGTATTTCAAATCGTACTACAGTTCAGATCGTATAACCCACTGAACCAACTACGACGCATACAATATCAATTGCAACGAAACATGCCCATGCAGGTTCATAGATCCCATACGTGTACTAGTTTCTGCAAGTTGACCTGGAGTTGAGTTTATCAAATGATCTATAAAGGACAAAAATCGGCATTGCAGTAGGCGTTATCAATATCGTAGACCATTTGAACCGTTGTCAAGATCTTGAAGAACCTAGAAAATCCAGTTTCAATATAACTAATCCAAAAACTACACGCATGGGCAATATGAACCAGTATGGGGATGTTTTGTTGAAATCAACATTGTAAATCTGTTCTGTTGCAATTGATCTGAGCTTCAGTACATCGAATTGTAGTTGATCTGAACTCCAGGACATTTTGGCGAACCTAGTACAGCTAGTTTCGATAAACCTGGCAGGTTAGTTAAAGACATGGGTTTTACGGGCATACTTTGTTGCAAGAATCACCGGATGAAGATCTTTGGACCTTTCGCAAGCACTGCAAACTTCTTGGAAGTAGTTCTCTGAACTTGTCGGAAGAAGTTTTGCAAACTTGTCGGAAGAAGGTCTGCAAATTTTTCGGAATATTTTTTTTCGAATTTATACGAAAAAGGTCAACGAACTTGTCGGACGAATTTTCCAAACTTCCCGAAAGAAGATGTCCGAACATATTGAAAGAGGTTGTTCGAACTTGTTGGAAAGAGTTCTCTGATATTGTCAGAAGAAGTTTGACAATTCTGCAATTGAATTTGTCTGAAGATGATTTGCTAACTTGTCGTATGGCATGACTCAAATTCGGCGAATAGAGTTCTCCAAATTTGTCGGAGGAAGTTTTCCGAACTTAAAGGGCGAAGGTTTATAAATAATATAAACGAACTTGTCCAAATAAGTTCTTCAAATTTGTCGAAAGAATTTCTCCGAACTTGTTGGATGCCGTTTTTCAAACTTGTTGGATGACGTTTTTCAAACTTGTTTGAAAAAGTTCTTCGAATGTTTCTGAGAAGGTCGATGAACTTGTCGGTAGATGTTCTCTGCAAAAATTGTTGAAAGAAGTTACAAATGCATGTCGGAAGAGATGTCCGGAACTATCGGAATAAATTCTCCGAACTTGTTGGAAGAAGTTTTATGAACTTGTCGAACGAAGTTCTTCGAACGTCATGGAAGATTTCCGATCCTGGCGGAAGATGGAACTTTATGAAATTCCGACAACTATTGAAAAATGTGTTTAACTTTCTTAGAGTTCAGATTTGAAACTTCTTAGTCAACTTCGTAGAGGTAAATTTCCGCTAATAATCGATCGAAAGTTTCCGCTAATGATCGATAGAACTTCTCTAAAGTAAAGTATATTTTCGCTACAGTTCTGTAAAACTTTTTTGCAGTTCTGTATAACTTCTTTTCATATATGGGGAATATAACGGCTGTTCCAGAAAGTATAAGTACACCTTATTTTAACGGTCAATTTGAATATAATGAAATATTTCAACATGTTTTGGCTGCGTCCTTTTGTTTGCACAATTTTGAATGACATAGCATCAAAAAAGTGTTCAGTTTTGTGTTACCTATCAAAATGCGCGGTCTTACTCCGGAGCAACGAAAAAGTATAGTGCACAAATGGTGCACTGTGAGTGGACTCTCCTTGAGAAAATTGGCCAAGGAAGAGGGTGTAAGCGTCGGAGCGGTACGATCTGCGATTCGAAAATATAGAGAACAGCGTACGTTTGAAGATGCGCCGTGGTCGGAAATCCGGTCCTGTTAGTCCGGATATCGATAAAAATATCAGGGATGCCTACAAGCGAAAACCAGTGGGTGCAACCCAGAGAACATAACATTCCTGGAAAGCATCGATCTTCTTCGATTCACAACAGCCTTTGAAAATCATCTTGGGTTTGAAAAACGCTGTTTACTGTCTTGCAGAATTCCCGAAGGCATTTTCATGCAGTTTCCGGATCACTGCCGTGCATTTTTGTAGGATTGTTAAGCCCCACTGATACTACACCTACTATTGAATGGGCATACGATTTAACCTGCAGAGCGAATACCATTTCGTTAACGCAGCTCTCAATCAACCATAACTATCAGAGAACGTCGTAAGATTGCCAACAGCTTTGAGATAATGGCGCTAGATGAAAAGAAGATGTGTCCATGGACAAGGTAGACTAACCAAACACAAAAATATTATCTATAATCCAAAAGCAAACTATACAATGAAAGTATTACTCAAATGGCTCTAGGGAATTAGGTTCTTTTGGCAATATTGTAGTTCATGCCAACGGAAAAAATAACAAACCTTGGAAAGTGTGAACAAACCGTCCACTGACTGCCCTTGCGAATTTATCATGTTTGCGAATTTTGAAGAAAAATTGCAGTTGTTATCATAATATTCTAAGCTATCGCCCTCGGTTCCGAGCTTATTTGAAAACAAGCCTCAGATTCGACACCATATTATTCAAAATCCATCAACGATCAAATCCCAGCTTTCAAATCAAACCACCTATCATCCACTTAAACCACCACACTTCTTGATCCAAAGTCCATGCCCATCTTACGAATTCCATCACATGTATCCTTTTCAGTTTCCTTCTACTTTGTGTTCTACCACCATAACCTCTATCTGTTAGATCTTACATAAGTGTTGAAAATAAAGTTTCTCTGTTACGCACATTGTCTTCAAATTATCGACTACTACACATTTGTTTTAGCTAAATTCAAACAGCCGCTCGAAGCTTAATTGATGTAGAAAACGGACAGTTATAGGTTTTCTTCAATCACACAATCTAGCTTACTAAGGTTACAGTTGCTGATGTCGTCGGTTGTTGGCAGCAGTACCCGCTGCTGTTGTTCGTTCTCTCCATCTTGAGTTGCCATAAGCTGCGGCGATCTCCCTATCACTTCGGGCCCCGTACTGGTGCTGGTGGCGTTGCAAATAATACTAGTTTTCCTGCTATCACTGTTGCTGCTACTAATGTTTGTATTGATGCTACTTGCTGTTACTGGCTGATGACTAGTGATGCTGTCGTTGCTGCTTATGTACGACACCGTCGTGATTGACGTTTCCGACGACAACGTGGACGCGATCGAAGCTATTGACAGCGACGAAAGGGATGATACCCGGATGCTTTTGCCACAACTACTAATACTACTAGAATAGCCTCCAGTGGCTTTGATGAGTGCAATCTTCTGTCAGGTTGGTGGTAGCATTGTATGCTATGGACTGTTGGGACACTCGACGATTTTCTTAATTATCAACGGTGACTGCAGGTGCCGATGGGGGATGATCTCCCGTTCCGCGGCTAGTGGCCATATTTCCTAAATTACAATTACGGGGTTCTTGATTTACTACAGGTGGAAATGCGAATGGCAGGGTTTCAGTGTTTTTGTGAGTTGTGTCAGTATGACATTCGGGATGATCGGAAAATAAGATTAAGGATTCATGGGTAGAGAAAGGGGAATTGTACATGTTTTGAGAAACTGACAGACACGCAATTTTCGACAATTTAATGTGTCAATACTCTACCTGCAGTGACTTTGCTCGTTCTCAGGAACTGGCCCTATCCTTTTTAAGCGAGAACGAGCTCATCAAGTTTTTTAAAGTCGCTCCAATTCCTTTTCCTGGTGTGTGCGAATCAGCTGAGTAGCGACCACTACCTTCTGGATGAGCATCGAGACACTTCTGATATCGAAGCTAGAAAAGTTCAACCGAGTTTTATCTTCTCCTGTTTAGCCTAGGAAACAAAACATCTAAGCTTACCTTACAAGCAGCTTCTATCGTCTTGCATAGTGCCCCACTAGATGGTTCACAGTAAAACACGTGCGCTACGAACTTGTCCTGTGCGGTGTGCATAATGAAAGCGCAGTTTTTGACATTCTTACCAATGCCTAAAAAGCTTAGGTACCTCACCCTACATTCGCACAGCAAACGAGATTCTGGGTCCTGCAAACAAATGGTTATCAAAAGTTTTAATCATAATTACCACCAGTGATAACCAAACCCACCGAAGTATTAACACTGATCATGCTGGGTGCGACCGAAACGTTGACATTGTCCCAGTTTTCCACTGGGGTACTAGTGACCAATTTGCAGATGGCGTCGTTCAGAACATCCATCCCGGTTGGTTGATCTACCTCAAGCGAACCGAGGTACTGCGCCTTGAGAACCTTTTTTGGTTCCTCCATAGGGGTGGGAAAAGATGCTGCTGTGAAAAATCGCAAATGTGAATAGAGGCGGTTTTTTATATTGAAAGATGCTGGTCAAACTCACGATGCCGTATCCATCGTCGGTTTTCGGTCGGCAGATCAGTTGGACGTATAGCACAGCGGGAACTGCCCAAGCTCGAACTGTTCGTATCGAGCTGGAGGGATCGTTCAATCATTATTCGCTTGCAGATGTCTCTGTTGAAAAGAGGAAAATGGATTTATTAAAAGATACTTCAAGATACGGAGAAGAAAGTCTTACAAAGATTTGATGATAGAAATTGAAATGCACTATGTAATATTTTCAATGAAATATATAAATGAAACATTCGTAAATCTCAGTAATCACACTTCGTGGATTGATTGGCACATTAAACTGGGATTAGAGTCGGCTTATTTCTTCGCTGCATTGATTTAAAATTCCTTATTCTTGATCACCATCTAACAATTTAAGCTATCAATTACAGCCAGTAACAAACAATCATAGCCAGTTTGATTACCATCACAATCGGCACTAAGTAATTGGCACTCGTCAGAATATGTGCAATGTACTTGGGGCACACCGAGAGAAAAAAAAACCACGTACAGTAAACGCAAAATAATCCTCACGTTGATTCCAAGTGACACACATGTAATTTTTTTCCGCTATAAAATCCAGTAATGATTAGCTAAAATTCATATAGGGGAAGTGCTGGTAAGCTCGGTCCTGTGGGTATGCCCGTTGCTCTTAGGTTTTTTTTTTTTTTTTTAGAAAACAGTGTTTTAATATGTTTATGAACGCTGGTCATCTAGGGTTTTACTAATTTCGACGTTTTGAGTGAGGGGCGATTCAGGTCAACATATTGACAATCGTAGTTGCGTATTTTTTGCGAAATAAAATGTTGTTTGTGTCATAAGGTTTTTAAGGTTTTGTCGCGCATTGATTTGTATTATTTTGAATGAATGTATTTTTTTCGTTTTTCGTGCAGTAAAATAATGATGTGTATTACTTTTCGTATAATACGAATAATAATGCTGGTACGAAAATGAACACTGTGAGTTATCTCTCTCAAAAACAGGTATTGAGCGTTCATTGATGTGAGTGCATACAACATTGTTCGTATTACGGTATTGATCTCAATTAATCGTGTTTTCTGCCATTTCGGCCATTACAGTGTTAACGTTTGCAATTCAAACCAGCAAGTTGGTGCGCCGAAGAAATATCAATTGATGATTGAAATTTTCGATTGAAAAATTCGATTTCGGTCATCCCTCCGTAGTAGTTAACCGCTTATAAAACTCTTTGTTCTAGCTTCTCCTCTCAAGTAAGTAGTAATGTAGTTTTCTCAGCATAATTTTACAGTATGGGAAAAAAATATTTCTCCGCATTTTCAACAGCTTCATTCCCGAGATGAGTTAAACCAAGAGGTGCGCAAAAATCATCGGGTTTCCGCGGTTAAAAAATGAAAGCGATAAAATGGCTACATTTTGAATAATCAAGCAAACACAAATAATCTCCATACATTTTCATATTCCAATTTCTACCCTAACATCCGTGCTCCATCGAAACATTTTCTATTGTGATGCGTCCAACTCAATGGGTAAATTGAACTGAAGGTGAGTTTGAAAGAAGGAAAACTTGGAATAGAGCACACGTACCCACTGGTTGACACTAAATATTGGCCAACGTGCTTTTGCACATTTGTTTGAGGATTTGTTAACCGACAAAATTTCCAAATCCAAAGTTCGGATGCCGTGCTGCATCAGTGCCCGGACTTTTTGTTCATGAATCTGGACACTTTTCAAATCACAAACTAGCATGTAGTTATGAGCTTGTAAATTTATTATAATAGCATATTAGCGTTAAATCTGACAGGGTTTATTAATCAATCTCTTTTACAATTTTTCCAAGTTGTAACATTCCGCCCACTTACATGTTAGGCGGTGGGGTTCTTTTTCGTGATTTGGAATCGGTGGATTGTGAATTTATAGTTAGGTTATTACAGGATGCGGAGGGACTGCTTAGGGAAGCATACATTGAGAGTAGTTGAGCGGAAAAGATAAATAAAAATTACCTTTCAGATGATTTGTTTATAGATCAAAGCAATAATTAACCTTCAAACATGATATGTACTCACTAACAATAAAGGGTGATAGTAACAGTATAGACCAGTAATATTTCAAGATTAAGGGGCTATTAAGTAGAACAGCCGACAGAGTTCATCAGATATAGCTCGAATGGGCTTCTGCTTAATAAACAACTGAGTATTATAGTAATTTATTCAATGAAATCTAGGATTTTTTTTCATTAGGGTGAGTCTAACATTGAGAGATTTTCTCCTATCTCGCTCTCTTTCATTTGTTATAGCGCCATTATAAAACTTTCGAGCGATTCTTTAGTACAGATCGAATCACAACAGTTCTGGCTAGCATACTGTACAAATAGTAAAATGAAAAACGTAAAGGTGATTGGAACATGAATGAAAGAGGAAGTAATCAAAGAGAGTCTCTCAATGTTAGATTCACCCTAATGAAAAAGAAAAAAAAACTCTAGATTTCTTTTCAGGAAAAACGTTTGGGTATGATGAAATGTTGGGTTTGGATGGTTAAGGGAATAGTTAAGAGAGAATTTATTGTTGGCCAATGCAGGGCACCTTCTACGTTTTCATTTAATCGTTGGAATAAATATTTAATAAGATGGGTTTATGGAATGTTACTAAAACTTATAATCCAAACGGTATAAATGTGGATATGTTAAGCAATCCCATTCTGAAAAGTATATAATGTTTATAATATTTTGAAGAATTCGGAATGGAGTTTTCATATTATTATGGCCAATTGAGTGCAGTACAAATTACTACCGACTAGCCGTTCTACACACGGGTTTTCTCAAAACTTTTACTAATAAAGACTGTATTCGATGAAATTTGAACACACAAAATAGGTCAAAATAGGTCTCAAAACTTTTACTAATACTTCAGTTAGGCAAGATGAATTAATGTTCTAGAAACTGGACGGACACCTGCGCCTACCCAGGGGAGGACCCGGATACGACCACCCACTATGTGTCTAGAGTATCGCACAAGCTGACACGTGCAACGGGAAGGATTAATTAGTTGCATAGCCCCGGCGGGGAGTAGTCCCCGGATACGCCTTAGATTAAGGCACGATTTATGCACCTAACAATAACAAGAAGCAAAACGAAAAATCCTTATACATTTTCAAAATGAATACAACTTTTTGAAATTTTGAATTGTTTAATTGAACTCCAACTCTTGCTCCAGTTGGAAACAGTGTTTCTCGAACTGTTCAATAGGCGGCGGAAGGAGGCGCCATGGAGGAAGAATAAATAAACCACAACGCGCAGTAAACAGTACCAAGGAGACTTCTTCGCAGTTCGACACAGTCCCTCATTTTGCTGTCATCGTTCATCGTAGTCGTCACGGTCCTGATATCGCTTTTGACGAAAAGGTTCTCCAAGCTGCGAATTCAGGAAAGTACTCGCAATTTGTAGAGCGTACTCTTCCTGATGAATCTTCCGATTTCAGCCTTCTTTCTCCTGCTGATGCTTCCACTAGAACGCCGTTATCAACGCTCACTAGCCTGTCATCTCACCCATGTTCGTCAACAACATTCATCGGCCGTTATTTCAATCAGTCTTGAGCGCACGTCACAAAGCAGTATGGAAGCCCTGGACACTCCTTGCTTATCTGTCACCACTGCCGGTTTCCGTGATGTTCTATTTGTTAGTTACAGCTGTCAAAGTCTTTCCGGCCCTGGGTCTATTGATAGAAACTCTCCAAGCTGCCATTGATGGCAAGTATCCTTCTTCTAATGACGTTGCTCGGGCTGACGCTCATCTTTCAGATCGCTGCCTGCCGAATCATCTGCGCCCTCATTGAAAGTCCTCCTGTAAGGATTATTCCGAGAGTCGAAGTGACGTTCGTCACTGGGTGAAGTGAGAAAAGTCACCTGCAGTGACGTGACCCTCCATTTGATTTACCCAGAAGAGTTACGTCACTGTTGGTGACTTTTCTAACTGGGTGACAGTGATGAACGTCACTTCGACTATCGGAATAACCCTCTGTACTGCCAAAACGTAGGAGGTATCAATAGTTCACTCGCCGAGTACCAGTTGGCATGCTGTGATGCATGCTACGATGTTTCACCTTCACGGAAACCTGCCTAAAAATCAAAACATTATAGCAGCAACTGTTCGACGACACGTATTATATCTACCGGCTAGACCGATCATCGCTCAATAGAAATAAGAAATCTGGCGGTGGAGTTCTTCTTGCCGTGCGCTCAAAATTCAAATCTATCCTTCTGAAGCCTCCCGAAGACTCGACGGTTGAACTTTTTTGGATGGCGATACCTACTAAAACCAGGACTCTGTTTATCCGTGTGGTCTCCCGATTGTTCACTAACCTTGTGCTACTTGGAGCTGAATTATCGATTTTTTTCGCGATTCATGTACTTTTTTTCCTACTGTGCAGTGGTTTAACGGTTGCAGCCTGCTTTTCACTCTATTTCGCCATCTTCTACTTCTTGAAGGTTTTAAGATGGATTCTTGCCTTGGCATCTCTGAAGTTCCCGGTTTTTTGGCAACATCTCATGCTTTTGTTATTCGAAAAGCCATCATGTTCTTCCGGTCCATCTTTCGACGAGTTAGATTGTGTCATAATAAACGTCAACATACGTCAAAGCAGCTTCTATGTGTAGAGTATAACACAGTTCCCAGAAAAGAATAGATATGTTTCGGAAAATAAATCTTATACTTATAATTTATTAAGACTAGATACTGTCGAGATGTGGTATTTTTCCACGAAATTGAAAATATATTTAATTCCAGCTCAATTCGTCATTAGAGAGCAAAGTTTAAGCATGTGGAAGGTAACCCATTTAAATGAAAATTAACTTTCATATCTATCAGCGCTGTACATTTTCATTCTTACCGAGAAAACCAACAAAATAGGTTCTTCATTTCAGAAAACATCACTGCTTTCTCGCGTATTGACTATATGTGTGTTTCTATTGGATAAACTCTTGTTTTTAAGATAACTCCAGCATCACACTGCATTCGTCACAGGTAGATTCGGGTAAATCCCCTGAAAACCTGTTTCATAAATTCCCACTTCCACCTTGAGCGCCGTACATCCATAACGGTGCTAGAATTCAGAACAGTCCAGTCGCGATCAGCCGGTCGACCGCACCACAATGTTTGTGTTTATCTCCATCATCTTAGTCGGTCTCAAGTGCTCAGCAAGTGCTCAAGGTTCAAATAAATTCGAAGGTTACTCCATTCCTGATTCAATCGTTCCATATACACCATCAACTGCATTTGAATTTTAGTCACCTTGGGCTGCTTCCAGTACAACACAAACCATGGCTATAAGCACACACATCCGTATTATCCAACGAGCCGATTCCGACACTTGAACGTCACCTCTAGAGGTGTCAACATCTTCCGAATGGGTGTTCTGGGTAACAATGACGGGCATGTTCGACTATCTAAAAACATGTTCCCGTATGATAACACAGAAATGAATGAGATTGGTGAGTACAGTCAAAACCGGTTCCGAAATTATTCCTCAACGCATCTTCTTTTTAGTTCTATCCGGATGGGCCAACACGAAAACAGTTGTTCGTCGCTACACTCGAACCGCGCCCGACGAACATATTGGTCAGATTGTACTGAAGGAACAATCGAGTATCGGAATGTTGTCTCCCTTTCAGCCGTTCATGTTCACCGTGGCGGTGCATCCGGGTGGATTGGTGCAACTGACCAGAGATGAAGACTCTTCACCATTTTTGGAGTTTAAGGACCCGCAACTGTCTGCAAACTATGTAGGATTTTGCAATTGGGATGTTCCACTGGTATTCTTTTACGATTGTCCACTGGAAGTGGATCAACGGACATGTGACGGAATCGTGTTTAGCAAATAGTTGTGAAGTGTGAGTAGGAGGTTTGAGTAGATCCAAAATATGATTCTTGGAAAGAAGTTAACTCATACACTCAACTTTCCAATGTTTTTTAGTCATCGGTAGGGATCCATTCATTAAGCAAGTCACTGACCGATATAGAATGAAGACGGACTAAGAACGCAAATAAAACATAAAAGAAGGGTATATGAATGAATTATGGAAAGTTCATCAATGTCACATACACACAATAGTACCAATTAGACTACTTCTCCATACAAATTTCATGTTCTATTACTGGTGAAAATTTTTTAACTACTCCATAATTAGAACATCTATCCTAGATTGGTTTTAAGAAACCTTCTAACGAGGTTGACAAATGTACAAATTTATACAGCTTTGATTTGAAAAGCATCGAAGACTTTGGTACAATACCCAATCCACACAAAGCTGAGATAATAGGCCGCGGCCACTTAGTTGTGACTTAATTGAGTCACATTGAAAGTAACTTGCACTGATTTATAACAAATACGTTGCTAGGGTAGCAAACGGCAGAGACCTCGAAGCTCTGAAAAACATACAGCCATTAAAAAAATTCAAAAAGCTAGAATACTTTCTCTACTGACAAACTCTTACGGTAGTCTTGAAGAAGCCATCATAATGAACCAACATTTATAAATACCAGAAATTAATATTTATTACAATACTCCCTCAGTGTAGAAACATCTGAATTTTGAATAAATGTGATTTATCTTAAAGATTAAAGGAAAATTAATTAAAACAGCAAAATCATTCTAAAACGATCAAACATTCTTAATTACATAGATCCACTAAAAAATCACAATATCTCTCAAAATCCCACTATGCAATGATCGTACAGCGCACAGCTGGAATGCCAAATTTAACTGGCAAATAGTTTTTTTTTCTGCATATAAGAAACTTGTGCCTGTTTTTGTCATCTTTTAACTAAAGGAACTCACTTTAGATAGAAGAGATTGGCAATTATAGGGAGATAGAGATGATGTTTAAATATAGCGACCCCTATCGCGATTTTCGCATTGCTTGAGCCAATGCGGGTCAAGAAAAAAGTAATTGAAAAATAATAGGTCATTCAAAATCATATCAAATATACCATGAATTCTAAATCAAGAGATCAACCACGTATCGAAAGATCTTTTTCAGCAAATTTACGTGCGGCATAACTTCACTTTGGTCAATGAAAATATGTTAGAATCTGTCTTCGACCACTTAATGTTCAACTGTTTTCCGAGAATTATTTGGAGCATAACCCTTAATATCACCCACCATTACAAGTCTATTTTTAGACGTATTCATAGGTATTGAACTCCTATTTAGGTGTATTGACATAAGTTGAATAGCCTATTTTCATTTTCATGTGTGTCAGATCACCAAAGAACTTCTTGAAGTATCGATATTTAGACTTTTAGGTCAACCTAGGTAATTAATAACTTTTCGAAAATATACCAATCTTTAATCCTTCGTACTTTATAGAGATGGTGAAAGTCAATCACACTCGAAAACAAGGAACAACCTGTCGTTCTCGCAGTGTTTTAAATCCGAATTCGTCGAAATCATTGCCAATCAGCGAATAAAATGGCCAAAGATCTACGTGGATTAGCATGATTGGAATAAACTGATTGTAAGTATCCCAAAATGAGTTGTAATGACGTTCTATCGCGTCAAGCTCCCAATCCTTTTCGACTACTGCGTTGGTGGCATTTCGCGTCGTAGAGTTGATAAAGTAAATGACCTGGGTATTCTTTTGGATGCAAAGCTGCATTTACGTCTTCACTATCAAGCTATAATTTTCAAAAGTTATTCATCAGCTTGGATTCATTTCCGGGATTTCAACCCTCACTGCCCAAAAGCGCTTTATTGTTCACTAGTTCACCCTATACTTGAGAGAGCGTCTGTTATCTGGTATCCGTGTAAAGTTACCTAGATTTAAACGGGTACAGAAGAGATTTGTGACGCTGTTTTTGCGAAATCTTCCATTGCGTGACCCGTCAATTTTGTTTATTTTGTTTTTTTATTTATTCATCATCTGACAACATGGTCTTAATGAAATATACTTAATCCTAGCTTAGTTAAATACATTAAGAGATCGTAAGCGTTGTTTGAAAGTATTTGTAGACAGGTTAAAATCAGAAACATGATATCCTAATTGAAATTGTCTGCTGATTGAGTTCACGGGATCATTGGAGCCATATAGAGTATTTCTCGGAATAGGTTGAATTAGCAGTCGTAACTGCAATACACGTTCTGGAGCATAAATCATCATATGCTACAGCAAGGCAGGACTATCGATTTCGGCACGGAGTATTTTGGCACCAAATATGGCTTGATTCATCTTACGACGATTCGCCAGTGGTTCAATGCTCAGTAATGCACTGGGATGCTCGTAAGGCGGAAGGTTTATAGGGTCATGCCAAGGTAGGTTTCTTAGTGCGTAACGAACAAATTTGCGTTTTACAGATTCGATCCTAGAGATCCATACAGCTTCGTATGATAACCAAATCACAGATGCGAATACGAGAATTGATCTAACTAGAGAGCAATAGAGAGCGCTTAGACATGTAGGAACATTGAAATCTTTGGCGATTTTCAAAATAAATCCAAGTTTACGGTTGGCTTTGTCAACTACGGCTGAGTAATGCAGCTTGAACGTGAGTTGGTGTTGGCGCCCAAGTTCTTGTCCTTCAATCGTGTAGGGGTACAAAATAGGCTTTTTGAGCCGCCGATACGAGATTACACAACACTTCGATACACTGACTTTAAGAAAGTGCGACCTGCACCAACAAGCGAATCGATCTAGTAACTCTTGGAGTTACCTGCAATCAGCTTAATTACGTACTACGAGCTATATTTTCAAATCGTCTGCATAAATCAGTATTCCACCGTTTGATAACAGGATCGTCACCCAAGTCGCTACCTTGTGGTACACCAGAGCACGGAGAGAAAGGAGTAGACAATGTTGATCCAATTTTCACATTGAGTTGTCTGTTGCTTAGGTACAAGCGGAGCCAATTACATACTCTATTTGACACGCCAACTCGAAGTAGCTTTGCAAGAAGAATATCATGGTTCACAGTGTCAAAGGCAGCTTTTATGTCGGTGTATATGGCATCAACCTGAGCTCCATCGTCCACAGTTCCGATACAAAAAGAGGTAAATTCACATAGGTTACTCTCTACGCATCGCTTGGGATAGAATCCGTGCTGAGATTCAGTGATGTAGTTCCTGCACGAACTGAACAGTACATCATTCACAATAATTTCAAGGCATTTGGATCCAGCCGACAAAGAAGTAATCCCACGGTTGCTTGAAAAGTCTAACTAATTACCTTTTTTATACACCGGGAGCATATGAGATGTCTTCCAGGTGGATGGAAAACGTTAATACTGAAGTGATTGGTTGAAACTTGCTTGAAGAGGAGCGTCCAAAAATGAGCTGCACTTTTTGAACACACATGAGGGAATGCCGTCAGAGCCAGGCTGAAAAGACTGCTTTAGTTTCAGTAGGGCTGCTTCAACCATTGATGCGTTAATGTCAAAAATGTCTAAATCGACCGCGTCTCTTGGTACAAGATCAAAAGCTAATTCTAACTCCTCCACAGTTGGGATCCGGTCTTCAAAAACGCTAGTAAATTGCCGAGAGAAAAGCTCACACTTTGTTTCAGCCGTTTGTGCATTCGATTCTCCTAGGTACATCGAGGTCGGCAAACCATTCTCCTTACGCTTTGATTAACAAAACTCCAAAAACGTTTCGGGTTACGGCGAAGTTCATGCTGAGTTCCGTCTGACGTACATTTTGCACAAGAACCGGTTGTATCCACAATAAATCTGACTGACTTCGTCAAATTGTCGCTTTGCATACAAATATCTTTGGCGGCAATATTGCTGTAATAATTTGGAGCGCCGTCATTGCAGCGTACGAAGATGCGCATTTGACCAAGCTGGACTCTTTGGGGGCCTCCTTCGCGGTACAACTTGACTGATACAGTTGTGTAAAATCCAATTAAATGAAGTAACGGCATTATCAACATCGAGGCTTTGGTACACCTCAGTTCAGTCAACTTGCGATAGCAACTTATTTAGATAACCATAGTCCCCTCGATGAAAGTCTAGCTCAGTGGGGTCAACATCTTCATGAAATGATAAAGTGGGCAGATAAACAACAGAGAAGTAGAGAGCTGGATGATAGCGATCAATTGGGACAACTTCCTCAGTTGCAAATGTTACGAAGCCGCATGTTATATTATTTGAGAATATGAGATCAAGTATCCGGTCAGAGCAGTTTTGAATTAGCAGTGAGAGCAGAGAATGCACCATTCCAAGAAGAAGAAAAAAAAGGGACGAATGTTAGGCAGCAAAATGTTACGATAAGCAAAATAGTTGCCTGGCAACACAGGCTGCAAGAACCCTTCACCAATCTTGACCACAGGGCCAGGATGACACTGATGACTGGATTGAGTGGCTTAAGGGCTTCCAAAGTACTGTATACTGTGCGTCCTGGTGCTATCACATGAGTTTGAGCGTATACTTCGTTCGAATTCGAATTCTGGATGGAGAAGTCACATGTCGCAGCAAAAAAATTAAAAGCTTCAGAATCTGGCATCTGGAGGATTTCTGGAACACTCAAAGCTATTAGGCAAGAAAACGTTTCTATCATACGTATACTTGCCTGAGTGGTGTTGTTGGGAGACCCCACCACCAGCCACGACCACAGATCCAGGACGACTACGTTGGCAGGAACAATCAATAAGCGCGACTGGGTCGGGTGAATCTGGGGCTCTCCTCATATTGTTGGTAAAGCGTTCTGGGCAATTTTTACAAACGGCAATGTTGATGACTGTGCTTTCGGATGTCCGCGATTTGTAATTTATTCCATCGGTGAATTCGTAGTGTTGATTGTGCTTCCATCTGGTGCAGAAGTCACTTGATCCATGTTCAAATTGCCAATTTGTGCTACGTTTTTTGTGCGATCGTCGATCGAGTATCCCTTATCTCCTTGCTAACACCAACTTTGAAGGACACAAATCTTAAAGTTGAGATGTCTCTTCCTTTAGGAACTAGCTTCACCACCTTCGGATTCGGTTGATCACTGCCCATATTCAAGCACTTTCGAACAAATTCCAAAACATCCTGCTCGGTTGTCATTGGATGAAACGCCGAAAGATAAATCCATAACAGGTCGCTATTCAATTAACAATTGATTCAATTCCTAAAGACAACCCCATAAGCCATAATTTTATTTAGGATTAACGAGGATGCCGAGTAATATAACATTCACAGATGTGTGGAATTTGTAGGTAGACCGCACAGCAGAAATGTTATGGATACAGCGCGTTGAAATGAATGACGTTGGCGAACAATAACAAGTCTTGATGTTTGCAGCTCACTTTCTTCCATAACTTCAGTATGAAAACGTAAACATAACACAGTACTTGCATGGAAAACAAACAAACAAATAAATTTCCCTTATGTTTGATAATCATCTTTCTATTACCTTTGTAAGAAAATCTTCAATATCATTTGAATTCGAAACGTGCCTATATTGATTTACTCACCTCAATGTATTGGCGATCGTTCGGGCAGCAGTGTCACATCGGAACACGTGACACATGTGGATCCGGGTGAGACGATCTCTGGCCACGTAAGCAAAATCTCTGTAATTTTGTATGAAATGGAAAAAGAATAATAATAAAATGAATGCATTCAGATATACAGTTATTAAATGATTTAGCCAGTTCAAGGATGAAAAAAATATTTTGAGACCATTCATAAAAGACGCAGCATTTTGATCGCGAGATGCACTGTAAATCCGATAGAGAAATCGCTGTCATCACATTGTGATAAACAGAACAAATGGTGCTCAATGATTAACTTCTGATTGTTACATATGTCTGTTTTTGTGTAATGTTATCATTGATATAGTAGATATACACACAAAGAAAAGTTGAAATTGATATCGTTGTAAAAAATGCTACGTCATTGATGGATGATCCCGTTTCAAAAACACCACAATTGATGAGGGTTATAATTCAATTTGTTTTGTAAAAGAAGTCATGTGTTAAATGATCAACGCAGAAACATGATATTGCTCAAGATTTACAGTAAGTGCGTTCTCATACCTTTCTCTGATAGGACATTAAGATAGGACATCGAATCAGCACAGGAAACGGATGTGCCACACAAGAAGTTGTTCGTTTAGTGCATCAGTGACAGATAGCAGCAGGAAAATAAAATGAGGAAAAAAGAAATAATGACGGTTAGTGAGAAATAAGTATAACGAAGAATTCAAGGGAAACAGCTGGTGATTATGATGAGTGAAATGTTAGCAAGCTTAACTTTGTGTTTGTATTGTAAAATGTTTATTATGACAACAAATGAGCAATATATAATATTCACTAACATGATTTTTTTCTCATTCTATATTTTTTCTTTAGTGTTTTAGTGATTTTTTACAACTTCTTCGTAGACAATTTAAATACATATATTTCACATATGCCATTTAAAAAAAATCTTGAGTCGTAAGAATTTTAAAATCAGTAAAAAAAACATGAGCTGTTGACGTAGAATTCATAATTAAATACACTAACATACCCATACACAAATGAATATCATTTGAATTTTCCGGTACATAAGATACACAAATAATTGATGCAAATATTCAACAAACAGTCCGAATGGAACAACAACCGAATAAAAGGGGCCTGAGACATTCAGTTGAGAAGTTTGGCGCTTAAGAAACGAAAACTTTGAATTTATGAATCGTTCTATCGTTTAAAATAAGTAGAAAAGCAAGGAGGAAATAAATATAAACAACCAATAGCGTTACATTTGTACACAAGACCAGAATATAATTGCTAAATTGTGGACAGTTTGAGTGCACCTATATAGAATACTAGAATTGGCATGAACTTTGAGATATTACATGTATAATCTAATCTTATTTCACACTAACGCAGCCAATTCTTGAAAGCATCCTGGAAAATGACGACTTCTTGAATGCATCATTTTTCTTGTCAACGGCCAGGCCAACTGCGTAGCATGTGCCGCAGAGAGGACTCCAAACAATAGAGCGATTCCAGAAAGAGTGTCTAAAATCGCTCTACTACTCCAAATCGAGGGAAGAAAGAAAGCGTGGACCTCCCGTACCAAACGGTTCCATATAAAGTTAAATTATGTGATAATTTTCCATCAAACTCAGTCCATGAAGTGTGTCATTTATGTACTATGAGAGTCTTCCGAAGCAGTTTTTTTTTTTCGAACCAAAAATAAGAAACTATTGTATTGTTCCTTGTGCGTTGGAGTGATATAACTTAACTCCTATTGAAGCATTTCACCAGCCGTGCAAGGATCATGTCGCCCATAGAAACGCTGTTGACACTGCCTCGAAAGGTGTTACATTTTCAAGTTTGCTTCTCATTTATCTCAGTCATGTTCATGTCCACTGTTTTTGTATGGTGTCGTTTCGTTTTTTTTTGCTATTTAGTTTATCAGTGTGTTTTTTGAGTTTTTGTGCAGTTAAGTTCGTCATTTATTTGCTGTGAAAGTCATTTCGAGCAGTTTTCTTGAATCAAAAATAAGTTTTCATTATGTCATCGAAATATTTGAATTCTAACAGTTTTAGTATTTTCTGATGTTACAAGTCTCAAGAGGGCATTTCATAACTTCTTCAGTTGTTTGTAATTTAGTTAATAGATGTATAGTTCTTATGTGCTTTGAAGTTCATCGTTGCATACCTCGTCTTACCACATTTAATTCACCTATCACTGTGTACACCTTAGTCAGTTCTTGTCTTCTGCGTTATTCAGTTAAATTCTATAGTTCTACACACTACCAAAATGTCATGTAAATTTCTGTCCCCTGAGACCGACACATGCAAGCGTCCTCTAGCACACAAGAATGAGTTGAAAGAGATGAGAAAATAAATTCAATCAAACACATCTTTCGCCGAATTGCGTATGTATCAGTTTCAGAAGACATAATTTTACACGAAATCTTTCTTTACGTGCCCCGACTTTTTACAAACATGAATTACGTCTCGTGTAAAATTCATATTTTTTAAGTGTGTATTGTAGAAAAGTTTACGTTTACTTGTCCGTTCATTGCCTCCTTTTTATTTGTCTAATCCTAATCTCTAAGTCGTTTAATCGCTTCAAAGTATTACATGCATGTGTAGCCTAAAAATAATTATTTTTGTCTTGGTCAGCTATAAGATTCACTTTTCGGTGGCAAAGTAAAGCTTCTTCACGCCTATTTCTTATCTATTATTATAAAGTTTTCGAGAATGAAGCCGTCATAAGATTGTTTGTATACCATTGTTATAATGTGTGATATTTTTATTATAGTTCTTGGAAATGAAAAATAACAAAATAAGAATGGCGCCACGTTCCTAGTTTTAATAATACTTCTACTCAATAAATCCAACAGTCGATTACCAACGAATGTCAATAATCTTGAACACATTGTCTATCAACATATACCTATCTGGCTAGATTTAAAATTTAAGCGTGGCTACTGCCGCCAAGAAGAAATCCTACGTCATTGTTACTGACGTTCCCTACCAGACTGCACCAGCATTCAAGGCTTCCAGACAGGATGTCTGTTGGATCACATCTGTAAAATCAGTGCATCAATGCTAGATATGTGACGCAGCATTAAATCAAAATAATCACCATGTGATACCACCACGTCAGGATATGTCTTTGGTTGCCATCTCAGTGCTGATGGCGGAGACCCACCCATCGCGACAAGATCACATAACCGAGGGTATGAGTGAGTGTTTATATTAACAAAAATATTAAGATTTGCATCAAAAGAATAAACAATGGCGAAAACGAATCCTCATAGCATTCAGAAAAGAAAAACAATCTACCTTCCGTTATCCCGGCCCACGCCCCACACCCGTATCGTATGAATCGGCTGCGAGTTCAGTATTGTCAGCGTCTCTGGATCTGTAAGTTTTAAAGCACCTTCGTCTAAATCCATAAATAAGTCTTTGCCCTAAAATAGAAAAAAATCGAGATTTTAATATTAAAACATTAGCCGAAAAATAAAACTAAGTAAAACTTACATCACCCCATCGTCCCACCACGTCCAGCATCTCATTTCTTCCCAAGGAAAGATCAACGATGCACTTGTTTACCGCTTTCGAGGATCGCTCCGGTGTAAGGTCCTCTTCGGCAATCTCGACCCAACCAAGCGATCGCACCGCAAACCGAATTGGTCGATCAGTATCCGATTTCAGTGGGAAACTTCTTCGTCTGTAAAAAAAATTCGTCATTCGTTAGCTCAGCTCAGCATCAGCGACCAATTGGCCGTTCTTACTTCAACGCAATGTCTTCCCTTCGCCGACGCTCGTCTTCTTGATCCAGAGCCGAACTGGTGCTGCTACGGGTAACGGACGTAAAACTTTCATGCAACCGGCCACTGCTGGACGACGACGAACTGGTTTCCGGCTTCGGCGTTCCATACAGACTGGCTAAAGTTTGCGAAAACATTGAGTTCTGTATGCAGCGAGGCGTCGGTACAACAGGCGTCTTAAGCTCATTCGGTGGTTCTTTTGGCCAAACAGGTGGCTCCCGTTGGATTGTTCCCGATTTGATGTGCCAATAGTAGGGTCCGCCGTTGTCTATAGGAAATCATGAGTAAAGCTAATCTGATTTGTTTTCTAAACTTGTGCCTACCTTCATGTTTCTCCCATCCCGGTGGTAGATCGTTGGTTTTGTCCTTATCTTCTATGGCTTCAATGTCCTCCTGTTTTCCTTTTTCCTCTTCATCCTCATCGTCATCCTCAGGAGGGACTTCTCCGACACGTGGCTGCTTCTTTTTATTCGGTATAGCATATAAATCCGAGTTCAGTGTCCCAGCGATGTGTTTGATCTCTTGTGCTTGAGTCTTTTCGCCTTTCTCCGAGACTTCATCCTTCTGCGTTTCCGATTCATTTGGTGAACCATCCAGCAGTTTCTGTTTGTCTTTAAGGGAACTAGAATGAGAATAAGTGATAAACCTAGCTTTCAAAACATAGAGCAGGACCTACTTGTCAACTTCCTTCCCGTCAACTCCCATCGATGCAATGTCTAGATATCCTTTTCGATTGGTACCGAGCAGACTTGGATCCCGTACTAGATTTACACTACCAGCTGGCCGAAGTGTACCCTGCTGCTGCAGTTCGGAGATAATCTCCTCATACAGGTGCGAGTTACGCTCCATTCGGAGTGGATCCATGTGATAGTTGGGATTCTCGTAGCTTAGCAAGCCGTTTTCTGAAACCAGCAAAGATTGAATATTACAGATATTAGAACCATTTTAAACAACAACAAAACAACAGTTGATTTTAAGAAACGTGAAATCATAACAAAATTTATGATGTGAATTGAACAAGTGCATCAAACAAACACAAACCAGAAGCAACAAGATTTGAGAACTTTGTAAATTAAGAATAAGCTTGACGTGATAAGCCTCTAAGCATAGACATTGATCATGCAATTACGTATAATAAACTTATTCTTGTTCAATAATTACCAACAGTCGATAGCTAATGAAACCTTATTGCAACAAACCCTGTCATCAGTCAATTGAGCTTCCCTTACATCAATTTCACAACTTGCCTTGCAACATTATTCCTTCAACAATTCCCATTGGGTTCATGATGGCACACGATTCGCTGTCTCCAGACAAATTATCGATTTTGTGTCCTTCCAAACACAGACTGGAGCAAAGGTATCACAATCTAAGTTGGATCAATGATGTTGAAGTTAATCTTCTAGAAAATGTGGCTCTTGACATTGAACGTATTCAATTTATTGAACTTTCCTAACTCAATTGGGATTTTTTTCATATCGGGTAAAGCACTACTTCGACTTAAGAACTTATTTCCGGCTTATAGAGTGAATGGAAGCATTAATTACATCAATTATGTCGATGAACAATAATTTTGTTAAAATCTACAAAGCAAGGTGTGCTACTACTTGAACATGGAATAAACCGTTTATGTAAATTTATATCTTGAACCTTTAAATTTTATTCCAAAATAACCCTGAAGACATTGCAATATTTTTGGGCGGAGTTCAGCCTTATACAATTTTATGGCTAGTACTTAACAATTTCTCAATTCGTCAATGACTTTGGTTTGAAAAAATCGTGATTATTTGTTCAGCCCCGTTTGGCGAGTTGTGATTCATTTGAAACCCTCAACCCTAAAGAGAGCCGGATACGTATACGTGGAAAATTATGTTCGCATTTTTATTCCCATCTGAGTTCAAAAGACCTACTGGGCTCATGTGTTCCAAAATGAAAACGTGCAAAAGCCAATCATGCGTAAATTGGAGGAAGAACAGCAACGGATCACGGCAAAAGCGGTGATACAATTCAACGAATGTGGCAACCGGCCGTAACATCTAGCTTCTCCTGGTGAGCATACCTTAATAAATCGTTTTTGGTTTCTTGGTAGGAAAGCGGCGCCTGAAAATGGGATCCTTTATTCAGTGGAACGACAGTTTGATTTAACTGAATCGGATGGCTAAGGAAGAGTGGCTGGTATTGTTAAGAATGGTTGAAATTATTACTCTAAGAATTGTCCTAAATCGAGAGTACTGAAGTTTAATTAGAAAGGTTAAGACGAATGCAATTTTTGCAGTTTGAAATATGATTTTGTATTTAAAGTAACTTTCTCATACTACAACTCTATCATTCATGCTTTTAAATTGAAATTATCCATTCACTAAGGACAGGGCTGATACGTTAGCACTCAAAAAAAACCCACGAAACTAAAATGACCATAACTATGGAAATATCCAACCGATTTGGAATATTTTCACTGTTTTGGATTTAAGACTGCTCAACTGCTTTCTCTGAATTGTCTAATATAACTGATGGACGTCATCCGTCTCCGAAAATACCGCTTAGCTATAGAAGTTTCCAATAGAAAATCAGCAGTAATGACACTGAAAGTCATGTAAAGAATACACAGGAATGTGTGTAATTGCCAAATGATAATCCGGTGACTTGATCCTGGAACAGTTACCCCGGAGCAGGTTCCCATGAAGCCACGGATGGCCAGAAATTATAGGAATTGAACCCCAACCAAATGGGTGTCAAAATTCTTGAAATCGTTCCAGAATAACGTTTGCCATGGTTGTTGGACCATCCCGTCACTTGGCTTTTCTCTTGGAAATCTTGGAATCGTTCCAGAAAAAAATTTCTTATTGTTATCGGTACATCCGATGACTAGACTACGGAGTAGCCAGTCTAGAGTAAAAAACGCGACGCTACTACGAGTATGATCTGAATGAGCCAGTTCGGTCAAAGATGAGCGTATTTAACCATCGGTATCCTGAGTTTGATTTTAATATTAGTGTTGAGGTGTTTAAAAGGAGAATAGAGTTTCATTTAGACTTTAACATATTGTCAGATGAATAAAATAAATAAATAAATAAATACATAAATAAATATTTGGCAGGTGTCATTTTGTGGGTCTCTTGCGGCTGCATCACGTTCAGCTGAATTCTTTAGGCGCGACTGCAAGTTCTCGTCCAAGAACTTGATCAATAGCCGTCCGTGTGAAAAATTTGGCCAGTACTTTTGGATTGTTCATCCGGGATTCTATTGCCGATACACATAACTGTAGCGATAGTTCCTGACTCACGTTTCTTACTCAAGATAGGCCAATCAGTAACTAAGTCATCGAATGTACCGATAATGATAAGAAATTTTCTTCTGGAATGATTCCAAGAATTTTGACACCCATATTGTTCGGGTTCAATTCATATAATTTTCTGGCGCTTTGTGGCTTCATGGGAACCTACTCTGAACGGATGGTCCAATAACTATGGCAAACGTTCTTTTGGGACGATTTCAAGAATGTTGACACCCATATTGTTAGGGTTCAATTCTATAATTTTCTAACCATACTTGGCCTCATGGGAACCTGCTCCGGGGTGATTGTTCCAGAATCAAGTCACCGGATTGTCATATGGCAATCACACATATTCCTGTGTATTCATTCCACAGTTTTTGTATCATTATTGTTGATTTTCTATTGAAACATTTATAAGTATACCATTTTCGGAACACGGTTCCGGATATTCGGTTTTTCTGGAGACGGATGATGTCCATCGGTCATATTAGACATTTTAGAGAAACAAGTTGAGTTTTTAAATCCAAAACTACTAAAGTATTTCAAATCGGTTGGGTATTTCCATAGTTATGGTCATTTTAGTTCCGTGAGTAAAAACGTTCCTGTCGGTCTTTCACGTAATAAGAAAAATCAGAGGCCCCTCCTTGCGCCTCCCCTAGCTATGCCATCATTATTTCACTCTAGGATGATAAGTACTAACGAGATATGAGATGTCACAAAGTTTCAAGATCCTACTATGAAAATTTAATGAAATATCATGTTTTAAAATCAAATAAAATCAATAAAGGCAACAATATTCCCTGTCGGACACATAACGGTTAAAGATGTTTGCGATTCTAAGTTTTGCACTTAGTTCTTTAACCATACAGAACTTAAAATATTAACCCTGATTCCGTATTTTACCGCCTGTCTGGTTGAAACTAACTGGTTACTGTTTGGAACTTACCTTTATAGATGCTGATTTTTGCTACCATTGGCGTCCATCCGCAAATCGATTAGCTATACTGTAATGATTGATATCGAAGGACGCGAATTGCCAGACACTTTTATGAATGCTGTGTTTCGCTTCCTTTCATTCTGTTTTGGTATCGAAGTTTAACGACATTGAAAGTTATCTGACAGGTGCCTTTAAGGATGCTACCCGAGTAACACATCTGCGTGATTTTATGTCGAGTAAGCTTCTATATAACCAAATCTAGTCGTACAAAAGTATTTTCAACCGTTATAAAACTTGTGTGTTGCTTGGGACTCTTCATTGAATTTAATGGTGGCGTCACTACGAGCTATGGCCTGCTTGATTGGACGAGAATTACAGAAAAAGCTTGGAAGGCACTTTAGTTTGCGGTCTTATCCCTAAGCATAATATGTTTGCCCAAAGCCCTCAAGGGGAAGACGTTGAAAATTCAAATCAGTCCGGATGTCACATTAAACTGATGCAAATTGTGCAATTTTCACTCCCCTATGCTTAAACAATTTCAAATTTTCAAATTGGGTCCTCCCAAAATTTGAACTCATTTAGTTCAAATTGATCGTGGACAACTTGCTTGAAATTTGTATTACCCATACTGAAAAACCTTAAATTTGTGTTAGCATAATTCTAAAAAAATATTTAAGCATCTGTCATTTAGAACTTTGTGAATCTGTCACTTAGAACTTTGTGAATTTGTCATTTAGAACTTCCAACAGACCGCCAATTATTTTGCAACAACTTTGCAGAACATCACTTTTCAAATAACGGAAGCAGCAAATGCTGTCAATCATTATTCAAGTTGCTAGTATATTATAACTAAGCTCAATCAAAACCTCAGCAAATCATTGGTATTCTTGAAACGTGAAATAGAGTTCACAAATCATGGCTACTATGTCACATTACTAAATATAATTTTGCTAACTGAGCAGCTGTTTGACCATCCCAAAATATTATTGATTTATTAAACAATTAATAACTTTCTCATTTGAGGTTTGGCTAAAAAACAGTCTTGAGCTCAGTTGTAGCTGTATATATTTTCTATGAAATTAGCTTTAAAACATTTGCTCTAACTTTTTCCAGAAAAAGACTAGCCGACAGTGAACGAAAAGTTTTCTTTCTCGATAGTGATCTTCATGTTTTTTGACTAAAAGTTGCGTCTTTACCGTCTGAGAGAGGACCTTGTACAACACAACATCTAAAAAAGCGTGTTTTTCTTATTGATGTCGTATCTGCTTTAACTAAACTGAGCTTATTTTGGTTAGCCCTTTTGAACTTAATTTGCGTTCTTATTTATACTCTCACGACCACAAGAATAAATTCAGTGAATGAGTCGCTGCTTTATCATGAATTGCGTTCCTTGCACGTTTCCTGTGGCTCGTAAAAGTGGAGCTATGAATATCACGTTTTCAAGCAGTTAATGCTCCTTTTAAGATTCGTGAACCAGAAAAAAAATACTCAAATACATAGCACAACCTTTTTTATGCTCCTTGCACGATTGTAGGCATTCCTGAGTAACTATTGAATTTTTTGAGAGCTCCAACATTGAATTAGACGCTTCAGCCTTCTTGTGTGAATCTCATTCAGATATTGATAATTGAAATGATGCTTTATTTTCTTAACGTTACTGACTTCAAATTCTTTAATCTACAGGACGAGGAGAAATAATCTGTAATTTATTTTTCCAGTGAAGTGCCCAAATTTAAGAAATACATAAATGAGCACACCTATGCCAATTAATACCTATATTTTGGCATGTATATCATGAACAAATACAGAAAGCTTCGTTGGAATCTGTTCACGTTTCGAGATGCTATGAAGTCAAATCCATTCCCAAAGAGCTTGAAAAAAGGGGGGGCCGTCCGGGGGAGGAAAAAAAAAGCGCGGGGGGAACCATACGGGACCAAAAATTATTTCTTATTCATAGGATAAATCAAGATTCTAGACGGTCAAACCAAAAAAAAAAAAAACCCCGGGGGGCGGCCCAAAAAGGGGGGGAATTTTTTCTGGGAGAATTGGGTGGTGTGGGCGCGCGCCGGTAGTGGAAGACCACCTTTTGTGGGGGGGGGGGGGGGGGTTACTCTCCCCCCCCCACCTCTTCATCTTCTTAGCGTTTTCAAGCTTATTGCTTTCACAATTAGCTTATCGCTTGCTCTCAACATAGTGTTCTAAATGCACTTCCACAGTTATTAATTGAGAGCTTTCGATGCCAGGTACCATTTTGCATTAGTATGATTGTGTGGCAAGTACAATCATACGCTATGCCCAGGGAGTCGAGAAATTTCCCTTAACGAAAAATTCCTAGACCAGACCGGGAATCGAGCCCAGCCACCTCCAGCATGGTGTTGCTTTGTAGCTGCGCCTTTGCCGACTGAGCTAAGGGAGGCCCCACCAACGAACCTTATCCGAATTAATTCAAACTGGGGAAAATATTCGTTTTTTTTTTTTAGTCAAAGGAACATATCCTCATCCTTTTTTCTTTTTTTGTCTTGTGAAAAGTGACAATACTCGGATATTGTGCCACCGAGGATGAGGTTGGGATAAAAAAAACATTGTTGGCCTTTGTTTTGGGAATTTTCGTTTTTATTTGGTTGTTGGGAGGGGGGGGGGGGGGGGGGGTTGTTTTTTTTGTGTTGGTTGGGGGCGGGAAACCAATCGGTACCGATGAAAGAGTTCAGCAATGGACGCCATCGCACGATTTTGTTTACTGATGAGCAAATTTTCATCGTCAAGCAATACCATAACCACCAAAATGATCGCCAGCTTTTGCCAAAAGGTTCTTCTAACCCTATGAATGTAGCTAGATCACATCATTCAGCTTTGTTAATGGTTTGTACAGGGATTACGGCTTTCGGTAAAACTCCCTTCATATTCATCGAAAGTGACGTCAAAAATAACCAATTAGTCTACCAAAAGCTTATGACGGACACTGTTCCACTTACATTTCGGGGGTGGTTCACAAGTCGATGGGGCGAAAAATACTTTGGAGCTCAGTAGCAGACTTTTCCTGAGATATTTAATCAAAATTGACTCGCCTGATTCAAATCCCATGAACTACTCTATCTGGTCCATTCTCGAGTTCTAAGGCTGTATTATGCCTCACACATTGCTAGATCATCTTTAAACTAGTTTGACAAAAGCCTTGGATGTTATATCTGTTCAAGAACTGACGTAAATCGTCGACAGTTTCCATAAGCGGTTGAAGGTAGCATTAGCATTGCGCACCTCGTGGATGGAGCTACAATGAGGAATAATTCGTTGAAGACATTGCATGCCACCATGAAACGAAACCAGTTACTGATACGTTTCATCACGCAATAATCTCCACAAAGACACTCCTCGATCGCTCACCTGGCCACGTCCATGCAACTGTTGGTGATAGGGAGGATTTGGTGTCTACCTTAAGAAGACACGGGGAACCCACGTAGCCTTCGTACCCAGTCAACACAAAATCGCATATGATAGCGCATAGGAGTACAACATGGAGGCGATATACGTTCATTCGTTCATTTAACTCCATGCTAAATGTACGCATATCGCCTCCACGTTATACTCATATCCGTTATTATATACGATCTTGTGTTTACTGGGTAGATATCAAAGGAAGAGTGAGATGAATATTCGGAGAGAATAGTTGAACATAATGCCCTGTTTGGTGTACAGAACAAAAATTTATTTTAAAACTGTCGTTGGGAGCATCGAGTCTAAGAAGGTTGAGTGACGCTTCATTTATCTTTAAACGGTTGGGATTTTAGCATTAACTATAGTCCTAGCTTCCTATGGCTTATGGTTATAGCGCCATTACTCGCTCTATGTTTGGAACCGTTTAGACATAATGAGTAAAAATAGAGCGAGCTTACTAAGTCAGTCATCAGTTCAATACCGTTTTGTAGCAATGCCGTTTTGTGATGGTTTTAGATGGTCTGTAGATGGATGTCAACACAATCTTGAATTTACCAGTTCAACTACAAGAGCACTAAATCTCAACGTCCAAATAGCACCATTAAAACGCATTGCAAATCCGCATCTTCGTGCTGGGCTGTTTCAAGAAAAAAGTACCACCAATATCTAGCTGTTGGCCTACGTCACAAACAATTTCTTTATGAACGTATCTTCCTTCTTATCAGCTCAAACACACTTTATAATAAACAAAGTATGTTTCACGACTTTCTTCCCCTTTTTTACAATTTCGGTTCACAAATTAAAAATGGAATCACAATTTATACACGTCACCTTATCCTACAAACTCCTCTCAGAGGTAATTCACTCACTTCTTTACTGCCGCAGTCTAGCTTTTTCATACCGAGGTCCAGCGTTTGCTCTTCTACCGTTGCCACCATAACGTTGGGGTTTACGATTCCACTTATTGTTCTGCGAAAGAAGCACTTCCTATTGGAAAACCCAACAGCTGTGCATATATGAGCCTACAGTCTTAATCATTCCGAGGCACCTTTTACGCGGGAGTGACCTTTTGACCACAACTCTAGACAAACATGGTCACCGAAATATCTTTATAAAACATGTTTACACGGCTCGTCCTCTTAGTGAAAAAAATATTTGTTTGCAAACACTTTTCCGAGCACTCTTCACAATATTGAAATGATTTAAAAATATAATTTTACGCTGCAGAAAAAATCCAAACGTCAGATTTTCAGCGCAGCCTACTCGCGTTTTTTTCATTTTCCCTAAGCGGTTGAAGGTGTGTATAACAAACAAAGGAGGACATTTTGGTCATTGCACAGTGGTCCAGAAGAGGATTTTACTGCAAAGATAGGTTTTCGGCCTAAGTTTCAAGATTTGGAGCAAAATTGTCTTCTACAAAGATGTTTCTAATAACGTGGCCCTTATTTTGATGTGACTGAAAACTAGGGTGGTCCTAGTTTTAAAAAAATTGAAAATTTAACTGTTTTTACTTGCAGACATAAAGGCATATATTCTTGGGAAAAATTGTAGATGAAAAAATTTAAAGCAACTTTGATTCAACAAATTTGTCTGTATCTGAAATGACCGAATTAGTCCGAATTAATTTTTCTTACGTAGATTAGGGTGTCCCTATAAAAATCAGTTATTTTGCTCTAACTTTTTTATTTCAAATTTCTCAGCAAAGTTGTTTTGGCATTGATTCTAGAACAATTAAAGATATACCTTTTGATGTTCTGTAATCGTCGCTATCGTATGTCAAACAAAAGTTTATTATGGTTTTTGTAAAAAAAAAATATGCCTTTTTCAAATGTCGATTTCTCTGGGGCAGAATTTATTTTTTTTTCAACTGCGTTTGAAAGATTTTATATCATTGCATATTATATTTGAAAACTGGAGATAGATTATTATCTTAAATTGAGTAAAATAAATTTGAAAATAACTCGCTAACGTTAAAATATATCGGCAAGATTTATAGGTCAAAAGTTACACCTTCCCAGGTTACCAATATGCATTAGAATATGCAGTAAATCAACCCTATATCTGCATTTCAGATGATAAAGGCATTATATTAGAATTAAATCAGCATCTTGAATGCTGTCTGTTGTAAAGTTGGATTTCAAATGCTATTTAAATGCTTGTAGCCTGTAATAAGCATTCAGTATTTCGAATGCAAAATAGCATTGATGAAGCATTATCATAGCAGTGCAGTAAAACAGCCGTATATTGGGCCAAAAGCGGCATTTATGTTGCATTTAAGGTGACTTAATTGCTTGATAGGCTGCCGTAAAGATGCTTTGGAACTGCTTACTGGTTACCTGGGTTATTAAGTTCTAATAACCATCTGGAGCTATCTTTGTTAGCATATATGAAATTAAAAAGTTCGTCTTCTTTACGTCTACATGGTAAGGAAGGCACGAAACGGAAACGACAAGCAAAACACGGTTATCAAAACCCACGCCAATAAGCTGTACCGAGAGTGGCTGATGAAACTGAGGTGCGTCGTGAAACTTACATCAAGACGGACACAAAACAATTGCCGCGGCAGGAATTTTCCGTTGACACATCACGGTTGGCCGTTCCTGAGGAGATAGGAAAGAAGATGATTTACAAATCCGCCAGAAAGCTTTTGTTTTGACTGGCCATCTGTGGGTGTGGAAAGATGAGCCATACAAC
Organism: Aedes koreicus; assembly: GCA_024533555.2. Lineage (NCBI taxonomy): Eukaryota > Metazoa > Arthropoda > Insecta > Diptera > Culicidae > Aedes > Aedes koreicus. The sequence goes on from JAHHFK020003530.1 coordinate 231,072, forward strand.
ACGACGGGTATCACGAATGGGTAAATCTACCAAGACGAGTGCCTCCAGAAGCACCTGATGCCTTTTCTGCGGTCTCACGGAGGCAAGATGCTCTTTCGGCCGGATTTGGTATTCTGCCGCCACACGCGGACGGTGTACGATTGGTACAAAGATTACAATGTTGATTCTGTACCATAAGACTTCAACCCACCCATTTCATTAATTGAAATTACTGTAGTACCTGTGAGATTCACTACGGGTGATTCTGGCGATGCACGGAGGCGAAGCAGCGCATAGGAGTTTTATATATACTATTTTTTGGACGGTATGTAGTTTCTGATCATCCATGGACTTCCCAAGTATTGTGTAATCGTTTTAGATTATTTTTTCCATCATGGCTATGATACATTGTCTAAACTTTCAGGTTCATGATGGTTGAGCGGATCCGTCTGCAGTTACGGCAGGAGCACAGTCTGCGGACATGCAGACATCGCAAATGGAATTGTTACTATCATTTTTTATTCTAACATCTCTTCACAATATTTTGTATGCTATTGTCAGCTTCGTAATTATGCATCTTTGTTAGTTTTAGCCCACCTTGATTAAATATTCCATTATTCCATATTTACGAAATCATCAAACCGGTGTCTTCGATCACTTAAATTGCTACCATTTAAATGTAACTAGAACGGCATAAAGAAAACTTTTCAGAACATGTCTTATAGAATAATCTGATGATTCACAAAACAATCAAATATCTTTTTATTGTAATTTTATCTTTGTTGATTGGATTGATATTTTTTGTTTTTCAGTATTTTCAGGAATATGAAAATATTGATGTAAACCTAACTTTTATTTTTCAGTAACAAACCGGTGCATGTCAGCTAATTTTTTAAATACATATATTATATTCTGTCACGTACATAACATACATACATTCTATAACAGGGGGTATACAGGGTGCCAGCAGAAGTGTAGGCTGGATGAGGGATTCGAGGTTATCTGGTCTAAGTCATGGATGACAACTATGCCTTCCTTGATGGGAATCATTAGATCTAGATCAGCGAAGGTCTAATTGTCTTCCGACAGGCTACAGTGAGTTTGCAAGTCCTATTTTTAACAAACCACCAGACGGAAATCCTAATGTGTATTGCTTACTGTTCATTTCGTGTAATAAGAGCGTTTAGTTGGAAGGAGATTCTCTATCCTTTCCGTGGGTTTCGTGTAAGTGCTTCTGCTTACGGGTCCACACCCTCGTTTTTGGCCCTTCATACAACGGAATAGTGAGGATTATAGGTATGTACAGTTTGATCTTGCCATTAGGAGGAACTGTACGCCATGGCAAGTCCTGCACTGGTGGTGGCTTCCTATCACATCACATCACATCATAAGACTTCAACCCACCAAACTCTCCGGAACTGCAGCTGATTGAGATGTTTTGGGCCATCATGAAGGCCAAACTTTATAAAACGCCTAAAGTATTCGAGAACAAGCTGGTTTTGAAGAAACAGTGGGTTAAAATATCAAACTAAGTCAGCTCCTATATTTCCAAAAAAGCTTATGAGTGGTGTCAAGGTTAAAGTGCTTGCATTCGAACATGGAGAGGAGATGCAATTAACCAATGAATTAAAAACCTGCCCATAAAACCAAACCATGAAGATTACTCTCTGAAAGTATACCATTTTTGTGTGTTTAATTTTTTTTTCGAATGCAGTGTTTATATTGATCGTCAAAGATTGCCTTGTGCTTGAGCGTACGGTTCTGCGTCTGCCTTACGTTTTTGAAAACAATCTTTCTGTTTATTTTTTTGCAGCATAAGATACAAAACCGTAACAAGCTGACGCCTTTCCAAAAATTACAGTCATTTTGGAAATAAACGAATTTAAAACGCTTCCTGTATATATCAACTCTGTTTCATGAGAATGTAATCAAATTTGAGAAATCAATGTCCATTACCATGCTGTGTGAACGACTCCTCTAGATTGAATTTCACCGCGCACACAAGATTGAATATTTATAGCCACATGGACGTTCTGCAATTCCCTTGCCCAAAACGCCTTCCTATTTCCAACCAATCGCAGCACGTCCTCCACAAAGAAGTGTGATGATAAAATTAACAAATCAACCCCTAATGTTGCGAGGTTAACACCTACTGGCAGTCAATAAAAATAGACACGGTATATGCGATGCCGAACATTTCAATATTGGGGCTGATTTCCCCCTTTAAAATTCCTTCTAATGAACATCTTTAATTTACGAGTTTGAGATTTTCCTTTAAATTCAAACCCTTGGTGGCTTTGCCGAACACTTCAAAATCCAAATAAATTTTCCAAATTTAATGGATCAGCCACGCGGATTAGCACTCCAATTTCAGATTGCTAAAGGATACGAACTCTAGCGCTGCAGAACTAAGCCTACTCTTCTCGTCTCATTATGCAGCAGCCGGAAGTGGGATCGGAATTAATTAGAAAAACCCCATCACCTCCACCAAAGTGATAAAAAGAGCAGATAACATGGCACAAAAAGCTTCAACAAAAACAAGTTAACTCACTGTTCAACTCCTCGTAAAAGTTTTCCTCAATTTTCTCCAACGCCTCATATACATTTTCGTTTTCGTCAGGCAGCGCATCGTACAGGTGTTCGTGGCTTCCCACTTCGACAAATTGATGGTAGATTGCTTCATTTGAAAACTGGTTGGGCTGGTAATAGTTGCTCACTTGCCTCCTTCGCGGCTCGCCACTCATTGCCGTGTTGAAATTGGATTCACTCATCGACATACATCGTTGGAGAAATAACCGTGACTGAGCTGAATCCTCCTGGGCTTGGCTGAATTTAAGTAGTTTGTCATTCAGCCGTTTGTTACGGCGGCGAAGCTGGTCATTTTCCTGCAGGATCATCTCATTCTGCACTGCACAGTTTATCAGCTCACTGGCGACGGATGCGATTACGGACGAAATTTTCCGTTGGTACGACACCAACAGGGTCAGTTTTTGCCGAAGTTCACCTAAATCTTGCATGATTGGTGAGGGCACAGTATAAGATACACTGTTGATAACTGCTCACTTTGGCACACCAGTTGTCATCTTCTTTTGGATCAAGTTGTTAAAGGCTTAAAACCAATTACGAATAACATCATCACAAACTCACGAACATTCACGGTTTCAATGTCTGTAGAATTCAATGTCAATGCCCATTATTGAAGAAACAGCTTATTACATTCACCGACTCTTCCGCAGTAAGTAATCAGACCTTAAACCATCAAAAACGTAAATAACAGAGATGTTTCGAGCAACTTTTATCCAGTTTTATGGCCTGGTCCCTTCCATAATATTTGAGACACTTTATATGATATATAGCGGAGTTAGAGGCAAGTGTGCCATCAAGTGTGCCACCAGGAACTTTACAGAAAACTATTGATAAATCGATCAAATGGTGTACACAATTTATTACAGATTTATCCGTTATCTTGCTATATATTATCAATTTTACGTCGATCATAAAAAAAAGGATGAAAAATTATAATATTCTTTCCAATTTGAATAACAATTCAAAATGTACAGAAACTAATGATTTATTTAATGTATGACACATCATGAAGCAGTATGAAAGACTTTTTATTTTCAGCGTAGATTCGAAACAAAATATGGATTCGAATTTCCGTAAGAATAAAATATTAAAATTAGTCATACTTTTTGGGACATAAGTGCGACCACCTGTAAAATAAAGTGTTTTACTATTACACAGAAAAAAATAATGAATTTTAACCAACTCGTTAAATTTCTCCTCGTTTAATCTCAAGCCATAGCAACCGTTAAAAACGTAATTGTTTGCAATCTTTCATACAGCATACAACATTATTTGCAATCTTCCATAAAACAGACCTGGTTCCAGCGATATCTTGCTTAAATTTACATGAAAGATACCATGAATTTATGCCAAATCTAGCATTCCATTTATGTGCATTAGATAACGCAGAAAATTCAGTGCTCCTTTATATGTATACATCACCATTTACTGTTCTTCATGAGAAAAAAGCTGTTAAACGTGAAAACATTGTTGTTATGTACACTTCGGGTGTACACCGAAATGAGTTAACATCATGTTAAGTACGGAATGTGGTAACACCCATGGCATAACTTCTTCTTCTTCTTCTCTTGGCATTTCAAGCTTATTGCTTTCACAATTCGCTAATTGCTTGCTCTCAACATAGTGTTCTAAATGCATTATAAATTGAGAGCTTTCTATGCCAGGTACCATTTTCGCATAAGTATAATTGTGTGGCAAGTACAATCATACCCTATGCCCAGGGAGTCGAGAAGTTTTTCTTAACGAAAAATTCCTAGACCAGACCGGGAATCGAATCCAGTCACCTCTAGCATGGTATTGCTTTGTAGCTGCGCCTTTACTGACTGTGCTAGGGAAGTTCCCATGGCATAAATTAGCTCCCATTGACGGTTAAGTCCAAAAAAGTATTGCAACACTTCCTTAACCTTTTTTTGGTAAATTAATTAACTGTTCATAGAAGAGATTCAAATTTTCCAAACTGTTTCGGTTGATCTTTTCCTCGGTGATTGTCTTGCCCCGTATAAGTGTCAAACTTGCCTAAAAAATATGACATTTTATACCATTTTTGGAACGCTTCAGAAACGATTTTAGTTGCTTCTGTTTTCATAGTGAGTAATTTTTTGTCGAGGATAAAAGTGTAAAATTGCTTCTTCAAGCATGACCGTCCATAAAAATATTACAATAATTTGAAAATTAAATGCTTAAGGTTGCAGAGTTGCCCCTACTCCCGCTTAATATAGCCCGACGCACAAGCTCCGGCAGAAAAAAAAAATGCGAAAATGTTTAAACTTTAAATTCTTTAACTTTTATATATATTTCAGTGATGAAATACTTGACAAAATAGTTTACATTTTTTTCAATTCAATTTGTATTGTGACATAAAAATGTGCCTACTTAAACAACGGTATGTTTTCGATTTATTGCCATCGAAAGACTCCTCGATTGTATAAAGGGTGTTCGATCAAAATATGGTCGACTTAAACTTGACGCATTTCCTTTCACCGTGCAATAAAACATTTTGCACACCCCTCATTTTGAAGTTGTGTGCGTGAAGCATCGTGCATCTATTTTTATTTTGAAATTAGCACTTCAGTTATCAAAATTTCGTCGAAGGAAGAGAAGCAACGCATCAAAATTTTGCACGTGCATGGAGAAAATCCAATCTACTCTCACGCCAAGTTGGCGAAATTGTTGATTGTGGCTAAATCAACGTAACCAACGTATTAAAAGTGTTCGGTGAACGTTTGTCGACAGCCAGGAAAGATGGATCGGGGGAAAATCGAAAGCCGGAGGCCACAACGGCGACAAAAAGAGTTGCCCGCTAGTTTCGAGTGGAACCCCAACCTCTCCGTCCGAGATGTCACAAAGAAGCTGGGAGTGGCGCCTTCAATCGTGGATAGAGCTAAATAACGAGCTGGACTGTCGACTTACAAGAAAGTGGTGACTCCAAATCGCGACGATAATCAAAACACGTCGGCCAAAGCACGATCGCGAAAATTGTACACGACGATGCTGACGAAGTTTGATTGCGTGGTACAAGACGATGAATCTCACGTCAAGGCAGACTTCAAACAGCTTCATGGACAGGAATTTTACACAGCAACTGGACGGGGAAAGGTGGCAGATATTTTCAAGAACATTAAACTGCCAAAGTTCGCGAAGAAATATCTGGTGTGGCAGGCCATCTGTACCTGTGACTCGAAGAGCAACGTTTACATTGCGACCGGAACCGTCAACCAGGAAATTTATGTGAACGAGTGCCTACAAAAACGTCTACTGCCTTTCCTGAAGCGACACAATTGTTACGTTCTATTTAGACACGATTTGGCATCTTGCCATTACGGAAAAAGGGCCATGGAGTGGTATGCTGCCAAGGACAAGAACCCTCCCAACACGGCAGAGCTCCACCCAACCGAACAATATTGGGCCATCGTCAAGCGGAACCTTAAGAAGACTCAAAAAGCTGTTGTGAGCGAGGAACAGTTCAAGGCAAACTGGTGTTCTGCGGCAAATAAAGTGGACAAGAAGACTGTACAAAATCTTATGGCAGGTGTTAAACGAAAGACCCGGCAATTCGCATTCGGTAAAAAGGAAGCTTAGCTGAATATTTCTCCTGTATTCTGTATTACTGTTTGACCAAATTTTGATCGAAACACCCTTTATTTGTTAAAATTTTGACATGTTTTGATGCAAACGGCCCGACGTAGGGCATTTGTATTTGTGATCACATTTGATTCGGTTGAAAACAAAAATAGAGAACGCAGTGATTTCGAAAGCACTTCTCTTGTGTATCCGAAAATTGGTGGTTTGCGATTTTCAAAACAGTTAATCGCACCGGGCGGTCACTAGGAAGTACAATATCTTAAGGCAGCGGTTGGTAAAATTCTTCGAAACTAGAAACGTTCGGTACCGTGGCGGATCGCCCTGGCAGACGCAGGAAGTGCGAGAACGAAGTTAAGAAGAACCTAAAGATAACTGTTCGCTAGATCCAGGAAACCCTTCAGCTATCAGTTTTCAGTAGAACTGTTCATCGCCGTCTCGTAGAACAGGGGTTAAATAGCTAAGTTGCCCGGAGATGCTCGTTTATCAACTATGCAAAAAAACGTTATAGGTATGTATCGTGTATCGTTTTGCAACAAAAAATCAGCTATGAGTCGTTTGACTTACGCATAGATCTGTGCGCCTCCGCCGCCGACGATTTTATAGCGCCACCGCCACCATTATTTTCGACCGGGATGAAATTTTTCACCGTGTATGCATCTCTTCAGTTATTTTCATTAGCCCTTTATAAATCTGCTTTTATTACTAATGATGACATCTCGATGCGATTTGCCATCCAGAGGGGTGCGTGTGAGACGGTGATCAGTTTTGCCGTTTCGTTCTAGCAACTGCAGTGTACATTTTCGTGTTTCGACTTTCAGTAATTTCGCGAAACTGAATGAAGAAACTATTTTATACTTCTGCTACACGCCTTCATGCTTCTATTCTGCGATTCATAATGATTCGCAAACTTGTTCGTTTCTCTCGTTGCTGCAAAACCGGTTCACTTGCCTGCAATTTCCCGAATTATAACTGAAAATTTATCTAACAACGATTTTTATCCCCAGGTCCATCACAAACATCTTCTAAATTTTTCACAAAATAAAAAACGCGAGAAAAACTAGAGAAGCACAATCCAGAAAACAAAAGATGCAGCAGTCAAGCAATAACAGCAGTATTCACTTCCAAGCACTACGTTTCACAGAACGATTGTGTTTATTTCGCTCTTTCTGAATTAAGCATTATACTATTATTGAACAGTAGATTTACAGTTGAACTTCGTGACTAGGAACAACAAAACCACGTCCTTTTCAATGCACGAGTTGCTTCGATCTAAAATCCAAATTTTCACAATTTCACACACTCATAAGTATCAAATAGTTCAGTTTACCCTGAATTTGTTCATCACTTATGTAGATTTTTTGGCACTTAATCAAGCATGCAAAACACTAATTGAAATTTTGGAAAACAATTCCGAACCCAATGATTCCATAAGCCCAGTGTAGTCGAGAAAATGTATAACCTAAAGATTGCCACCACAAAAACGCCTTCGGTTTGTCAATAAATGTCTTTAGTGATAAAGTTATCTACAATCCATAGGACCACGTTTTATTCTATTTTCAATACAGCTGGAATATTCCCGTTGGTGAAGGAACTCAAGCAAATAAAAAGTAAGATGCAAAGAATGATCCTCGTGATATTTCAATCCCATTTGCACACAAACCAAACTGGTACGCCGCTATACACGTTATGATATTCTTATATCCATTACCTACAAAAAACTCACTGTGTGACCGGCTGATTCACCGGTTGGCTCGAAGCGATGTATATGTAATGGCAAAAACAGCAAATATTAATATTCTGACGTGTGCACGGTTCTTCTCGGTTGGCGCCAGACGTACTGACTGCCTACCTTTATTATTTTTCCCCAACTCTTCACCCCACTCAACACTTCGCAACAAAAAGTCGTCGTTGTCGTCGTGACTGGTTTGGACCCCGCCAAGGCTCTTCAAATCCAATGAAAAACACCCACTCACACATCGCAATCCAACGGGCGGAAAAACGGAAATTTCCATCTGTTCCGGCGTTTTCTTGCTTCGTTGACTACGGTTAAGGCACAGGGAAAGAGTTGTTGAATCCACTTTCCAATCCGATCAGCGTTGGTTGTTCGAAGCGTGATGCAAAAGGATGGTGAGTTTCGGGTTGTTTTTTGGTCGATTACCTTGTTTGAGATTGAATTAGGCTATTCTTACGACGTGCGAGAGAAAGAATCAATCTTCTTCCGAGCTGGTATCCCAGAGAAATCTCCTCTTGGATTCTGTAGATAAAGTTTCATCCAGATTTTTGACTTCCTATGCTTCGGAAAGTCAAAGGCCGAACGGAAAACTGAACTTAGAACTGATTGACACTTCTTTTCGGAGAACAAAATACAACAAACAAACGATTGATTCTAGAAGGGAAAGCTATGACCGGAGATACGATTTGCTTGCGAAAAAAGGTCACCTAATAGTTTCCAATTTATCACACACTAAATGATAACAGCTTATTTTAGATGGGAAAAGTTTTGATTAGTTCGCATCAAACCGACCGAGAAAACGACGCTACCATGACTGACTAATAGTTAATGAATATAACGAACAGCATTTCGCTTACACCAGTGTGAGGTACACGTTTCACTAGTTCAAGCAGTTTTTTTACGATATTGAATAACATAATAATGTGAGTTCTTGTCAGTAGCAACTTAAGATAGCCAGAATGTGTACCATAAGTGCTTATCTGGTGTGACTCATCGCCGTTCTAAGCGGACTACTATTGTACATGTAATATGCATAAAAAAGAAAACACACTTATCGCCATTTCGATTAAGTACATAAGCCGTTGGACGGGCAAAAGGCGATTTCGATAAACCGAATTCAGCTGTCAAACTAATCGACCAATTAAACACATTTCAATGAATGTTTCTTATCTTTGAAGCGTGTGTTCGGTACTAAGAAAGCGAAATATGGCCGAATTTCAGCTGAACATATAACATAATTATTTGTTCTCACCTACACGAGAGAAATGCCAAAGCAGTGATTTACGCAGCGTCTCACGTGACGATTGGGTCTATGAGAACGAAAATCGAGAACAAACGCACAACCAAACAATAGGCAACACGCTTCATTCGTAAGAGTAAGAGCACAAGTCAATCTAGGGTTTTTATTCATTAGGGCGAATCTACAATTGAGAGACTCTCTCTTGCCTCGTTCTCTTTCATTAATTACAGCGTCATTATAAAACTATGGATTGATTTTTTTTACACAGATCGGAAGATAAAAGGGGTGGCTAGCATATTGGGCAAACAGCTAAACGAAAAATGTGAAAATGATTTAGCTATTGGTGAAAGAGAAAGTAAACAGAGAGAGTCTCTCAATTGTAGATTCGCCCTAATAGAAAAAAAAAACCTAGCAATAGAGAATAAACTTCTATGGTTTTGGAAGCAGACAAAAAGGACGCTAAATAAAAATCACTCAATGCTGAGTACGGTCCTACCGGATCGGTCAAAACAGAAACTTTACAAACGGAGTAAACTATACTGTGAGTGTCAAGCTGCAAAATTACCAAAGCCGATCAAAATCTGATCGATGTTTTTCGATTGTTTATTTGTCGCCCCAAACATATCTTGCTCAGTTTTGGGATGGACTAAGGGCACATAATACCTACGACTAGAGCGTGATATCTTTATGTAAAGATTACAGATTTTTGAGTTTAACCGATATTTTAAAGATGTTTGGCAATTTCTTCTTTCAGTGTGCTGCCCAAGGAGCAAAAAACACAATTAACACCGAAACTACAGTGACCGATGACAGTCTGAAAGTCAGATTGTGAGTGTGCGATGCGAATGGCGAGAGCTGCATTGACTCCTAGAAGCTGCACACTTTGCAGGAGTTCTAATCGATTTTTAAACAATATCCGAACTTTTTTGAAAGCAATAAAGAACAGGTAATCGAAAATGAGTTTCGTGAGCTGAGGACGGCAATCATCTGCAAGAACATCGAGGTGGAAGAATCGGATAACTTGGAAACTTTTTGGAGAAATCTTCTGTGTTTCAAAAGAGCAGATGAGAAGCTGGCCCTTTTCCCTTGCTAAGAAAGTTCATTACAAACTTTCTACAAATTCCACATTCTTTGGCAGCGGTGGAGCGATTTATCTCGCAATACAACCTGAATAAAACCAAAATCCGAAACCCCCTGAGTACGAGCACCATGGATGATCCAAGTGTTATATAAAAGGAAAAGGAGGAGTTGATCAGCTAGCATTAACATCACAACTAAAATTTAAATTCAACAAATGTATGTACACATATCATTACAATGATTGTTTGTTAATTCCGTTCTGATTTTGTTCACTATCCTTGAAATTTAGATAATCAAAACAAACACCTCATGATTCATTATCATGTCGATACTGGCCTGTCAGAAGGGCTTAAGATGATCAATTTCCCCCGAGAAACTGAATCCTCGTATACTGATCCATTTGTTTTGCTGAAGTAGGAAAACCGATAATTGCACATCTATATATATAAAAATGGATTTCTGTCTGTCTGTCTGTCTGTCTGTCTGACCCTAATAGGCTCGGAGACTACTGAACCGATCAGCGTGAAAATTTGTATGCAGGGGTTTTTGGGGCCGGGGAAGGTTCTTAAGATAGTAAGAGACCCCTCCCTCCTCTGAAAGGGGGGGCTCCCATACAAATGAAACACATATTTCTGCATAACTCGAGAACTGATCAAGCAAAGGAATCCAAATTTAGCATGCGGAAGTTTTTGGAGGCAAGAAATGTTTCTATGGTAGTTTGAGACCCCTCCCCTCTCTAGAAAGGGAGGCTCCCATACAAATGAAACAGAAGTTTCTGCATATCTCAAGAACTAATCAAGCAAATGGAACCAAATTTGGCATGTGGGGTTTTCTGGTGGCGAAAAATGTTTCTATGGTGGTTTGAGACCCCTCCCCTCTCCTAGAAGGGGTGCTGTCATACAAATGAAACTGAAATTTCTTCATAACTCTAGATCTAATAAAGCAAATGGAACCAAATTTGGCTTGCGGGGATTTTAAAGGCAATAAATGTTTCTACGGTGGTTCGAGACCCCTCCTCTCTCTCTGGTAGGGGGGCGGGGCTCCCATACAAATGAAACACAAGTTTCTGCATAACTCGAGAACTAATCAAGTAAATGGAACCAAATTTGGCAGGTAGAGGTTTTTGAAGGCAAGAAATGTTTCTAAGGTAACTCAAGACCCCTCCGCCCTCTGTAAGAGGGGGGCTCTCATACTAATGAAACACAAATTTGTGCATAACTCGAGAACTAATCAAGCATATGGAACCAAATTTGGCATGTGGAGGTTTTTGGAGGAGAGAAATGTTTCTATGGAAGTTTGAGACTCCTCCGCCATCTGGAAGGGGGAGGGAGGGGAGTTTCCAAACAAATCCAACACAAATTTCTGCATAACTCGAGAACTAATCAAGTAAATGGAACCACATTTGGCAGGTGGAGGTTTTTGAAGGCAAGAAATGTTTCTAAGTTGACTCGAGCCCCTCCCTTCTCTGAAAGGAGGGCTCATATACAAATGAAACACAAATTTCTGAATAACTCGAGAACTTATCAAGTTAATGGAACCCAATTTGGCATGTGGAGGTTTTCGAAGGCAAAAAATGATTCTATTGTGGTTTGAGACTCCTCCGCTCACTGAAAGAGGGGTCTCTCATACAAATGAAACACGAATTTCTGCATAACTCGATAAAAATTAAAGCAAATGGAACCAAATTTGGCATGTGGAGGTTTTTGAGAGAAATAAATGTTTCTAATGTGGTTTGAGACCCCTCCGCCTTCTGGAAGGGGAGACTCCCATAAAAATGAAACATAATTTTTAGCATAACTCGAGAGCCAATGAAGCAAATGAAACCAAATTTGGCATTTGGCATGTTGAGGTTTTTGGAGGCAAGAAATGTTTCTATGGCAGTTCAATACCCCTCCCCATTTTGAAGGGGGGGGGGGCTCCCATACAAATAAAAAGCAAATTTCTGCATAACTCGAGAACTAATCAAGTAAATGAAACCACTTTTAGCATATGGGGGTTTTTGGAGGCTAGATTTCTATATACATAAAAATGAATTTCTGTCTGTCTGTCTGTCTGTCAGACCCTTATAGACTCGGAAAGTTCTGAACCGACCAACGTGAAAATTTATATGAAGGGGTTTTTGGGGCTGGGGAAGGTTCTTATGATTGTTTGAGACCCCTACTCTCTCAGGAAGGGGGGCTCTCATACAAATGAGACACAAATTTCTTCATAACTCGAGAACTAATCAAGCAAATCGAATCAAATTTGGCATGTGGGGGGTTTTGAAGGCAAGAATGTTTCTATGGTGGTTCAAGACCCCTCCCCTTTCTGAAAGGGGGGGGGGGGTCAAACAAATGAAACTCAAATTTTTATTATAATCGAAGAGCCCAGTGTGATGGTTCGAGAACTAATCAAGCAAATGGAATCAAATTTGGCATGTGGGGGGTTTTGAAGGCAATGATTGTATGGTGGTTTGAGAAACCACCCCCCTCTGGAAGGGAGGGCTCCCATACAAATGAAACACAAATTTCTACCAAAAATGAGAATTATCCAGGTTACTTAAACACAAAACGTGTATTTCTCGGGTAAGAAGCATGTTTTGATAGAAGTTTGAACCCCTGCTTATTCAAGAAAAAAAAACTCATTTCGAAAACAGAACCATAAACGTGCCAGTAATATTAAATTTTCCTTCATTTAGTTGCAAGCGTAGCAGCGCACGCACCGGGTTCAGCTATTTTTAGTTGAGAGCTTTCGATGCCAGGTACCATTTTTGCATTAGTATGACTGTGTGGGGCAAGTACAATCATACGCTATGCCCAAGGAGTCGAGAAATTTTCCAGAACGAAAAATTCCTAGACCAGACCGGGAATCGAACCTAGCCACCTCCAGCATGGTATTGCTTTGTAGCTGCGCCTTTACCGACTGAGCTAAAGGAGGACCCGAACAGCAGTTTCTGCTAGAACCAAAGATGTAAAGAGAACATATCGATTGGTCACTTTTTCTTTAGATATTATTTACGGCTGAAGAGCAGAGAATCGAACAAAGCAGAACAGCAGAAGAGCAGAGAATCGAACAAAGCAGAACAACAAAAACCAACCACGATATCACAGTGAAGATTGACAGCTGTGGCCATTTGGCCGTATGCTGGTTTTTATTTATCATCACAACATGGGTTGAACATAAAACTGTCAGATTGAGCTGTTGGTTAAGGTATATTTTAAAATATATTACTTGGAACCCAAAAATATTGCAGTGAAGTTTTTTTCCCTTTAGTTCCACGAGAAAAAAAAATTAAATGCTGATTTACATATCAGAAATGTTGTAGGACCATATAAGCATACAGAAATGTTGCATTCTAGGAAATGTTGTTTAAACCTCTTTTTTCTAGGAGAGAGGTTTTTTATACACCAAATATAATTACCCTTGACATCAAATTGATTGAGTGTTTGGGTCTGGTTTCATTCATCAAGCTTTCCTGGAATTTTTCAGTTTTAATAGAATTCCCGGCGTTATCCCGGTTTTATCCCGGTAGCTTCGAATTCACGTTTTTTATACGGTTTTAGCGGAATTACCGGTGGAAGGACTGATTATAATGTTCAGTGTACGGAGAATTGTCAATAATGAAGAAGTGACAGCAGCTGCGGGTAGCACAACGTTGGTGTTTTTTCTCTGCTATTAAGTTCATTTTGATGCGAATAATGCAAGCAATCTGTTGGTTATTTCAGTAAAAATATCAATTGAAGTTGCAAAAAGTTACGAAGGTGATCTTTTATTATAACAGCAGGCATATTAATAGCACCATTTCCCCACCCCTCTCCCCACCCCAAAAACAATCCACCTAATTATAAGATATTTAGGTACATAATGACCGTGATGATAATCTAGGAACCAGATTGACCATCTCATACCAGCTAAGTTAACTAGAAGACAGCCTGTGATAATATTACCAACGTAACAGCCAATGAGTACTCAGAAACTCAGATTATGGAAAAACAGCCAGCGGGAATGACCTTACCTTACCAATCAGACTAAGGCCGGTGTGGCCTCTGCTGTACACAGAAGTTGTTTCCATTGTCATCGGTCCATGGCTGTACCTCGCCAGCCTCGCTGTCTGCGTAGGGGCCACAGGTCGCCTTCTACTTGCTCGATCCACCTTGCTCGTTGCGCGCCTCTTCTTCTTGTACCTGTCGGTTCGTTTTCGAGAACCATTTTCACAGGGCTGTCGTCCCACATTCTTACGCCCAGCACATCGTAGTCGATTGATTTTTGCGATGTGTACGATGGGAGGTTCTCCCAGCAACTGGTGCAATTCGTGGTTCATTCGCCTCCTCCACGTTCCGTCTTCTATCTGCACTCCACCGTAAATCGTACGCAGTACCTTCCGTTCAAAAACTCCAAGGGCGCGCTCCTCCACTAGCAATGTCCGGTTGGTAAATGACTGGACAATGCGTATCATTGGTACTTCGCGTACCTGCAGGTATAAAATAGATCCTACTGCGATCCTTAACTTCTTGTCCAGTAACTCCTATCCCTACCTCCCCGTGGTGCCGATTGGGGTATGAGTAACCATAGGAAAGATCGGGTTACCAACCCCGGTGGGCCCTTGGTCATATGCTGACAGGGAAGGGGGGCTGCCCTCTTCAAAGGGCGCAGTCTATCTGAGCGTCTGTTCTTCATGTTAGGGGCGGCTCAAAACAGCGTCTGTTCTCCATGTTAGGAGCGGCTGATCATCGTCCTCGTGCCAGCGTGGGACTCTAAACAGTGCTGTGCACGATGGTCCTCCGGCGAGACTGGGGGTTGGGGAAGGCCCAACAAGCCGCCCTTAAAAAAGCAATGTTACAAATAATACAGAAGTTAATACAAAATTAGTGGGCAAAATGCGTCAACGCATGATTGGATGGTTTCCGATCAACGCTAGAATGTACCAGCGGGAATGAAGCCAGCATAATAAAACACAGCCTATAGGAAAGCGAGTGGCAAATAGGTTGTAAAATTCTTTAATTGTGGCCAGTGCACACTGGTTCAGAATGCGAATGTTGACAGAATCAAACATTTTCAGCCAATGTTTGAAATTTTGAAGCAAAATTGTCTTCTGAAAAGTTGTTCCATAGAGTGAGATTTTTTCGTTAAATATTAATAAACATTTGTGTGGTTCTTGCTTTATATATCAAAAACATAACTATTTTATTTGCTGGAGATATAGACAAACATTCTTCAGAAAAGTTGTAGGCTAGCAAAATAACTTTATAGCTTTGGCCTAGAATTTTGTTAAGCTTCTCATGTACCAAATTTTAGAAGTTCAGTTAGGGTCAACCAGTAAAAATCAGTTATAGTGCTCTGACTTTTTTGATTCACACTTCTCAGCAAAGTAGTCCACGCACGGCTTCTAAACTACCAAAATAAACAGCATTATTGCCGCACCATCCCAAATCAGTTACCAAAAGTTATGACTGTTTTCATTTAAAAAAAATAGTCCTCTTTGTGCTATTTTTTTCTAGTTGGGCCAGACGAAAAATTTATGAATGGAATTTGGAAAAAAAAGTCATTCTTTTATATCATGTTTATAAAACTGGAAATAGGTCATTTTTATAGACTGTATAAAATGCTTAAGAAATGGATGCATTTTTATTTCAGCGATAATACCTGTTGTTTTGCAATTGATAGCGATCAGTTCAACACATGTTAAATTTTGTCTTCTGATGTTATTAAAGTGATAGAATGGCTGTCAATTGAATGAAAAAAGTTAAAAATGAATAACTGATTTTCATAAGGACTTCGTTCAACTAGCAGAGTGGCCACAAACTCGAAAATATCGGAAAATGCGGGAAAAATGTGGGAATCCAAAGACATCGGGAAATATGCGGGAAAAAGTTGGGAATTTAAAAATCCATCGGGAATGAAACCATGCTCACATTTTTTTCAAATTCATAATTTGAGTAGCGTTTTGTCATTTACTCGATCCAACAAGCTAATGAAACCGGTTTTTCCCCTGCAAATCCAGCATTGCTGAAAAAGATAGCTCAGTGCTCCATGGAAGACCCAGTTGTCAACTGGAAGGCATTTAAAGAATTGACTGTGGAAATTAGGGATCTGCGAACCAGCTCTGGTTTTTCAGTCCTCAACAGCTGCAGCTGGCACGTCGTACACAATTCCCTCAAGAAGGGGCTAAGACAAACATATGTGCATGTGGATCATTTTCTGCTAGTTTTGTTCAGCCTGTTTCAAAACGTAAAGCTTGCTTCAGATAGAATTGGAACAAAAACAATTGCCTGTATTTCAGTTATTTATTATTGAATTCAAGATCTTTTTTTATACAAATGTAGCGTTTTCTTCATACTTTTAAGAAAAAATACGGATAAAATTATTCGTCACGGTTTCGAAGGAATTCTCGAATTTTTCCTGTAACACGGCTCATTAGGCGGCACACACCTTCTTCGTCCATCGTTTTAGCTATCTTATTCCACCAAGTCTTCATCTGATTGATGTCTTTGACAACCTTTCCCTTTGCCTTGAGTCTTCTCTTCATGATTGCCCAGTATTTCTCAATAGGGCGGAACTGGGGGCAGTTGGGTGGGTTAAGGTTTTTCGGAACAACCTGGACCCTTTTCTCTGCATACCATTCTTGAACGACTTTGCTGTAATGACAGCTTGCCAAATCTGGCCAAAACATTACGGGAGGGTCGTGGGATCGAATGTAACGGCATTTAAATTCGTTTTTGGAGACACTCTTTTTGGTATAGTTCCGACGTCATTATCTTATTTGTAACGAAAACTTTCGTTTTTTTGCCACAGCTGCAAATGCCCTGCCAAATCATGAATTTTCGTGCAAATTTGTCGGCAAAAGCAAATTTAAATTTGGCTGGAACATCCCCCCGAGCCGTTGCCAAGTAAAATTGTTGACCTGGGATTTGCCCGAAGTCAGCCTTGACATAGGTTTCATCGTCCATCAGAAGACACCAGTCGAACTTGGTCAGCACCTGGTCGTATAGCTTCCGAGCACGGATTTTGGCCACACTATTCTGTTTTATGGTCCGATTTGGCTGTTTGCTAGCTCGATACGACTTGATTCCTTCCCGGAGTCGAGTTCTTCTCACGGTACTATGGGCAGCACCGAATTTTCTGGCCAAATCACGGTCCGACAGATTGGGATTCCTCTTAATCGTCTTCAAAATCTTACCACGCAGTTTCCGGTGGACAGTTCCACTCCGACGATTGGCTTGAGGCTTCCGAATCGTCGTCAATGTTTCCTTATACCGTTTGATAACGCGCCTAGATGCAGACCACAATGGATTTTCCAAATAACTGTGCACAATTTTTTCCCTTCTTTCGGCTTCCATGTTGATTGTTTACAAAGTACAGTCGATTTGCGGAATATCAAAAACACATACGTGAAGCTGACAAAATTCCCGAAACGTGGGCGTCAAGAACTTCCAAATCCGTCCACCAGGAGCGCCACAATATGAGCAAAAGCTTGTTCCAATTCTAAATGAAGCAAGCCTTACCACTTAAAAGATCTTAATAAACGGCTGTGACAGGTGAGGCTACGCACATGACTTTCTTTTGTTTTTATTTTACTTGACTGGAACTTCTTGGGTGATCCTTATGACTGAAGCATTACTGTAAATTTCAGTGCAAAGATTGTCTTTGCAAGTTTTTTACAATATTTTTTCTTTTTCTTCCGCCAACCTGGGAAGGTAACACTGTTGTCATTTTTAAAATACCATAAAGTCTCAGTCCATTTGTATAATAGACAAATATTTGTCACTGCAGTGGACAGAATCCTATTGTGTCAGTCACCTCAAAGTCAACCGAATTTCAAACGGAGCTTTTCGTCGGTTTTCCAATTAATAGAGTTCGTTGTTGTGGCTGATACGGTAGACGATAAGATGCTGATACCAAAGCTGAGTTTTGTCGTCAAGTCTGCAGCAATGGTCGAGTCGTTTCTCAGGGAATACCAGATCTAATCTCCTATAGCTCAATTTTTTTTTTCGACGATTTTACGGGACTAATTAGAGCCGCTATGGAGAAAAACCTTTACCTTTACCTTTTACCTTTCAATCGGCAATCAAGAAAGCGTGAGAATTTGCAGAAATTTCCAACAATAAATCTCCTTTGACATACCCTTTAACGTGTTACGTCATCTGCATTAACCATGATGTTACATCTCACCTCACTGATATAGCTAAAAAGCGTCTGGAGTTGTGTCTGGAAACGTTCGTAAATAAAAACTATCTCAGCACTGTAGTTGCTGACAAAGTGAAAGAAGAATTTGGGCAGCTGTGCTCAATGTCGCTTTCAAAGGCGTTGCTTTCCGGAATCCAGAGAAAAGAACAGCGTTTGGACAAATTTGGGCTAGAACTGATTAGTCATTCCAAGAAGGAGCTGCCAAATTTGACAACATTTGTTAAAAAGGTGTTCATCCGGTCGCAAATACGACGATGGAGCGAGGATTTTCAACAAATGAAAAGTGTCTGGTGGTGAACCAAACTGAAAAGGGTTTGGTAATCACGAAGTCCTTGAAACAATGTGCACGCAACGCACTTGCATTATTTTGTACTCGAAAACCTCGAATGCTTTACTATTTTTCTTCGATGTTGATGCTTCTGGAAACTTGAAAGATCAATGTCTTATAAGAGCGATCTTTGTTCGCGTTTGTAAAATGAGAGACCAGGGCAGGTTACGAAGCCCGATTTGCGGCTGCTATCCGGCATTTTGCAATTTCCTCAGAAAGTTTAAAATTATCTTTTAATCCAATATTTATTAACTAATTTTCCGAGTCAGGAAGATTAATATTTAAATTTAGATTGTTTGGCCACCCTGAGCTAGGACAAATTGTCCTTATTCAGTCATTTTTGAAGCGAGAAAAACTACATTTTTTGAGCAAAACTGCATGGAACTTGCTAGCCTACAGCTTATTTTAAAAATGTAGACTGTTTTTTTTGCATTCAATGAAGTTCTTTTTTAATATGAAAATAAACCTTATAACTGATATCAAAAGGATGACTTCCCCATTAAGAACAGATTTGTGCAAGTCATTCCAAGGCTTAAAACGTGTTTTTCGGTTTAAATAAATATTCTGGACCAGAGTGTATTGTGATTTACAGTTTTTTCTAGATTTATTTTATGTTTTATTTTTAAATATTTTATTTAAAATAACTAAAAAACATCAAAGTACACATATTATGAGGTATTGAACATTTATATGTGTTTTCGCGTTCGAGAGTTATAACGGATTCTGTTATATAGATCAGTGCTTTAAAAAGCCATTTCGTCTTTTTTGGATAAATTTAATGATTCCAAAAACTGAATTGATAAATATAGTGTATGAAAACTAGTTCTTCAATATCGTTCAATACAGATATCCTATTTCCGATTTTCAGAAATTAGTTTCCAAAAGTCCTTCCAAACTCTGTTTAGAAATAGTTTTCCCAACCTAAGATATCAACATCTGAAAAAGGTTTATTTTTTGACATAGGAATTCCGTCTCTCTTTTCAAAAACTTCAAAACGCACAAAGCTATTGGTCGAAGATGACACCATATATGTGGCTCACTCTGATTGGCTCAAACTGCCTCAGTTACCGTGCTAGCGACTATAAAACATGTGGTACTGTCCAACCAACCATCATTCTCGATTCGAATTCTTATGAGAACGGTCGATGTTCCCAGCATCAGCAACCACAACTGGCACAACTACACCACCATTGCCATCGCCGTAGTCGCAGCAGAACCGGTGGCTTCCCCCAACCACCACCACTTCGGTTTATGGGAAGGTTCATTAATTATGTCACGCAGTAACGGGGGAGGGGGGTTTGGGAAAACGTGACAATCCATACAAAAAAAAATTGAAGGTCCATACAAAAAACGTGACAAGGGGGGGGGGGGGTTATAAAAAGTCACCTTTTGCGTGACATAATTAATGAACGTTCCCTATTCCCTATTGGTATCGTTTCAAATTACCGGGGGAGGGAGTTTGGGGGGGGAAGTGTTTCTGTATGTGGTGAGGGATGTTTTATTTTCACGAAACCTGATGCATGCACTTTTCAAAACGGTCCATTTCAGGTCCACCAACTTTCGTAGAAAAAGTAAAAAAGTTATGCAGAATTATCTGTTCAAATGAAACAGAATCGATATATGGTCCTTTTCAGGGCCTCTATCAACATTTCAAAACGTTAACGTTCAATTTCCTTACCGTGATTCAGAAATGAATTATATTATTTCACCTACATACGTGCTTTTAGCAGCAGACAGCAACAGGGCCGCTTAATTTCATTTATAAATTTAAATCACGGATTTGAGCACACGTGCGCGCGTGTTGTAGCGTGATCACAAATTGATTTACGACATTGCCACCCGGATCCATTGTGTAAATAGGAATTTCCAAAAAAAACACTACACAAACAAACTGTTTTCGGGTTTCGGGTAAAAAAAATTAATTTTGTCCTGAAAAAGGTCGGTTTTAGTTTTGATGATGAGCCCGGAAGCAATTTGTTTTCTTTTCGGTGTACCAGTTAAACCACCTGGATGTTTGCACCCTGGGCGTTGGTGATACCGGACAACAGTTTCAACAGAATGGCTGGCCCACAATTGAAACGTTGCGGATGCGTTTGCGTGAATGTGACAGTTTTCCCATGGGTTTTCTGTCAAATTTACGTCAACGCATCCGCAACGTATCAATTGTGGGTGACATTTTCGTCGCTGCGGTTGGCCAACTGCAGATGACGGGAATGATTCTTGGTGTCACGGGCGGCGTTTCTTGACAATTCAAACTGCTGGAAACTGCTAGAAGCTTAGAAAATTAAAAAATGTAGATTTAGGATTTATTCAAGCCTTAGGAGAGTTTATTTTAAAGATATTTTAATGAAAGAGATTATAAAAAAATCTGATTTTTACTGGTCCACCCTAACCCTAACTTAACTACTAAAAATTGCACGGTTATTTGAGCAACTATAGCAAAAATGCTATGAGAAGCCTTGCTAACGTACATGTTTTTTTTAAATTTTGTTCTTTATTTCTGTAAATAAAAAAGTTAAATTTTGGATTTAAACGAAAAAAAGGACATATCGACTATCTCTTTTAACAGTAACAGCTACCTGAACAGAATCCTATGCTGTGCTAGTCACTATGTGTGAAAAAACCTAGCACCTTGATCGTCGATTACAACACACACAATTGCATGTGAGTTATCAACAAAAGTAAAAAAACGAAAAAAAAAGAAAAAAAAACTTAGTTAAACCAGCTAGAACTGATGGACATCGATGAGCCACTTTTATGTCAAAGGAGTCTCAACTTGTGCATTCAACCAACCTTCACCATCTCTGAACTTTTCTAAGTCTTAAAATGTTCAAAACAAGGTACGGCAGCCCTTTTGTATTGTGATTACATAATTCATTAAATATCTTTTCAAGATAATTAAGTATTCAACATGTTAATGCAACTCATTACGTAGTATGTCTTGTTAAAAAAAAGGCGTTTATCGGATGAAATGACACGAAAACCAAACTGTAATCAATTCGTCGCCAGGCTATGCTCGAATAACTATGCTACTAAATTAGTGTTGCGTAGTTATAGCACCAAAAGTCACAGCCACCAAAAGACCATCGATAAACAAACCGGAATGTTCTCCATAAACCACTAATAAATAAATTGAAAAGCCATAAACCTAACCTTCCCCAGTGCGCCCCTTAACCTTTACCCTAGCGATCCGTATATTTATGCTCTACTCGGAAGACCCAAAAACACCATAAAACTAATCCTCGGCTAATCTAATAATCACTTTAATCGAGCCTACGGTCAGCCATTGGCAAACAATTCTTCTCTAATGTTTCCATGTGTGCCAATGTTATGTGCTTTCACCTCTCTTGTGTAGCTTAAGTATGTGTGTAACAGGATGTTGCCTAGCTTTATTACTTTTATCTTTTGGGACCATCGGCAGGAGAAAGGGACACGTGGAATTTGTGTTTTCTCCCTAAGAATATAGGCATCACATTGGACCGATGGCCCTTGATGCTAGGTAGAGAGCAGGAGTAAACTGTGAACCAAGCGATAAAATAGAAGAAAATTATCTGACAGCAATGTTATGAAGCTAAATTGACAACATTCGACAGCTGTAGGTAGAGTTTAGTCGAATGAAGTGAAAGAGCATGCAAAATGTAGTAAAAAGATAGACTCTACTTAACGTCAATAAACATACGATACCAAGAAAATAAAAGTCATTTCAATATTGCAGTTAACACACAAAGATTATCAAAATCAAAACTGTAACTCTTAACGCTACTTGCTACTGGTGACTACGAATCTATAGGAAATCAAAACGATACCGGTGATGACGGAACTGCTTTCTCGTGGTTCCAAAAGCAAAAACCTAAAGCGGATACACCCAAAAAATAAACTGTCACAACTTGATCAAAAACTTGGAAAATTCAATGAGCAAGAAAAATAAGAATAAATTTAGCAAAACTGCTGCCTGCCTGCATGAGTGGAATGTTATCAGAAAGAAGCGACTGATCTGTGTCTGTCTTAGTTTGTGTAAATTATGTTGTGTGACGGTATAAAACTAATAAAACAGGAACTGAAAACTTGTGGAAACGTTTATTTATGGGAAACCAAAATAAAATAATAATACGACTAAGTGACATTGATTATAAATTCAGTCGATTCAAAATTACCTAAGAAAATGTCGTCATCATCGATATTTTGCTGATTGGCGAGCGTGGCGATAGCTGCCATAATTCTACAAAATTCAATTAATGAGGGTGGCGGTAGCAGCACCACGCTCAATGGAGATCGGATCAAAATTTCACCCGACAACATTCAAAACTGAGCGGGTCACGGCGCTTACCTGAAACGAGAAGAAAAAGAACATAATTCAATTGAGATCTACAGATGCAGCGTAGAGGTGAATGTAGGAACTGAGCGGAACGAACCAACTGAATAAATTATACTATGTCTAAAAAAGTAATCGTAATGGGTCGATGGTTGCCTTTGAGACAAACACCATAATGGTAAGTGATGAGATTTTCTTGTCCGCAAGTTTCCCACCCGGTCGTTCACTATCAGAAAGATTTCTTTTCTAGAACTTATCGAATCACCTACCCGTGTTGGAAAAGCTGTAGTAAAAAGAATCTTACCAAAAAAGACATTTGGTGGAGTCAGCAAAAGCAGAACGCTGAAACTTTTAATATTCCAAGCCACCGTACTACGGGTGAAAATCACTATAAGCAGCGTTGAAACTTGGATGCATCTTTTGATACATAATCCATTTAGCTTACCTTTACCGCAACTGAAGCGGACAGATTCGTCTGTACAGGGTGTCCCAATAAATATTAGCACGATTTGAAAATAACAATACGAGCTATTCATAAACAACATTGGCTTTTCTGGGGGGAGGGGGAGTCTGACCAAAGTCGAGACTAGCACATTTTCGTTCATCCGCATTAGCCTGCACCGGTGGTGTAGTGGTAATCGTGGCTACTACTTGACACCCCAGTGGGTCTGGATTCAATCCCAGATGAGATTGCTAAGATTTTTCTTAGGCGATAAAATCCCTGGTAAAGCCGTTGGTCCCTGCGAGTGCGATATGTAGAGTGGAGGTGCCTCCCTCCTATGATGAACCAGCCTAAACTGGAAGCCTCCTTAATACAGACATAAGAAGAAGAAGAAATTCATCCTCGTCGATGAAACTGGATAGAAACGCGAACGAAGCGATATGAAAAAGAAAAACAGGCTGTATGAACTTTTGTATGTGACGTTTATTATGCTGCTAGTTTGTTGCCAAACTCCTTGGCGTTGATAAAAAACCGAAGGTAGTTTCGTCCTCGCATTTATTGTTGTCGATTGATGCTGGTATTTTAACACCCTGCACAGCTGTTTGAACATCATCTGGAAACATCCGTGGTGCATCAAACTCGTGCACAGACATTCTAGGACACCCTATAGTATACCATCTATCTACATTTTTCGATGAACATTTTCATCAAACTTTTATGCTATCGAGACTGCTTGGTGCTGTTGGCTGAAAGGAGACAAGAACATTTTAGCAAAATGAGATACCTAACATACTTCTTGCTATATTTTGTAGCATTGAGAGTTCAACATCTTCAACAAAAAGGAAAGTTGATGAAACAGGAAACTTTTTACTTTTGTTTCGCTAGATTATGCCAGCGTTTCCAGCTGTTTTGAAAAGTGTGCTAACATGAGAATAGAGATTCTTTTTACGGGCCGAGTATCCCTAACAATTTCCGTAAACTCACAAATCAGACAAAAATTTCATATGGAATGTAATTGATGATAATAATTCTCAGCTCCAGAGGAGTGAGGAAGTTTTGTGGACGATTATAATGGTTTATGCAACAAGTTGCAAAAGGAAGATTTGTTTAACTTTAGCCATACATTTTCTATGCGGCTTGCCTAATTTGAAAATAACGAAAAAAATGAAATTTGGAACGAGTTGCATACTAATTGTCTTGCCTAGAAAAATGCGGTTCATTCTTTCTATTTAGCTACACCTGTACGAATTATGCATATGAACGTCCATGACAAAAAAAATTGAACCAAGTAAATTTTCCAGTATTGCATTAATGACCTCAGGGATGGAGGTTGGATGTCATCTACTGTTGCAGAGAGGTATGTTAGAAACTCGTTGCAGCAGATCAAAATGATCGCGGAAAAAATGTGGGTGCTTTAGGACATAGCTTGGAACACTCAATAGGAAACCATTACAAGTTCCTCATTGAAAGCTATTAGACACGTTTTTTTATTTTTTATTTCTCAATTAAGGTCACCCTGTCAGTGTTAGGGAAATTCTAAAGTTCAATATTTTTCAGCATTTTGGAAAAATTGCATTTTTTTTGGAGTGTTGGGGTAAGGAGCAGGGTCACCCTGCTAGTGTAATAGGGGTTCTAAAATTTAAAAAATTTAAAAATTTTGGAAAAAATTACGCATAACAAAAATGTATGTATTTAATATATCTTGAACCACTCATCCAATTTCTTGGATTAATTGCGCAAGTGAAAGGAAACTGAATGTTTTTTTGATAAAAATTTAAAACTGGTGTTTAAAAACTAATTGAAAATATTAAGTAATTATTTTTCTCTTTGTTTTACTGGTTTGAAGACAAAGGGCGCTATAGCTGAAAATATTTTTTTTGATCTTTTTACATACTATATGCCAGAATCAGCGATGTTGACAGAGCGATTTCTAAGCTATGATTTGTTTTTTTTTTAATTTACCAAGTCTTACCAAGTCCTTCAAGGCTCTCAAGTGTTTAATAGCAACTAAGCCAACTACGTCTCCATGAGTATTAAATAATATTAATTAATTAAATTTGGTGGTTCCCAATGAGCTTAAGGATGTTTTTTTATGGATATTATTTACTGTTTCAAGCAGAGTAAAGGATTGGTTTTAGATAAAATTCGTTTATTGGTTCTTGTTGGGTTAATTTTATTGTAGATAGACAAATCTTTAGATTAAGGAACGGATATTCTACGGATTTTCTATCTACCAAGAATCAGGATTAAGAAAAAGAAATTTATTTGATATTTTTAAATTACGACTGATTTTCAAACCCCACTTTTATTTATTTTTAAAAATCAACTTTAAATTTTCTTTGATCTTATTAAAGAAATCAGTTGAGTGGTTCAAGATATAATAAATACACACATTTTTGTTATGTGTCATTTTTTCCAAAATTTTTAATTTTTTTAAATTTTAGAACCCCCATAACACTAGCAGGGTGACCCTTATTGACAAATTAAAAAATACGTGTCCAACAGTTTTCGATAAGGAACAAAACAACCAATTACAATGAAATTATGAGAATAAAGTATCAGATGCCCTATAAAAAGCGTTGCATAATGTAGTGCTTTTCAAAACTCAAAAATGATTCATAGAGAAGAAAATTATGCAATTGATTTTTTGGAGAGCGAAATCAGGTCATAATTCTGCACAACACTGAGTTTCAGATAGAATTTTTGAAATAAAAAAATAAGGGAGGGACTATATAAACGAATAAAAGAGGAGGAGCCGTTCCCCCCCCCCTAAGTTTTGATTTCATTTTTAGAATTTTATTATTTGTTTCAATATATTATTATTTATTTTTTATCTCTAGAAGGTTGCAAGGTAACTTGTTGCAATACAGTTGATGTTACTCCAATACTACTCAATTAAGTCACAATCAAGTCACTGTAACCAAATATGACGATTTTGTGTTGCTTGGGATGTTTGTCAGATTCCTCCTTTGCCTAAATAAAAAAGCCAAATTACGCGAAGTTGCCTCGATTTTGTAACAAGTTGTAGCAAAAAAGCGTAAAAAATTGACATCCATGAGAAAAAGTTGTAATTATATAATAGTTTTTAAATAGTAACGAGTAACAATTTTATTACAATATTTTTCCTTTAACCTAGAACCCAACCTATGTAGCCTAAAGTATCTAAAAACCCCAAGCAGCACACAACAGTCAAAACTGGTTTCAGCAGCTCTATTGTGACTTAATTGAGTCACAGAGCAGTCACCTTTACTGGGTTAAAACAAATGTGCTACTAGGGAAATATCTCTTAATCTGTAATGTTAGCTATTAGATAAGCATTGATTGATTTTTTTCCCCGCTAGCTGAAAGTTGAAGAAGCTATGCTCAATAAAATGTTCAGTTCTTGGTTAATCAAAAAACTGAATATTCAAACCTATGCTATAGCTTTCAGAAGCCAAATAATACTAGATTAAGAAACACAGTTGATAGTTAGAAAAAGTATCAACGAAAAATATTTGTTTGAACTATTCATGGCATGGGTCAAACCGCCCCGTTACCCCGCTTTCCCCGTTTTAGGGTACTGTAGTTTCGTATTATTGAGAATATATGTTGATCATATCTTACAGTTTGATTCAGCGTGTGAGAAGCAGAACAGCAAGCTAGTCAGGGCGAGAAGTTGCAGTTGTCTTATCCTATTCAAATAATTTATCCGTTTTTATGAGCATGAGCAGGATAATGAGCATGATTGACCGCCCGAAGTTGTTATTCCGTTACTGCCAGTTCAGCTGTTATTACTCAGAAGATCAACAGATGATGCAAACATGCTCAATGTGTAAAACTGGTGATCCCAAACTAAGGCAATACCGGCGCTGGCCTCGCCCGAATGCAGGTCAAATAAGGAAAGGGTAGGAATGCGTTAACGTTTATTTGGACGTTTTATTGGAAGCCGAGACCACCGCCGCACTTCCACGAGAAATCACTGGGATTTTGGATGACAAGATTGGGTGGCAGCAGGGTTCGTTTTGGTAAACAATAAGCTGAATTCACGCTTCGTTTAGTAAAATATTTAAATACTAGTACCGATTTCTGATTCGAACCGATTACAACAGTAAGGATGCTATTGGGGCCACACACAAAGTGTAATGGTGTTTTTTCATCGGAAAAACAAGGTGATTTTTTATAATGTTGGAAATCCGATTTGATCTGAGTTAAACCAAAAATAAGGATGCTATTGGAGCCACTCACAAAGTGTGATGGTGGTTTTCCGTTAGGAAAACAAGGATAATTTTATGAACGCTTGAGAGACGCTTTGTTGTTCTCTTACTGTGCTCACTCGATCACTCGTTACACCGAATTATAGATAACCGAAACAACACGAAACGCGCCATGCTCGATAGGAAAAAAGTGCGTAGTAAAGCATCGACACAACCTTTCACAGCCGATGCTCGAACCAAACTCGTTTTTCGTAACTTACAATTTTTAATACTGTATTCTACAATCTATTGCACTGCTGTAACTAATAACTGTATCAATCAAGTTGAAGTGTCTAATGAACAATCTATGCTAATCCATCGGTTTAATACCAACCGGGAGAGACTTGGCCTTATACAAATGGATTTCATTATCTCCAGTCCGCTCAACCAATCGCAACGTTTTGTGATAGATTGGACGGATTATTATAATTTGAGATAACTCCATGCAGATGTCTTCCAAGTTTGGCAGATCGATAAGCAATCGGTGGAGAGTTTAGAGGAAGACCGGAAGAATAAGCGATGGTTCTGCGCGTGTTTATAAACAGAAGAACCTTCATAACAAAACGAATCATCGGGTAAAATACATACGGTTTTTTTTAATCATAAGCAGTCTAAAGCAGTTATTTGATTCATTTTATCCAGAAGTACCATAAATGGACATTTGAAAGTTTTTCAAAAGTAAGTATAATATTTTCCAGCAGTTAATTAAAAAAAAAACAAGCAAACAAAACAAAACGAATGTTTTTTCATGCAGCTGAAATAACCACGAATAGAAAAATATGCAAAATGGTTGTATTTCTCGAATTTGAACAACAATTTTAATGTAATTCAATGATACACCGTTTTGGTTTCATACTACTCAGATACACATGATTGCTACATATACCGTGTTTCGACAGAACGTGTTTTAGTTGGATCATATCAGATAAATCGGTTCAAATTTCAAAACGCAGATGCAGATGTGTATATAAATTATTTTTAAAATATTGAGGAATAGCTGTTGGAACGCATATGAATTTCTTTTCGTCATTGATGAATAAAATTTCTTAAATTATTTACTAACTACTCGTGTGTTGAGAATGCAAGTAGCAACAATTCAGCACAAAAAACACAGCTTGCTTACATTTGTTACTTACGTCGTTTTAAAAGGTTATGTTTGATGTTCCTGTTTAGAAAATATCAGATAAAATAATTATACTAAAGGTGAGCAAAGGGGACACAAACCATAAGCTATAAACCACCAAAACTCAAAATGTATGTTTGTTAAAAGCTAATCACTTATTATTTGAACAACCATTAAAAAAATATAATCTATTCAAACGGTGTGAGCATGGTGAGTAAAAAACGGTGTTTCTTCTGTGTTTCTTTGGGTGAGAGGGTCGCGGATGAAAAGTACATTTTCAGTACAAACTGCAAACAAATTCGGTGGTTATTCTATACAAAAATCCAACATGACCCGTTAAATGTTTGGCATTCAATGTGGTTTGATTTAAAAACATGGGAAAAATCGAAAGTTTTTAAAATCGTTTTTTTTAATTTCAGAACAAGCCTAGAATTGTTTAATCTTGTTGTAAGAAACGGACGGGTATTGTCAAATACTTTGGGTGAGAGAAGAGAAGATAATCCACCCGCATTCAGGCGTAATGTCACATAAATGGGGCTCCTTCCCACTCCATCTGTCGGAACATGAAAATGATCCTACTCTACTGGTCCACCGGGCGTTGTATTGTCCGTTAAGTGTCCGTTAATATTAATTGTTCAGTATGTGCAACCACTGGTTGGAGACGATGTAATTCTCTCTCTCTCTCTCTCTCTCTCTCTCTCTCTCTCTCTCTCTCTCTCTCTCTCACACTAAAACACCCCCCCCCCCCCCCCCTCCCGGTTTGGTGATGTTGGGGATGGGTGTTTTGGGAGGTTTTGTTGTTGGGTGACTTTTTTGGATATGTGTTTAAAATTATTGTTTAGAAATTTAATGCTACTATTTTAAGAGATGTCTGCATGATGAGACATTATGCATCTGTAGGAAATCAGTCAGTTCTCAACGAAGTTTACTGAGTTTTCAA
Source organism: Aedes koreicus (assembly GCA_024533555.2). NCBI lineage: Eukaryota > Metazoa > Arthropoda > Insecta > Diptera > Culicidae > Aedes > Aedes koreicus. The sequence continues at coordinate 260,811 of JAHHFK020003530.1, forward strand.
AGCCATCTTTCAAGAGAAATTTTGAGGGATTATGGCGAACTCTCCAGAGTAGTCCATAAAAACCATGTCAGTCTTAAACATGATAACAATTAGCACTATCTCGGGATTGTTTTAATAAAAAAAGTAGTCAAAATAAATGTTTTATGTTGCACTATCAGGAAAAACTGCCAACGGTCTTATTCCGTTTTGGTTTTGATGAAATGATGATCTTATCATAAAATACCTACAAAAGATGATGAAATCATCTTTTGGACACATTATTCGCCAACTTAAGCGGCCATTTTTATATCCATCTCCTCATCTCTGCACCTCGAATTGATAATTTTTAGCTCGGCTTGGCAATTGCCCTGTAATTTTCGATTTGGCTGAATTGAGGGCAATTGAGTGGATTGAGGTCCTTTTCGATGAAATCCACCTTATTGGCTGTAAGCGTTCAGAGAGCTTCAGGAACGTTTTTCAGACAAATTCAAGGAAATTTTTGGGAGAAGTTCGGTGAAGTTCTTTAGAGAGCTTCGGGTAAGTTCTTCCGAGAACTTCAGGGGAGTTCTTCCGGGAAGTTAACGGCAATTTTTAAGAGAAGTTTAGGGGTATCCTTCAGAGAAGTTCTTCGAAGAAGTTAATGGAAGGTCTTTAGAGAAGTTCGGAGAGGTTCATTAGAGAAGTTCAGAAAAGTTCTTCAGAGAAGTTCTTCAAAGAAGTTCAGGGAAATTTTTCAAAGAATTTCAGGGTAGTTTTGCAGAAAAGTTAAGGGATATTCTTCAAAGTGCCTCATGGAAATCGGTTAAATTCTTTTCTTTGGGGTTCACATTATTTGAATGTACTGATTTTTTTAGAGCAGCAAAAATTAAATGAAATAGAAATGCTAGGTTTATTTAAAAATTTGTGTATTACAACAGATGTCATCAACAGAAGAAAGTGTATATACGGTTTTATATTACCTCAATAGCATCATGTCATAATCATTTAGTTTTCCTTATGGCTTACATTAAGGCCGCTATTGAATTATTTATGCAAATTATTACAATTTTTTGTAAACTGAAATGTTTGAAAATTGGAAATATCCTTCTTATCAACATGCAACCCCAGGAGTGGACAACAATTTCTGCTAGAACCAAAGATGTGAAAAGGTGGTATTGATATTTGATGTTTGAAAGGCGGCATTCAGTCAAGCAGACAATCTCTTTCCCAGCTACCACAATGCGTGGTAGTCAAGTGGAAGGAGCCCTCTTGACAGGCAAAATATTGCCCGCTTGATCGTGCTCATTTACCGCCAATGGCACAGAGCAGTCCTAGCGATGCGAAATTTCTGTTTACTCTTCACTAAGGCTACATGTGACAGAAATCAATTTCCAATTAGAGGTGTTTGAGAGACACAACATCTAATGTTACATGTTTGGTTGCATGGGTTGCATGTTGATAAGAAGGATATTTCCAATTATCAAACATTATAATTGATTACGTGCTTCACGCGACAACAATTAGTTAAATGAAACTGAAATGGTTCATTCGCCTCCTCCATGTTCCGTATTCTATCTGCACTCCACCGTAGATCAAACGCAACACCTTCCGTTCAATCACACCAAGAGCGCGTTGGACCTCCGCTAGCAATGACCATGTTTCATGGCCGTAGAGGACTACCGGTCTAGTTAATGTCTTGTAGATGGTCAACTTTGTATTTCGACGAATTTTGTTCTATCTTAGCGTCCTTCGGAATCCAAAGTAAGAACGATTACCTGCCATAATGACTGAGTGTTATGGTGTGAAAATATACTGAATTTTATGTTTCCCCCTTTTTAAACACAGAATTACAGTCAGGTCTCCTATGCTACGGAGGGTGATACCATCCACCTAACCTGATTGCTCAACTGTCCTGCCACAAATTGAACTAATGTTTTGTATGCATTTAAAGGGTCCTCAGAAAAAAAAGAATGAATTTTAAGAGACGCCTCGTTCAATTTTACACGAAAAAAAACCACGCTCTGATCCGTTAACTGCAGTCATGAATTCGAGAACAAGAACAAATGCACCGTGAACTGATTCACGTTATTAGGAACTAAATCACGTTTTTGGGTAAAATCCTGTGAATGTTCACGGTCCGTTTTCATTTTTGGGAACGCTTTTGTTTCTGTGTAAGCCAATGCAAGCATACAAAATAGTTGTTTGCAATTTTTGACACCACCGAACCGGATTCAGGTGATACCCGGTTTAAATTTACATGAAATATCCCATAAATGTATGCCAAATCTAACATTTAATTTCAGAAAATAATCCGTAGTCAAATACGTCAGCCTCTAGTCACGAATTTTGGAACAAGTCATTATTCCCTTTGCAATTATACGCCTTTAACAAAATTCACGAACACATGAACATAGGACCGAGAAAGAATCCTAACGCATGTGACATTGATAAATTTTTTCGTGTATATATGCATTCGATAACGCAGTAAAAATTACATTATTCTTTCAAACTGTGTATGATAAGCTTGTTAGTGGATGAGCTGGAGCTGAAATGCTGATTAGTGACCAGACCAGGAATAACAGCCAGCTACCTCTAGTATGGGTTTGCTTTGCTGGATATTAAGGGTCTAAAATAACGCAATCCCTGCCTTAGTTAAGAATCGAATAAACAAGGTCGAAAAATACAAAGAGTATTTTTTCTCAGCTGTCAACTTTTTCTCAAAATAGGCTATGGGGCTGGTATACCGGGAGAACCGGAACCGGAAATACTGGTTATACCGACCAATTTTTCAGTACCGAAGTATCGGTACTGGCTTTAAACAATACCGGTATCTTTTTTTTCCTTTTTATTTTACGTCGGCCTATTTCCTCACCTGGTGACAATCACCGACGCCAGGAAGACGACTCCAGCACCTGGACCCTACCTAACGACTCATGAATATGAGCCGGGACCAACGGCTTTACTTCCCTACCGATGGGAACGTGACCAGTTTTTTTCGCCTCAGAAAAACCACCGACGTCGACTGGGATTGAACCCAGACCCACTGGGGTGCCAAGTAGCAGTCACGCTTACCACTACACTACCGACGCCAGCTACCGATATTTTTGGTATTGAAATTTTTTTAAACATTTCTAACACGCATCACAATTAACAGAATAAGATAAAAATATTCGTGTCCTTTTTGTAGCCTACCTCCCCTATTTTATTATATTTTGCCTATTTTACGCACACACATGAAACCACAGTCCATATTGACGTTGATTTTGATCACTGACACTGCTTATTGACAAAGAGAAAGAAAGAGAGGACGAAATTGAATGTGAAGAGAGTCACGTTGAAAGTGTGAAAGAGATAAACTGAATTTCTTTCAAAACCATGGCAACGTTGCCTGAATAAACAGTAACTTTGTTTTCGCTTTCATTGCTTACAGTTCGTTTCGCTTCCTTGCAGTTGAAATTGTGTATGAATATGTTTTTCTAATAATTTTTAATGGAATTTGAAAATAGTGCTAGAAAAGATGTTTCAGAGTCATCAGTGTGGCGTTAATTTCTTTGAGGATTTAAAAATGAGTACAAGACCAGGAAAGTGTATTAGGTGTTCCAAGGTTATAAAATTCGAGGGTTCCAGCACTTCCGACAAGCATCTGAAGAGCATTCACAGTATTGATCTGGACAAACGTACTACGTCTTCCGACGACGACAACGAGCAACCTTCAACTTCAAGTGCGAAAAAATCCTCCATTGTCATATATGTTTCGTAAACTTCCACCCTTGACGCAGTGCTCGTTCGTTTAGGATAATATTGCATTAATCACAATATTCAACGTTATTCCAAAGACGCCCAGAGGAGTGAAGCTGGAGGTGGTAGCATTTGCATTAAAAAATGGACAAAAATTGTCGATTTTTCATGGAAACTAACCATGCCGGGAGGTCGGTTTTACCGGCCAAACAGTGAAAAAGTACCTGGCAAACATGAATATACATGTCAGGAAGCGGATGTCGCGTCCACTGGTTTCGGAGCTGGAGGCAATGACGCAGCGGCAGCGGCTGAATAAGATGGTCAACTCGATTTTCCCGGCGAATCGCGAAGTGGCGGTGGTTATAGACGACGAGACCTATCTCACCCTGGATGGCAACGACTGACAGGGCACTTCGTATTTTACTTCCCCCACGAAGGAAGTGAGCTCCGAGGTGAAGTTCATTTCACACACCAAGTTCCCCAAGAAGGTGCTGCTGTGGCTGACAATCAGCGAGAAGAGGATGTCAAAGCCGCTCTTCGAAGGTTGCGTCGTTCATCAAGAAATACCATAAGGGCGAAGACGCGGTGTTCTGGCCGGATCTGGCGTCAGCACACTACTCGAAGCGAAATGGAGCGGCTGAATATCGATGTGGTACCCAAGTCAGCGAACCCGCCCAACGTCCCCCAGCTGCGTTCCATCGAGAATTTCTGGGCCAACCTGAAATGTAAGATTTACTCCAACAATTTTGTCACAAAAACTGAGGAGGAATTGATAAATAAAACGAAGAAAGAACTAAAAAACATGCCTACACACATGTTTTCGTCCACCATGGCGAATGTTCCGGTTAACCTGCCGGAAGGTCGCTCGCAAGGGCTTAGAGTGTTTTTGCAAGTAAGGTTAAATAATTATCTTCCATGGAAAATTGATCAAAAGCAATTATCTGTCTTAGCTTTTTTTTTATCACCATCCGAAAAAAGTCCACTTTTTGTTAATGCAAACTTTATAACACTTCAATTTTGTGATCGGAGAATATTGGAAATAATTCCGTAACCTACATGCCCAAAACCGAAAGCTTAGTCTCCCATTTTACGATTGGATTTAAGTTAGGAACCGTTTTTATATGAAAGTAATCGTCCATGATTCAAATCGCAGAAGTTGTCAGAATTTGTTTGGGTGCTTTCCAAAGACACCATGGGCCAAATGACCGATGGAACACTTATCATAATCCATGGCATTAATCTTACAGTAACAACTGTTCTGTACCAGAAACCGTTTTCAAATACAGACATTCCTATTGATTATGACGAAGGTATATTTATGAAACTTTTAATGTTCTCGAAAACATTACTTACTCATTTTTATTTATAGATTCCGGTACATTCTCTGGCGACAAAAATACGGATCCGTTTGTAATCGACCTTGGATTTGGTAGCGATGTTGCACAGAAGCCTCAAGATTTCTCTACCGTTTAGAAGGTTCGTGACATTGTCCAGGTTTTCAGGCTATCACCAGTGAAAACGACGATGTTCTTCAGAAGTATGTTCGAGAAGATAAAGGCAAAGAACTGAGTGTGATCTCTGACTGCAAGACTAGATGGAATAGTTTGCTTGCCATGCTTAAGAGGTTTTATGAGATCAGAACTGCGGTTCAAAAAGCGATGATCGACCTTAAAGGAAAAGCAAAGGTTCTTGACAGACGATGAGATGGAATTAGTTAGAGAACTGTTTGAGGCTTTGGACCCTGTTAGCAATTGTAAAGACATCACTGCACATTATATGAAGTAGACATTGACATTGCTCTTCATTCCATGCTCGAACAGCTTTCTTCCCAAAACACCGATATTACCAACGACTTTTTCGAAGCATTGAAAGAGCGATTTGAAACGGTTTGAATACGCTAATCTTTTCGCATTTTTATCCAATCCGGCGGCATGAACGACGATGAGTAACAATTTTGGAATACTTTCCAAAACTGCGCGGAGTGTTTTGATAAAGCAGAAGAATGACTTGCTCAAACGACTCAACGCTTGTATCGAAATCGAGGAAGCTGTTCATGAGACACCGCCAAACGATGATTATTAATAAGAAGATAACTACGATATAGGAGAATAAAAAAAATTCTCCATGAAGGAGACATTCAAAAAAGACTTCAGCAGCTAAGGCAGCTCCGGCTTTAACGAGCTAGATTACGCCTATTTTGAAACTGAAGGACTAAAGGGCTAGCATTTGACTATGCCTTTCAAAGCACTGAGTACTGTTCGCCATACATCAGATAATTCCGAGAGAGCATTTTCATTGTCTGGCAATGTTGCTACTAAAATTCGTTCTCGCATTTAATATAATATTTTGAACGTCCTGTGCATTCTGAAGGCCTTCTTCTGTAACCAATGATTGTGTTAAGAGTAAGAATAAAAACGTTAAAGGATAGAAGTGTTTTTTTTTTTGGTTTTTTTTTTCAACTAATTCGAGTTTTTATTCTGGTCTAATAAAGAAATAAAAAAAATCTTGAAAAAATCTTAGGAACCGGTTCTACCTGTAGTAACGCTCTCAGTACCGTAGTACCGGTTTTCAAAAAAAGGATTGCTTTTTTCGATCGGAAACTATAACTATTTATCAACCATCCCGTACATATAATAAAAGAATGTACAACGCGATCCACTTAAGTTTTACTTCTTTCCAATCAACTGACGTAACGAATGGCAACAACGAGTTTCATTAATCCTGTATAACCGCAACAATTCTTAGAAACCAAAGAAGAAGACCATAACAGCAATTTTTACCTTACAAACTAGTTCGAACATATTTTTTCTTTGCAGCCAACAGTTTCTACTTTCAACCACGTGAAACGCATATCAGTCCCATATGAATAGGAAATCAAGCAAAGATGTGATATGCGTTTCACAGCAGTATAGATGTGATGGAATATTTTCGATAATTTCTATGTCACGCCAACGCAAACACACTTGAAGATACAACTTACTAAATAAATAAAACCCAATTGTACACTTCACGTATAACATTTTGATAATTCAGTGTACAAAAGACGACCCACGCAACCTTACCTATAAAAATGTTAGCTCCCTTGAGTCCCATCGTCGTTAGCGTTTCCGAACCTAGCTTGAACGACAGAATAATCCCGGTTGTGAGCAGGTTCAACTTGATCAACACATCAATCAGTACACTATTGATTGTGTTTATCAACAAACACATAGACAATAATGCGGCACGGTATTCAATAAATTGGCTAAAGTGCGCCACTTTGATTCCGGTTTCACTTCACTTTCCAATAAATGTCACTTATTTTCTTCTTGCAAATCATGAGCCGAATATTCACAAAAAAAAATCCTCGCCACTGCAGTGTGTGCGTGTAGTGTAAAGTTTATGCACCTGGAGGCACAAAATTGTGTAGCATGGGTAACAGCTAATCAATATTATTTATTGCTTTTCCTAAGATTGGCATTCATTTTCCGTTTGCTCTTTCCTTGAACTCGACACGAACAATCACAGGATCAAAAGCCGACTGCAACAAACTCTCTCGTCGGCAAAACTACTAGCATCCAATTTCGGTCAACGCCGCCAAGAAATAGGAAAGACCGTTTTCGAACTTTCCGGGCTTTTGTCTTGCGCTGGCAGGCACTCGCGATGACTCATCCACTACCAGACATTTTGGCGACACCGATTGACGATTCCACGAATTAATGCATCCTTTTGCACGACTCTGAAAACACGGAACCTCAACTAACAAACAAGCTTCAACAAAAAAAAATCTCATAAATTGCTTCCTTTAACTGATGATTCCTTCACCTAAGGAATTTGCATAAACTTCTGCTGACCGGATCAAATGAGTCACGAAATGCACCCATCCAACCTATCCGCGCGACGAAGTGCACTCTGCAATCGAAATTTGAAAACTGTCGGAAAAATTTATTACTGTTTTCCCGCTGCACAAATACTGTCCGATGATGGTAAGCTTTTCTGTCGGGACAAACTGTTCGGAGCTTTCGGAGCCGACCGACTCTTTGTCGTCTGATGGTGAACTTTCTTCACACACACACACACACACACACACTGGCTGGATTGTAGCCACATGGTGGTCCACCTAGGTATATGCAGTGAGTAACAAGGGTGGCCCAGGTTCAAGGCAATTGAAGCTTTTGAAACACGAACACCCCATGGTGGCAGGAGTAACTTTGCTGCACCAATATCTAGAAACGTAAAGGTGCATAGCGGTTCCTAACCAAACGAACGTTTCGATTGTGGCGCCTGGTTGCGAATGCATTTAAATGGTGTTCCATAATAGAGAACAAAACGAGAGATTACGCAAGATAAATTGTTGCGAAACTTTGCTTGTGGTTACTGCGGGTGAGCTGTGTTGTTATTAGCATTGCTCTCATTTCTGCGGTTAGCCACGAATGCTGCCACTTTTCCTAGGAGTAGTATCCAATATATTGTTAGATAATTTGGTTGCATTTGTTTCTTATATTGGAAAAAAAGAACTCAAATGGTATTTTCGATCATAAAGGTAAAAGTGGTGGATTTAAAGTTCTGTCCGGTTAAAATTCGGAATCACTTATTGTGTTGCAGCGGCACGGAAAGTGACCGCTGCAAGAATTCTTTTAAAGCGGTTTGTCTACCTTCACGCCCACTTTTTTTGGTATAAATTTCACGGTGTTTCGTGCAGTGAGTCAAAAGTTATTCCAGATGGAAGCCGAGAGGAGAAAAAGTGAATATCCAACGTGGTCCGTTGGAAAAAGTTGATAATCCAACGTGGTCCGCAATAAAAATTGCAAAAACGTTGAAAATTGCCAAATCAACCGTGTACGATGTGCTCAAACGTTTCAGGGAGCGAAAGAGCGTCGATCAAGTGCCTCAAGGTAAGCGTCGTGGTGGAACATATGATCGCAAGCTGAACCAGAAGGTATTGAGAACCGTCAGAGCAAACCCTGGACTATCAGATAATGAAATCGCATAAAAATACGCTGCTGCTAGCAGTACCGTTCGAAGAATTAGTTTGCGAGCAGTTCTTATCGAGCCAGCAAACAACCAAACAGAACGTTGAAGCAAAGTTTCGTCACCAAAACTCGAGCTCGGAAATTGTACCAGCAGGTTTTGACGAAGTACCAAGGATGCCTGCTCATCGACGATGAAACCTACGTCAAAATGGATTTCGGACAGCTTCCTGGCCAAAAACTCTACATGGCGACGGCACAAGGAGATGTTCCTGCGAAGTTTAAGTTTGCTTTTATGGACAAATTTGCCAACAAACTGATGATTTGGCATTTTGCAGCTGCAGAGCAAAGACCAAAGTGTTGGTGACGAATAAGACGATGGACTCGAAGCTGTACTAGGAAGAATGCCTCAAAAACCGCGTACTACCTTTCATTCAAACCCATAAAGGTCCCGTGAAGTTTTTGCCAGATTTGGCGAGTTGCCACTACAACCGGGAAGTCATCCAGTGGTACCGCGATAATAACGTAGATTTCATCGATAAAACATAAATCCACCCAACTGCCCGCCGTTCCGGCCCATCAAGAGATTTTGCGCAATAATGAAGCGGAAGCTTAAGAAAAGTGGAAAAACGGCTCGGGACTCGACTCAGATGACCAAAATGTGGAACAAATGTGGCAAGGAAGTTGACTCCGGAGGTGTGCAGCGTTTGATGGGAGGAATTACGAAGATTTTCATTAGAAACGAAGAGAAAGGATTTGTATTGATATTTTTTACTGAAAGAACAGTAAATTACCTTTGTTTTGATGTATTAAACTTATTTGTACGTCAATCCGTTGACGAGATACAGATGATTTTATTATTCCGGATTCTAAATGGACATAGCTTTAAGCACTAGTTTCAGAACGGATGCTTGCCTGCACCTCTATTATCCTTTGTCTTAAACTAGGAGAAACGCACCTTTTTTGGTCATGCTCCTATTTTGGCAAAATTTTGGTTCATTAACGTTTTCTAAAACTCGTAAGTAATGTTGAGATTGATGATTTAAATCTCAATAATGGGCACAAACATTCATTTCACATAGTGCATGAACTTTATTCAATGACAAAGATTTTGACTAACCTTTATTTTGAGTACTTAAAACTTTCATTTCTTTAACATAGTTTCTAGATAGATTCGTGTTTTTTTTTTGCATAGCATAGCATAGAACATTTGCACAAAGAGTGGGGGGATTCACCGAGATAAGCCTATCCACTTCCACTCAACATTTAGCCAAAAATGATAGGTGTCGTAGTCCCGCTTCACTCTGCGCACCTGGCCACGTCCTTACAACTGTTTGAAAAAATGATAATTGTCTTGACATCTATTGCCAAAAGTGCTGGAAACCCAAACAACCTTCATAGACGTTCAAGGGGTTCAAAAATTTGCGTGTTTCAAAATTTTATTTGTGCAATGGTATAGCTGGTATGGCTTAGCAAAGTGGTATACTACTTTAGTGAGTGCAGCTCCTGAAAGTGTATAATTTTTTTTAATCATTTGTATGAACCCAAGAAGGCACCGAACTGTTATCGCCATTTGGAATTTACTAAATAATAAGTGATTGTTCTTCAATGTTTCCTGAAGGAAAAAATCCTTAAGCTCGTTCATTGTCGCTCGCACAAGAGGAGTAAAAGTATCGCGGTCTTTAAGTTCGAGAAACGTGGATTTGAAAGTGAAGTGCTTTAAACGGATCTTTTTGGTGTGTTTTCGTCAGCGTGACTGATATTTGCGCGGTTTTCATTTCGATTTGTTTCAATTGATACCACGGAAAAATGTAATTTCATTAGAGAATAATAGTAGAATATCAGACTAATGTTCACCATTCGCGTTGGACTTCCAGCGCTTAGGCGCATTTTTTACGGGCTGGAAATTTCTAAACGACCAGCGTTGTGGAATTGGGGTTCCCGATCATTTTGTCGTGGGTCGCCTACCGTCCAATTGAGCTCGTGTGTCCGCTAAGGCCCGCCTTTCGAGGTAACCAAACGGAGGGGAGTGAAGTTCGCAAGTTAGTCGAGCGACTCAGCCGACAGTCGCCCAAAACTGTTGTTGTAGAAACCACCATCACGCTACAAACCTCTGTGGTTAGGTTCCGAGAGCGTGGTCCCCGTACGTCGCCAATTATCGTACGTAAGACCGAACCCGAACCGAGAGTTAGTAGTTCGTTTTTAGTCCTCACTCGGTGAACAGGAAAGGTACGTGAAGCCGGGTCGTAAGGAAAACCGGGCTGCTAGCTCAAGGGAATGGTTTTTGGGACGCTCTCGACGGTTCCAAATCGAATGCTTTTCGTCCAGCCGCCACTCCTTCCGCACCTTTAAATCTGCCATTGCACACGAGCTCACGCCGCCATCTTGTGGGAAAGCGATCGACCACTGACAATCCGCCGTTAACTAAACGATATCAAGATATCTACGACGTCAGCACCGGGGAGAAAACGTTTCGGCATCCGCCATCCGGAAAACCCTCCGTCTTCAGCACATCGCCGGAAAACCCTCCGTCTTCAGTACACCGCTAGAATCCCACCATCGCTACAAAATCCAGCACAGGTACATGGAAACTTTTTTATCATGGCCATTAACAGTTTCCCATTTTAAGCTAGTACAGAATCCTGTCCAACTTGAATGCATTAGTTTGGGATGCCTGAGAGCCAATTGATTTCTTTTACAGCAATTCCGTGGGAACCTACTGTTCTCTCTAACGTTTTCGTTGTTTTCGTAGGTAAATTGCCCTTTCAGACTTCTAATCCTCTTTAGCCCTTGCGTTTCAGTCGACCGAGCTTAAGTGAACGCGTGGGTAACGAGGGGCAAGGGAATATAATTTGGACTTTCGTAAGATTCGGCAAGAGATTTTAAGCATTCGGCCAGCAACCGTTCGAAGATTTCCCTTGAGGAATTGTCTCAAACAAGTCGAGCAAATCAACAGACTGGTGGTCTCTCGCATGCGAGAGAGGCGCTAAAGCCACCAAAGTTTAAAAAAAAAAACCCTCAAACGAATTGGCGAACGGTTACAAGCAGTATGGTTATAAAAAAAATTAATATGATGAAATAATTCAAACAATAATGATGGTAACATGATAATAAAATGCAGCTTGGTGTCTGTTTACAGCCCAATCATTGGTAGATGTATGCAACTCTTGAATGTGAAAGTTATGTCGCAATTAAATGATGTATAAATATCCATAAAACATTTAGTTACAGATAAAACAATAAAAATATGTATGTTTTCATGACATATGTATATATAATCAGAAGAATTGAAGAGCATTGATTAATTTAAAATTCATAGAGAAACACCTTAATATGCAATGCAATAAAATATCAATACAATATGGAATCACCTTTCTTCTGACCTTGAAGCAGATAAAATTTCATTTTTATTATTTATTTTTTAATAATAACTTTAATATGATTATAATAATACACAATAATAATATGATAAAAATAATACGATGTTTTGATGAAATACTAAATAATATACATATAATAATCAAATGTAGCATTTTGCCTCTGCCGCTATTGTTTCCTACTGGGCTCAGAACCATTCTTCATGCTTGTCAATTGAAAATGAATTGTTAAATTTATTTATTATTAAATTTTTTTGGATGTAGAAAAAAATGTTTTTCTTAGTAAAATTTGTATCCTATCGAAAAAAAAAACATTAAAAACCTCCCTATCTGTTCAAATACATAACGTGTGTTCGGTGGACTAAGATTTACAAAGATGCATAAATGCGAAGCTGGAAATAGCATAAACAATATTGTGAAGGGATGTAATAATATAAAATGATAATATCAATTCTATTTGTAATGTCTGCATGTCTACAGGGTGCTGCTGCTATATTTGGAATAAAATAACCCAACAGGATACTATGTGATACATCTGCAAATGGTGAGATCCGATCAAATCCCTTCTCTAAATACATCTATTCAATACATACGTGCCCGGATTAATTATTTTATAACGAGTGTGTTTGCATAGCCGTTATTTATACGAGAACGATAATGTTTACATTTGAGGCTTTTTGCATGGGTGTGGCACTTCAGACTTTTTAAAATGTAATCCAGTTATCACTTTCGAGCTCTCAGATTAAAGCTGCTTTCAATAGTCATTTCAACGACTGATGCAAACTGATTTCTACCATAATAATACAGACGGCCAGTGGATATTGGATTAAATACTAGGGTGACCCAGAAAAAATTACCCCTGATCACAAAGCCACTTGTTTGCATGCCACCATGAGCCTCCGATTCAAATTTGAGCCAAACTGGCAACATTTATTCATTTATTATTAGCAGCTTAATACTGTGATGTCTGACTGATATAATAATCTCAGACTTGACAGCACTTGGATACTCACACACAACGCCACGTAGCGGTGTAAAATAGAAACTGTGGTGTAACTCCCTACATGTTTCCAATACAAATTTAAACCCGCATAGGAAATTGGAGAGTGTTAACCGATTTGGCTCAAATTGGCATGGGAAACCAGTAACATTATGATTCGCAGAATGATCAAAAAATGTCCTAAATTCTGGGCCTATTTGAATTCATACACAAACCCATCTTTCTTGCTCTGCCTTTAGTATTTCATCTCGTACAGTTTGTCTAGTAAATTTAATAAAATAGATAAGAGAAAAACCAACATTCTTGGAATAAGGACAACATCGACAATTTACGCCAAAATTAAAATTCATGCTAGGTCTGCTCTTGGTATTCATATTTAAAGAACCGAAAACTTGCTTTCTGATGTACATATTTAGTATCATTGGCAATGGATTAACCCATTATTTATGAACTATAGAAACATAAAATCACATATAATTATAACGAACAGCAAATGTTTAAGAGGACACCAAAGAACTGCTCGTGAATGAAGGGAGGAAAAACATTCTAGATCATTATTATCAACATAACTCTGAATAAAAGTATGGCTTGGTGTGAATAGGGGCTGCCATCTCATACTGCCACCCTCTCACCTCAACATTGAGAGACTGTACCACCCCATAAACATGGAATCAAAATCTGAGTGAGGATTAAGCTTAACGCTGCACTGTGCAATAGATCTAAGCTTTTCTCTCTGATACAGGAAGACGTACTGTGATAAAATTCGCCTTTTCATAAAAATTTCTCTAACTTTGGGTTAAACAACCATTACTACATCATACTTATGATAGGTCTATAAACGCATTATACGTTATATTATTGTCATTACTGATACATCTGTGGCATCAATGATTTTTTTTACTATTTAGTGTAGTGTGCTATTTAGTCCTTTTTTAAAGTGACGAAGACGTAAATCTTTTAAAGTTTTTTTTTTTGCCAGATTAGTTTTTATCTAAAAATCGATATTTTTTAGGACAAAATAAATCGTATGATTCATAAATCGGATTTTTTGGCGATATTTTTAAAGCCAGTTTTAATATTTTGGCAGCACTGCATTCTTTGACAGTTTTAATCACAGCTCAGATGTGGTGTATTTCCGCCGAAATTGGTTCCGTGTGTATTCAAATGGCTTTCGTGTACAATCGTAAAAATGGGTTATCTCTTTGGAATATTGCTAAAAACTACTCAGTTTCACTTGGGGCTGTGCGACACACATGGAGAAAGTACGAAAGCCAAGATATAGGGAAAAAATTATCCGGGCAAGGACTTCATCGTTCGACAGCACACCTTGAGGATTGGCTAAGCAAAATCTGGAATTTTCATCGAGAGAGAGATTGCTGAATCACTAAATCTAACTGTTGATCGACGTACTATTCGGCGACGACTCAAGGAGATTATATCAAAGAGCTGTTTGTCCAAGTCCGGGATTGAAGTTTGAAGTTGTCCAATCCAGGCCTCCATTAGCTCAGTTGGCAAAGGCGCAGCTTCAAAGCAACACCATGCTGAAGGTGGCTGGGTTCGATTCCCGGTCTAGTCTAGGAATTTTTCGTTCAGGAAAATTTCTCGACACACAGGGCATAGGGTATGATTGCACTTGTCACGCAACCATACAAATGTAAAAATGATACCTGGCAGCGAAAGCCCCCAATGAATAATAATGAAAGTGAAGTTAGAACACGAAAGTTAAGAGCAACCAATACGCTAATTGTGAAAGCAATATTCTAGAATCGCTAAGAAAGAGAGAAGAGTTGTCGTTTAAGCCACCTTTCATAAGCAAATGGAACCTGAAGAAGCGGCTGGAGTTGTCTAAAAAAAAGTGCGCTGTTATGTCGGTAGACCTCTAGAAACGGGTTTTACGGTCGAAAGAGTGTAAGTTTGAGCAAAGGATCGATATATCCAAAAGACAATAAAGTATGAAGGTGGGAATATCATGGTCTGGGGAGCGTTCGCATGGTCTGGAGAAGGAAGTTTGGCCCATATCAAATATCCCATAATGCGGATGTATACATCGATTTGCTCTGCAAAAAAATGGAGGTGTCTCTTTTGAAAACTGGCCTGGAAAACAACTACATCTTTCAATAGAACAACGATTCAAAGCTCACCGCAAAGATAACTACTATACTGCGTTCTTCGAGTCAAATCGAATCAGAATGCTTAAAAGTACTCCGCAATCCCCTGATTTGAATCCGAATGAAAATTTGTGGGGTCATGTTGACGATAAGGTGGACAAAACATCGGTAACCAACAAAAACCACTATTTTGAAGCTCTCGAAACAGCCTGGGAAAATATTGATCCGGAACACCTCAAAAAGCTTGTTAAAAGTATGCCGCCTCGACTGGAAGCAGTGTTGAAGGCTAAGGGGTGTTACACTGTTTCATATAAAATCAGGAGTATGATTAATATTGTTCATTTTGAGATACTGCCTAAGCAATAAATTATTTAATATTGAGCAAGTCATTCACACTCCTAAATGTGTCATGCCAGCAAAATTTTGTCGAAAAGAATAATTTTATGCAAAGAAGAAACTTACCCTCTAACGTTTTCATTTAAAAAAAATGGACAAAAATTGCCGATTTTTCATGGGTTTACCTTCATCGGCACTGACAAATCTACCCATGCAGCATCAATCATAGTAACTCATGAGTCAGCAGACTAAATTTGACAGCTCTATCAGGCGAACTCTAACCGTGATGGCAAAAACAGTGAAGCCACTCCGTTCAGAAGTCTGCGCGTTCAAAGAACGGCACACGGCCGCGTCGAAAACGGACATCGTGCGGCATTTTTTGGACGCCGGATACGCCGGCACTATTAGACAACAATCAGAGCATCGAAAGAAAGCCCGGTTCCGGACGGCCGACGACCCTGAGCAACAAGAAGCTCCAAAGGATGCTGAAGAGGAAGACCGAGAGTAAAGTGGCTACATCGTTGCGTACGCTTGGCCGGGAGGTCGGTTCAACCGGCCAAACAGTGAATAAGTATCTGGCAAACATGAACATACATGTCAGGAAGCAGTGGTCGCGTCCACTGGTTTCGGAGCTGCAGGCAATGACGCAGCGACAGCGGCTGAATAAGATGGTCAACTCGATTTTCCCGGCGAATCGCGAAGTGGCGGTGGTGATGGAAGACGAGACCTCTCTCACCCTGGATGACAACGACTGGCAGGGCTCTTCGTATTTTACTTCCCCCACGAAGGAGGTGAGCTCCGAGGTGAAGTTCATTTCCACACCAAGTTCCCCAAGAATGTGCTGCAGTGGCTGACAATCAGCGAGAAGGGGATGTCAAAGCCGCTCTTCTTTCGCGCCGGACTGGCCGTGAACGGGAATTTTATAGTACGAAATGCCTGCCGGAAGTTGCGTCGTTCATCAAGGAATACCATAAGGGCGAAGACGCGATGTTCTGGCCGGATCTGGCGTCGGCCCACTACTCGAAGCAATCGTTGGAGGAGATGGAGCGGCTGAATATCGATGTGGTACCCAAGTCGGCGAAACCACTCAACGTCCCCCAGCTGCGTCCCATCGAGAATTTCTGAGCCAACCTGAAGCGTAAGATCTACTCCAACACGAGAAGAAAACGAAGAAAGAACTCAAAAACATTAAGTTGCGGACCAAAAGAGGATGAATCCTGGTGAGTGTGAGCTTTTAAGTGGAATATCTGTAACTAGAAAATGAGAAAAAATATTCGTAATTTCCATTTAATTCCAACTACCATTATTGCTTATCTTGACAGATACGCGTATTTCGTCTACAATGTGCAGACTTCTTCAGTGTCGTGTACTTCAGGAGTCGAGTATTAGTATCTGTCACGATAAGCAATAGAGGTAGTTGGAATTAAATGGAAATAACTAATATTTCTTTTCAATTTCTAGTTCCAAAAAAGGATGTGCGGCTTCTTCGCGCTGGTTGCACAAGCCTTTATAGATCATTTAATTTCCATACTACAAAGTTATAGCGTTTTTCAATTGTGATAACTGATAACTATGATTCTTTTATAAAGAGCAGTCAAATTACTGGAAGGTCATCGTCCTACTGATGATCAAAACCATAGACTTTTCACTGATGATTACTTTAATTTATTGATGTAAGTCTAGAACATAGATGAATAGAATAGATTAAAAAAATATTTGAAGGTTTCTCGAAGTTGTCCTCATGTTTAGAGTAATGAATGTTAAATGTGAATGAGCTCCGTGTCTTGGAACTTGAATTCATTTTCTTTCTTTGTAATACATCACAGAAAATTACGGATTTGAACTTTAAATTGTCGTGACGCGTGAAACCGACTGCGTTTAAAATAGGCCTGATGTTGTTTTAACACTCAGGACCACGATTATGTAAATTTGAGGCTTTCAAAGTTCAAGTATTTAGTATTTATTTTCTTATTACTTATTTTCAACGCTTTACGGAATTGGATGTGCGGTTACAAAATATATTCTAGTAGCTGTTGTAAATATAGTATTTGAAACGTGATTCTGAGTTTGACAGTAAACATTATTTTGGGCTTCAAATCAAGATTTAGCAAGGCATGAAAAAGAACATACAATTGAGGCATATTTATTTTTAAATCTCAAAGTATTTATGTGCAACAAATATAGCATCTCTCGTTATATACAATATTTTTAAGATCTTATATAATGATGTTAAACATTATGAATTTCGAATGAATCTCTCTTTCGGGCTAGTGAAACAGAATGTTGCACCATTAAGCTTCTTCATATATGAAATTTTACCTTAAATTTTAAACATCTTCAGAATAAGGATAATTATAATTATAATATAACACAAAATGATATTTTATATAATGATATATAATTTAATGGCACCTACATATATGGCACAACATATAATAATAGATTTGGCCAGTCAGCAATCGTTTTAGACAATGAGTTATATACAAAGACAATTCATAAACAAGCCTTACAAACCTAAATTTGTACAAACATCTGGTGATATTTTTGAAATTAGCATGTAATTTCCATGTTTTTCTGCAACTGTTTTTACTTTGGAATTAATTGATTTGGGTATGTGTCCCATAACTCAGCCTAATATGCTAATATGAACGATTATTTTTTGTATTGCAACTCATTAAATAATTGAGCTACAAACGACAATCAATTGACTACACGCTTGCTTAGTAATTTTTAACAAGATGTTCGTTATTATACACCACCAACATTTTGAAAGACTACCATTGTCACGGTAAAAACATTCGAGGGACTTGGCTGTAATTTCGGTATAAAGGCTCTATGTTGGGACTGTACATGAATGTCGATTCGTCTCCTCCACTACATTTAGCATTCAGAAATTTGCGAGTCCAAAATTAAGTTATGTACATTAGGAACATACCTGAGGCCATGTCTAAAGCACACATTTTTTAATTTTACATTATAAGTTGTGTTACTTGGGTCACCTTTTCAGCAATCCATGTCAGTTTCAACAGCACCTCAGGTGTAAATTGGATCTTGGAAATGCCTTCGAAACCGAACTCCATTCGGCCCTGCATCAGCAACTGGAATTAATTATTGTAAGTTCAAGCTATGTATATTTTATTCATGATAATTCAAGAAATTTCACCCGAGATTTCAATAGGTAGTGTACCTCCATTCTTCGCGTTTTGTTGTTACAGTGTATACGCAAACCAAATCGCTCTATACAACCCGACTTGCATGATTGCGTTCACCTTCGTTTGGTAGCTATCGGAGCACTATTGGACTTCCCAGTGCACATACACCGTGTTTCTAATGGTTGAGTAGATTGGCATCGTTCCGCAGCAGCGCAGGTACCGTATTCAAACATCCATTCACCCACCCAGTCTAAGGATCTTGGAACATACCTACGTGGTTCAGAACTAACCGATCCAAGTACTGCGCAAAATTGTCCGTGTTTGTTGTATGATACGACGATAGCGATGAGTATAAATGCACAGTGTACAATAGATATATGCACCAAAACGACACCATAGGATGAAGCACTATGTAGGTTGATAGAGCCATCTATGGAGGTTGCACTGACTGGTTCCGTTCGTTGGAAGTCGTTAGAATATTGCATAAATGAACGATAACCGGGGGGTAAATTAAGAGGAAGTTTATTATATTCACACATTACCTTTGTGGTGGGAAAATTTTCCAACGCTGTCGGCTCGTTATCCAGTTTATAAAGGAAGTGCTGGGACCGTTTGCTGTGGAGATTTTAATGATGGTTCTCTCTAACGAGTTTCGCGTAATTAGATTTATATACTGGGTGATAGATTTGAGAAGTGAGTTCTGAAGCCTTCGTTTAAAACATGTATCGAATTTTAAAAATGATACATTTCTTTATCGTTGCATACAATTCTAACGTCAGAAAAAAGGCTCATACAATAATAGAACCGATCAAGAAATATTTGTACATGGATCAGTTAGAAATTATCCTGTGGGCTCAACCTAAACTTAAAAAAGTTATATAACTTTGTAGCGACGGTTCGAACGTAGTTATGAAGGTTAAACATTTTGCGAATAATTGTAATTAATTATGTGATTGTGGTCTTTTCACACAATGTTGATTACTTCTTTAGGTTTAAAATTGCGAACGTAGTTTTGTTGGAAATTATGTTTGTTTATCAGTTCAATAAATTCAAACTATTCATTTGTACACTTTCCATTGAGTGTAAGTAAATTCATAATACACATAATAAAAGAGCACATGACAACGTTTCCAAATAATTTAAGCCATTTTAAGGTAAGAACAAGAAATTTTAAGTGATGATTTGTGAATGCCATTCATATTAGTAGCAACTTTGTTTATATGTGTGTGCAGCATATACTGTACTACATATGGGACATTTAATTGGCTACTTATAGCTCTTTCCTTTATTACCATTCAAATTTCAATCTTTTGGAGCTTACTTTGATTTTTTTTCTCTTACTCTGCATTACAAAGAAATGATACGAGCGCCAAAGTAACAAGGCCTACTGTGTATTTTTATTTGGGTTCAAAATAAAAGATTTGAATCACAGGGCATTTTGCGGATCTATAGAGTAGGAGGATTGTGTGGACAGATCATATCCGAAAAGAGTAAATCCGATAAGCTCAGAGAAGTACACATAAACATATGCATACTTCACGTATTTAGTGGCGTTGGAACCAGAACGTTTCTTGTACTGACGGTGAAAGTTTTCCTCAACAAACAGAACTAGAAATTTTCCAATCCAACGGTTTGTACAATTATAATAATGAACGCACACGATTCCCTCGAACGCGAGAGTTGCATTTCCTGGGAAAAAGATATCGATTTTCTTTTCTTGAGCTCGGCTTCTATCACTCTATCATTCTATCACTCTCGATCGGCTCAAATCCGCCTATGTGTCGGTAATTAAACTTTGACAGCGTGATCGATTGTATAATAGAAGCCATGGCGAAAACAGTAAAAAACCTCCGTTCGATGCTCTGTTCCTAATACCACCAGCACTCCGGAAGAATATCGCCATCGTGGGGAACTTCATGTCTACAAGTCCATCGCCTTGCTGAACGATCGAAAAAGCATCGATAGAAAGCCTGCGTGACCGAAAAATCCAGTAAAAGTTGAAGCGTAAAACCGTGGGAAGGGAACGAAATCCTTCCGTGCCTTGAGCTGAGAGGTCGGTGCAACCGGACAACCGTCAAAAAGCACTTCCAGTCTATTGACATCGTCATGTGAAAGAACAGGTCCCTTTTGACGCCGCGGAGTGGCAGGCAAAAGTAGCGGCTGAAGACTGTGGTCAAGGAGATTTTCCCAGTGAAGCGGTGGTGGTGGACGATGAAATATATCTAACCCAGGTTGTCAAAGATGGTAACGGATATATCACGTCCCCCACCTAAGATGTGACCAGCGAGGAAAAAAGCTCCTGTTACTACCCATTGTTGTGACCTGACCGAAATTTTTAGCCTCGATTATATTGCTTCACTGTTGCTGCTGCTACTGGTCCGTTGCTGTCAAAGTTCGTTTCAAGAATGATCTGAATCAGCACAGCTAGCTGGTATTTATAGCTATCGGCCTCTCATGTCAATGCGTTGCGTTGTTTTTTTTTATTCTTACAAAGCGAGAAGATTTTCGCATATCTTACTACAAATTTATTTCGTTTTACGCTAAGTTGATAACACTCAAATCGAACGATTATATCCAAATTGAAGGGTAAATTAATACTCTTAAAATCCTATAAAGCATCTTAACATTTCTTTCACACATACTCTGTATACTACACCCATCAGTGTAAAATGGATGTCGAAGCCACTGTTATTTTTCTCGGAACTTGCTGCGAATGGGGAGATTTACAGTATGAAGTGTCTGCCGGAAGTGACCGCCAAAAGTTCGTTGCAAAAGATAGATTGCCTGAAAATCAATGTGGTACCAAAGAGGGCAAACCCGTTGAACTTTACCAGCAGCTTATCGAGAATTTATGAGCCAACCTCAAACGCAGGATCTATTCCAATAATTTTTTTTAAATCTCAGAAGCAGCTGATCATAAATGCGAAACACTATCTGAAGAATATCCCAACCACGTTCTTTTCTATTTTTTATTCTAGTTTTTGTTTCAGCTTCTTCCGATAACTGTTTATTTTGTCAAAAGCCGACATTATTACGTTAATTCTTTATTATGTTCAGGATAGTAAAAAGTGATCGTCAAAGAACTGTAAAATTGGAGAAAATATAATAAAAGGTCTTAACCACTTTTGTGCAGCGCAAAACGACCATTTTTTTTTAAATTGATTAATACAGAACTACTGCGAAAAATTAATCAGCCTACGGCTGAAAATGCTCACTTTGAATTGAAAAACAAAAAATTTCCGTGTTTGCTACTCGTGACGAAAACGAAAGATGGAAACGGCTCAAAAACTGGTCTGATTGGGAACAGTTTTTCTTGAGCTATTTCGTTCTGCTCATAATACGAGGCTTTGTGGTAAGGAGTTAGCTCAATACACTATTAAGATGCTTATTTATTTTATTGGAACACTTATAACTAACGTTACATTGAGAAGAGGGTTTAAGAATGCGTGATGATTCAAACTTTTTTTTACAAAAGCCGTTTATTTTAATTGGTACCTGGCAGGAAAAAAGTGAAGGAGTTTTTTTTTCATTTTTGTGGTACATTCTTTGAAGCCATTCATGAGGTTAAATGCAGCACTAAACATTTCTCTTGTAAAGACATATTTTTAAGATGTAAGATTAAAATAAATAACTTTTTTTTTGACTTCGATAAAATTAAAAATTTACCATTATTTGAATTGCCGTTATTCTCAAATAAATAATTTTTGGGATAAATAAACTTGTGATTTTCCAATCTTGGAGTCTTACAATGAAGCCCTGTGGCGTACCAAACTGTTTTCTTGGTTAAAAATAGCATAAAATATATGTTTTTATGAAATAGCTTAGAAGGAGGTTTTGGAAGAAGCTATTTTTATTTTCTCTGAATTGCTACTCTTCAGAAGCTCCCTAATGATGTATAAATAAAGCACTTCTGATGCAAAAAAAAAGATAAAAAATTATCATTTTTGAAAGACAATCTTTAAGTGTGTAACAATTAAGTATAATACAATTTAGCACTTGTAATGAGATTGCGCGTTCCTCTTTTCCGATAATTTTAATTATACTCTGGTAAGCTTCGATTGCTTTTTCCTGATCATGTGAAATGATACATTAGTGTTTTGAACCATCCTGTTCTACCATATTGTTCTCCAAATAAAACACTCGGACTTGGACGTATATTAGCTTACTCTTGGCTCCTAGGAAAGTATTCTAGCATTTATTTCACGATTATAAATTGCTTTCAATGCCAATAGGCTGCAACCAGAAAAAGAAAACACATACCATAGTCTATTGTCATGCTTTGTTCACTTAAATTTTTCAATATTTTTAAACAGAAATATTGTTTATAAACTTATCATGACTTCGGCATACTACTATTTTTTGTGTCATAAGCCCTTTATAGAATTAGTTACCACTGCTTGCCAAAACGAGAAAAACCCTCACGGGTCACGCTCAAGCTTTTTTTGCTCCTGAAACTTTTGCTCGGTAAATATTTTTCCTGATGTTTTTTTATGTTAATTTATTACAAAAAAAACTAGCTTGTGCATCTTGAATCAAGTTTCAGCGGAATTTGTAAAATCATTACAAATTCCGCTGAAACTTGATTCAAGATGCACAAGCTAGTTTCGTTAAAAATTGTTATTTTATGACAAAAATTGAGCAGTGGTCGAATTTACGTCAGAGATCACATTACAAGGTTATGTTGCTTATTTTTTGTTTAGGTTTCAAAATGGCGCGTAACTCGAAAAAGTGGAAAATGGAGAGATGTCTCAAGCAAAAGTCGCAAGAAAACTGAATTGTAGTTAGGGAAAACATGGACAACTTGAAGATTTCGCTCAACAGAGTTCCTGCTTCCAACATATTCAACTAAGCTAAGACGAATCTGTCAGACGATTCAGGGAAGAAGCTTGCCACGTGTAAGCGTGGTTTGAAATACTTTGAAAACGTGAGGAACTACAGTAAATCGGCCAAATCCGTGCTATTTTGCGGCAGTGCGAACGGAGAGCTGTTGCCAACATACGTGGTGTTTAAGGCAGAGCACACACTACCAAAACGTCATGTAAATTTCTGTCCCCTGAGACCGACACATGCAAGCGTCTTTTAGCATAAGAAAGAGTTGAAAGAGATGAGATAATAAATTCAATCAAACACATCTTTCGTCGAATTGCGTATGTGTCAGTTTCAGGAGACATAATTTTACACGAAATCTAACTCCCCCCGACTTTTTACAAACATGAATTATGTCTCGTGTAAAATTCATAATTTCTAAGTGTCTTGGTCGCTGGTTCGACGAGGAGATTTTTGAAGGGTGGTCCATAACGCTTTTCTTGCCAGCAAAAAGGCATTTGAATGGGCTGATCGGAGACAATCTTTCCTCACATTTGAGTACATTTGAGTTGTTGAAACTTGCTCTCAAAAAGGCATAAGATTCATCTGCTTGCCACCGAACGTAACCCATCTGACACAACCGTTGGACGTCACGTGTTTCGGAACAATGAAGCAATAGTGGCGAAAGATTCTGGGACAAGTTGCATTCTGATTTCAGGCTTCAGGAAGTGTGGAATTGTACCATGGATTGGAATCCTCTTAAACTTGTTAGTCAGCAGCCTTGGGGATTCATTCAATTTGCTGTTTTTATTGACTGGTACCCTGGCCAAGAATGAAGGGTTTGACGATGATTCGTCAAGTGTTGATATAACCTTTCATATGATTAAAACTATTAATTATGTATTAGAAATTTCAATAAATTTAAGTAATATTTTTTTTGTCGAAGCTTGATTGATCATACTATTAACATAGTTATAGAAACAGTTGCTTATGATCTAACTACAACTGTCTGTTAAAAGGACCGCCAGAACTAGAGTACGGGTCTATACTTGCAATTCTAGCACTTACAAGACCTCGAAACCAACGTTCATCCGCGTAGATTAGTTATATTGTAGTTATGACTTATAACTAACTTTTCTTTTCGGCCTTATTGTTACTCTTGGTGGTAGGTGGAAGTGCGTATCATAATTATTTTTATTAACTCACATTAACACTTACTTTGTTATTGTTTTTTTTTTCTAATTTCCTTGCTACTTCTCTCTCTCTCTTGTTGTTGTTGCCAATAACATATGATTGTTATCTGGATCCCATTGTTATTTGGATCCCAGTTCTAAAACACTGGGCCTCTTATTTCACCTCATCTAGTTCAAAAGTGCCAAAATGAGGGACTTACGTAGATCACTGGAAGATGTGACACGACGCCACATTTTAAATATAAGCATAGAACATAAGTCGATGTTGCATAGGTTGGTTGAGTTGCAGTATTGCAAAAATCTTGTGGTATAACTAAAACATGCTTAATTTCGATGTTCGCTCATTGCACATCCATTTAACCATATTGAATGGCCATTTCGTTTTCATAATATCACTTACTAATGACTATATCTCTGTTTCTTTTTCGGTATCCTGGAGTCAACAAGAAAAAGCTTAGAGGATCAATAATCATCAACAATCAGGATCTGCATCATTCAATTGGTTTACAAGTGCCTGGATGCAAACGTCGACTCCAGCTAACCAACCGCCTCCAGCTGAGCCTGTTCGAGCTGATCGGACTCACGGCCAAGGAATCCCCGGAATGCGTGAGCGATGCGCACCAGCGTTGCGTTATGGACTCCGTGATTAGTGTTGCCGAGGATCAACTGCAACGTACCGTGCAGAGATTGACTGGAGCTACTAACTGGTCAACTTCGCTCGCTGTAGATAATACATATCTATGTATGTTCATGTGCATGTATGCGTGCGTGTGTGTATATATCTAAGTATTTATCAATAAATGAAAGGATGAACGTGATTTTCCAACTCCAACACGATGTTGGTAAGTAATACTTCCAGTAATTCAATTTTTATCAATTTTAATCAAAGGTGAACTGTAATGAACATATATAACCTTTCACCAAAAATAATATATTCAAACCAGCCATTTTTTATTTCTTGAACGTCTATGAAGGTTGTTTGGGTTCCCAGGACTTTCGGCAATAGATTTCAAGACAATTATCAATTTTTCAAACAGTTGTAAGGGCCAGGGGCGCCAGGTGCGCAGAGAGAAACGGGTCTACGATACACAACATTTTTGGCGAAATGTTAAGAGGAAGTGGATAGGCTTATCTTGGTGACTCCACCCACGCTATGTACAAATGTTCTTTGCTATGCTATGCTATGCTTGTTGTTTTTGTTGACAGGTAATATAACATGGATCAACTACTGCACATGTTTCGGGATAACACCGCCTTTAACCTTTTTGACCTGCTTCGAACGTTTTTCAAACCCATCGCAAGCGGCACGCACGACATCCAGCCCCAAATTTGAAGGGTGAAGACTTTGAACTGGGCCAAAATACAACACCTTCTGCTAATTTATTTTTAACAGCATATATGACTTCACAAAATTATCCAAGGGGTTTAGATCTGGTGAATTGCGAGGCCATTCATCCTTGGCCAACACGTAATCATCCTTCTCGTTCGTTTTTTCTAAGCTTGGCTTCACGACATTTTGCACAACTTCGGTTTTATAATATAAAACGTTAATCTTAACGCATTTCTCGATGAAAACAAGCGGTAGCTTGCCACGCGTACAAAAAAAAAACCCCAAACCATCACGGAAGCAGCACTTTAGAAACGTGGAATGTTTCTGTCGCTATTTGGGATGACCTTAGACCTGCAGGCGCACAACCTGTCGTTTTGGACATTGTGAGACTGCTGCAGGACAAATAACTTTTCATCGGAAAAGACAAAATCTCGTCTAGCGTGCCGCGATAGTAGCAGAGTTGCTCTTTCAAGCCTTTTCTTCTTGGAAGATTCTGAAACTCTGTGAACTTTACGTTTCTTGAAATCTTGGCATCCCAGGTCCTGTTTAAGTACATTGTGCAAGGCTGATTACGAGGCATTAAGATCAGCGGCCATTTAAAGTACAGAGCTTTGTGATTTTCGCCGATTTCATTCCCTGACGGACTTAATCACTCGTTCAATCCTAGCTGAACGTTTTCGGCAGGATCTTTTCCGCTCATCCAATAGGAAGCCTCACTTTCTAATAGTTCGGTACACAAAATCACGCTTCACACCCAGGTTCTTCGAACTCTTGAAAAAAGTGCCTGGGTGCTCTCCTTCCAAAAAATTTCTTATCTCCACAGCACGAAATTCTTTCATCGTTGATAAAAGATGGACACTGAATGAAAATAATCAACCTTCAATGGTTCATGTAAACACAGTGCAAGATTATACCAATACAAAGATAGTATATGAACTGTAGCTTTACCACTACAACGCATCTCGTGTGCATGAGTTGGACACAGTAAATGATAACTTGCCAAAAGTTATAAATTAAATGGCTTAATTCAATAAATTTCATAAGGTGTAAAAAGTAGCCCCCACAAAATTCAAACTTTTCCTACATATTCACGTTAAACATGTATAAAAATTAACCATTAACCATTACAGCTGTTACAGTCTCTCAAAGTTCAAAAATCTGAAAATAGTGTCAAAAGAAGCCCCGTACGGCGGTACCTTAAGTTTGTTAATGCCTACTGAGCGGAAGAGGCATACAAATGTTTTATTTATACTCATTAAGATAAACGTCTGAATTGAGCCTACCACAAGTAATCAATTGAAAATCAGGCAGAAAAAAATCAATATCAGTACCAGAGAGGTATTGATTTTCTCAAGCACCTGATGTTCGAATCAACTGACATTGCCAATGTCACTATGCAGCTGATATTGACATCGTGTTAGGGCATAGACCTACTGAGATTTGAAATCTTAAGCTAAAATTTCTTGTTTACTTTGAAAATAAAATAAAGTTTATACTGCAAAATCGTTCTTTCAATGTGAAAGCAAATTTACGAAAAAAAATTCAGTGTACACCTGACACATGATTGATGAACCTTAGAAATATCTTTGAGGCTACCAAATATGTCAGTAGTGTGCTACAAAATTGTTCATTCATAGTGTGAAAAGTGAAATTTGACAAGTTTTTACTAGTGATATTCACATGGTAGGTAATGTCATTTTCGTTTGACCTGATATCATGGTTGCTATGAATTTCAGTGTCAAAAGTGAAATTCAGTTGAGCAGCAATATCTAAAGCAAATGACATAGCTGACAGGACACAACCCTAATTACTGATATACCCCTATTTACCCTGGATGATAAGGACACCATCTATTATATTTTCCATCGTTTTCCAACCAATTTAACTGATTTGTTAGAGAAGCAAGCTACCCGAAAAAAAAAATCTCATAGATTTACAATTCAATGTATTGTAACCATACGATAGAATCAATAGTATGTAAAATTAAATAAATTGTTCATGATGATTAGATGACAATAAAAGTTATTGTTGCCACAATAGAATCTAATGTAAATTGAGACATCTACAATAGAATAAGGGTGTTGTTATGTATCTTAACTAAACACTCAGCGAAATAAACTTTCGATATTCATAAGATTGCCTATTGATTATTTCCTACAAGAAATCGTTATGAATTTCATCAATCTACCTTATGAAATATAATGATGTTGAAAAAATTAAATTATGAAGCAACCTGGATTCAAACCTTGAACGTTCAGCTTATCCCGAGTAACACATCTTCATGATTTTATGTTGGGTAAGCTTCTTTATAACCAAATCTAGTCATATAAAAGTATTTTCAAACGTTATAAAACTTGCGTGTTGATTGGGATGGGTCCTGTGACTTTACCACAAGTATATATCAACACTTGTAAATAGGAAAGCTTAAAGGCGTACAAAAACAACGTTGTGTGAAACAAAATCCATTCACAAATCAACCTTTTGAAATTTAAAGCATCGTTCATAAGTTAAACCTTATGAAATTTTTAAAATTATTTGGCTGAGTGTAGAAAAAATAATTTTTCTCCGAACAAATTTTAGTCAATTACTATTGATTGTATTGTTTCACAATTGTTGAAAATTCTAGCTTATGGGGTGAATAGTAGATCTATTGTAATGACAATATACATTTTTCATTTAACTGATACATAAACAAAAAGATTCATGGTCGGCAATAGGTTTTAATGTTATTTTATATTATTGTATTGTAACTGTATGGTTATTTTTATCTGGTTAATCACATCCACAAATTTAGCATCGCTATATGTAGCGCAGTCTAAAAATCGTGGTGGTTGGAGGTACCGCCCATTGTAATTCCATTCGGAAAAATTCTGGAAATGGTTATCGTTTGGTTTTGCAACAGCATTGATTTACCTTCGCAACAATACCTTAGGTATACTACCGACCTGAAAATTCTCCAGTGACCATTAAACTTCGCTATGCGGGGGACAAAATACTTCCTAATAAATATTCATTACCGTGCTCCAATTGTGATTCATAATCACGCCCAATAAAATTCTACACCAGGAACGTGGGTACACTTTTCCGTACGACCAAATTCTCACCACACAACACGTATTCCTTCGAATAAATGTGGCAAACCCCTATTCACATTCTCCCGTGCTGAAACACAACAGGATGGTTCAAATAGAGTCCTACCAAAACAACAGGCTTAAAAACTTTGCCAGCTAAGCGAAAGTAACGCCATGGATATTACTTTTTCAACTACACTATAATTATATTCACTTCGGTAATTCTTCCAACACGAAATTATTTGTCCTAGGCAGCTGTTGTATGTCGATCTCAACTTGTGCAAAATGCCGAAACGAAAGTTTCTAGCGCTTATTTTACCAAACCGGAGATAAAACTGTTTGTCACTGCTACCACCATACGACGTCAGACTGTGTCTGCACTACAAAATTGAACAACTTCTGAACTCTTTATTCTAGAAAAAAAAAAAAAAAAAAAAAAAAAAAAAACGAAAAACCCATACGGAAAAACCTGAGGAGCAGCTCCATCAGCACACAAAAAAGTTCAATTTCATTTCAATAATAACAGAGAAAAAGTTCCTGTGACTTTTCGACTTTTTTCGTCGTTGTCACCATCATCATCGTCATCATCGTCATGATCATCATCAAGCTGGACCAACTGCTCGAATTCATTTTGCACTCTAGAAAAACAACCGTCAGTCCAGGAACGTTGCCTCGTTTGGTGCACTGGATGTTGCCTTTTTTTCGTTCGGTCGATTGACAGTGGGTGACATTCATAGGGATGAAGGGGAGAATGTGGCTGCCGCAGAAGTTCAAGTGGCAGGTTCTCCATAAGCCATTGTGCTTGCCTTCCGTTGAATGACAAAGGATTAGCACACTCTGTTGGTGCCAATCTCGCGCTCTATTCGTTGCTTTGTGCGACGAAAGACAAGGGTTCGGTTTTGCCCGGGATCATATGGAACAGGTGTGGCATATGGAAAGAACATTCATGGCTAGATCGCAATTGGATACAGCAACCAGAATATTGTTCAATGGTTTTACATTAATTTCAAGATAGTATCTGACCTATATTTTGCTGAATCACCAGTCGTCGTCATTATAATAAAAACCGTGTTTTTTCTACGCACTATAATATACCATTATGTAATGTAAAATAGCTGCAAACTTTTCCACGCTATATAATCAGAATTATATTATGTTCCATCAGCAGTTCCGGTAAAAATCAATTCATCTGCTCTCAAATGATCTGAAAATGAAGGCAACCTTAACGGACGAACCAATTATCTTAGTGAATTTGAATTTTGAAATTTTAGTATTCTCTTAACCAGAGCAACCGCTGAGCTTCGAAGTTGTTATTTCGGTTTGTTCATTCGTCGATGGATGTTTCTTATCGCAGGTGCTGTTGTCAATATCAATATTCAACTTCATCTAGGTGGGGATGATTTTGAGTATCAATTGAAGAAACAATATTTGTTTCTTTTGATGTAGAACATGATGTGTATTTTTTTAGGCTCACATCGATAGGTTACAATTACTACATCAACATAATTAATATGTCTTATGTATTATGTCTTCTGTCCGATTGGGTCCTCCCTTAGCTCAGTCGGTAAAGGCGCAGCTACAAAGCAACACCATACTGGAGGTGGCTGGGTTCGATTCCCGGTCTGGTCTAGGAATTTTTCATTAAGGAAAATTTGTCGACTCCCTGGGCATAATAGGGTATGATTGTACTTGCCACAATCATACAAATGCAAAAATGGTACCTGTCATCGAAAGCTTTCAATTAATAACTGTGGAAGTGCATTTAGAACACTAAGTTGAGAGCAAGCAATAAGCTAATTCTGAAAGCAATAAGCTTGAAATGCTAAAGTAAAAAAAATGTATCCAATGTTCATTTTTTAAGCCTTTTGTCTTCCTCTTATAATTAAAAAGTATCTAGCGCCTTGAATAAAACAAGAAGCTGCAACTGAATCTGTGACAGACATTAATTCTTATTTTTTTAAATGCGTTGAGGTTTCCTTGTTGGTTTAATATCCTTCTTTACAGACTCGACAGTTGAAGCTAAGAATTTTAGCACTTTGTGACAACTACTGACCATCATTTTGGTATTAACTGTTATCACAGAGTGATTGTATTATGTTTAAAGGTGGTGAGATAAACATGCACATTTTATTGCTCCATAGAACCAGCAGAAAGGAAATCACCATTTTGGCATCTTCAACATGCAATTTCAAAACATCCAGTTCGAGCTACCCATTTTGCTGCATTAAATTCCATGCACACTATATAGACTTTTTTTTTTCCTTTAAATATTCTATATACATACATTGCATTTGCATTTGAAAATTTTTAAAACTGGGATGGGAAGGAGAATCAGGGCATCATTGAAGTTGCAATTTTATAATGGAGTGGACAGCCAACAGGAGTCTAGGGAAGGGATATGTCGATCATTTATGATTGGCACATTCCACTCGAACGGTTGTAATGAATTTGACACACCGTTCTCAAACATACCTTCTAGTGGAAAGCTTAACTGGAGTGCATATTTTGTTATTCGTTTTATGGGATCATATTTTGTTTATCCTTATTTTACGTCGGCCTATTTCCTCACATTGTGACAATCACCGACACCAGGGAGACGACTCCACCACCTGGACTCTACCTAACGACTCATGAATATGATCCGGGACCAACGGCTTTACTTCCCTTCCGAAGGAAGACGTTACCAGATTTTTTCGCCTCAGAAAAACCACCGACGTCGACTGGGATTGAACCCAGACCCACTGGGGTGCCAAGTAGCAGTCACGCTTACCACTAGACCACCGACGCCGACATCGGATCATATTGCTGGAAGGAGATTCTCTTATTCCCGCAGGTTCACGTAAGTGTTTCTGCTTACGGATCTGACCAACCCTTTTTGGCCCTTCATACAGCAGTATGTTGAATGAAGAACGGTAACAAAGCATGATCTTTCTGTTAAGTGGAACCGCATGCAGGGCAAGGCCCACGCTAGTATGGTGGCTTCCTACATATATACATACATACATACAAATTTATCTATCATCATTGCATGGTCTTGTTACCATATGTTATCATATTCGACTTACAATTTTCGACGAACCTTACTAGTTCCATTCAATGCTTTGAATATTCCCAGCATTTTTTAACAAAAAAATAATAATTTTTATCAAAAAAAATATTTCAAATAAAAGCGTGAAAATTTGATTTCAAATTGATAACACAATTAGAAACTATTCAAAGAAACTTGCTCACGTTACAGAATTTGTTATCATTATGTTCTCAGTGATAGTGAAATAAGCTATTACTATGATACTCAACGTGTATTTCTTTGTTATTCATTCTGCTAGTTTGGCTGTTTATTCATCAACAATAGCATATTCAGTGATCAAACAATGATAACCTGGTATAAGAATTTGTTATCAATTTGGTATAGTTCTTTGATCGGGTTCTGTTTGTCATTTGATAAGCGAGCGGGAGTGCGAACGAAAGCGCCTATTTGAAATAGCTCATGAACTGAGTTGTGTCGTGTACAGTGTAATAGGGGAGCTAGCATAGACGTTTATATAAGGTCTGGGGCAACGCACTGCTTGCTTGTATTGGAAGCAAAAATAATGTAAACATTGCTGAGCCGACGAGTGATGACGTAACACTATTCAACTTGCTATGGGCGTGCATAAGTTCAGATAAAAAAATCGATTAAAACGTTTATTATAAATGCTGAATTGTGGAAATAATCATGATAATAATGCCATTTATTGAGCAAAAGCATTTCCTCCCAATAACATGGGTCATTTATTGTGAATTTAACTGAGGTAATGTAATTTTCGCCACATTAACTTTCAAACGCTGGGACTCGACAATCGAGTAGCGATATAGAGGCGATTTTCCATCATCGTTAGACTGGAATCTGGTTGAAAAATTAATAAACAATCACGGAGCAAACGAATCAAGAAAAATAGTATGACGTAGCACTTTTCGAGCTCTTGTGTAGCGTGCGCAAGGAACGCGGTGGTATTAGTGTCATGAGCAAATTTTGCTCGTTTCACTAATATTGTTGTGCCTACTGGGCCAGACCTTATATAGACGTCAGTGGGGAGCTAGAGCTATTCAACTGAACTGGAGCGCCTATTTGATATGTGACTGACAACAAAGCTACTGAGCGACTGCTAAAGCTAGTTGAACTGAATGAGCGAGAGCGGAAACGAGATGGAAGGCAAGGTTGCCACATCCACAGAACTATCTAGATTGACACAGATTTTTTTCATTTTTTTCATACAGTTATCTGTATGTAAAGATTACAGATTTTTGAGTTAAACTAAGATTTTAAGATTTTTTGCAATTGTTTGTCCACTCCAAAAACATCAAATTTAATAAATGAGTACATCCTGAGGACACCTGAAAGAACTTCACAATAACTATAGGGTAATTCCTGGAGTAATTCTTGGAGAAAATCCTGATTTGTTTGACAAATCTAAAGAGCTTTTTTCGCACGAACTCCATAATCTCCTACAATTAATTCTCGACTAGCGAAATTCCGCAAGTGGTTTTTGTAGATTTTTTTTTGTAATTTTGTCTGATGTCTGTGAAGATTCTTACATATAGTTCTCCAGGAAATGCTTCAATAATTTCTTCAAGTATTCCGCTGGAGAATTGTTTGTTTCAAAGTTCCTCAATAGGTTGCTCCACAAATTTCGGCAGAATTTCCTGCAGGGATTTCTACAAAAATACAATAATACTGTTCTTCCAATTTAGAAGTATTTTCATGCATTCACGCAGAGAGATTTGGGGAATTTAGAATAATGTTCTCGATATCTATTTTTGCTATTCGATGTATGGTTATTTTGAAAGTGTTTGTTTGTTATCTTAAAAATAATCTTGCAGTGCGAAAACCTGGTTAAACAGTTTCAGATCGATGGCACCGGCTACAAAAAAAAAAGCCTGTGGGCGTTGGATCACAAAGAACATTGGTAATGATGGGTTTTGACCGATCCGTCAAGACGCTGCTGAAACGTGACTGTCCTCATTTGATAATTATCAAATGTACTGGATCTATGTGCAAGCTACACATGCGAAAAGCTGCCATTAAACGTGGAAGTTCAGCATCCATCTGCGACCAGATGGCTATCGTTGGAGTAAGTTGCCAAAAGAAATTTGGAACGGTTATTTTTGTTCTGTTCTAATCCAACTGTGACAACAATCAAACCGCATAGCGCATTCTCTGTCATCTTAATGAGTCGACGACGCTCTCTTCTCCACTTCTTTATCTACGTATTGCCCCTTATCAAAAAAGCGAACCGTATCTTCTAGTCAGAGTCTCGCTAAAGGTTCTCCTTGAAAATATTCGTGAGGATGATTACCTAAAACACCGTAGGTATTTCAGAGTTTCTGATTTCGAGAAATATCTTCGTAAGAAGTTTGAAATATATATCGGGATAGTAGCAGGAGAAATGCTTCGATCTGGAACTCTCGACGATGCCAGGAGGGGGGCTTCCCGAGTAGAGTCAGAGATCAAATAGAAAACTAAATATGATGCTCTGATGTTGCCGATAATGATTACTCAGATTGCTGTCGATTTGTTCGCTTTAACGGTTAAAAGATCAAAAAGATCCTGTTAAATCAAATTTAAAACTGATCCTGCTATCACTGAGAGCAAATTGAAAAGTCAATTTGCAGTACATTTTTTCCCGTTGATAGCAAAATTAGTATTCCACTTGACGATATGTCAAAACCATGAAAACAAAACTACTTTCCTCAATGAAGAGTGAACGCAAGTTTACAGCAAGATTAAACCTAAATTTGATATCAAATTTGACAATTGTGAAGTGAAATAAAATTTTGATTTCAATTTGATGTTGATATCAAAATAAGTTTTCGAATTGCTATCTTTATAATGTTAGACTTTACTCAGGTTTCTACTCAATCTGCTGTGCTTTCTATACCGAGTTGATTAAACAGATCATTAAGCGCTTTGATGTGAACGATTCACTTCTCACTACTGCATGGAACGTGAACCTCAAGAGGGTGCATACTTTGAAGGAGTTCAACTCGATTATTAAACAATATCCGAATTTCTTTGAGAGAAATTTTTTGTAGAAAAAAGATCCGTTTTGCTGTATTGTAATGTATGAAAAGTGATAATTATACTTTAGCTCTATTGAAAAAACCTTTTCATATCAACTAATCAAAATAAATATGTTTTGATGTGTATATATTTGTCGTATTTTGCATTTAACTCAATAGCAATTATAAAAACTACAAGGTACTGCCCCGTTGGATTGTTTGAAATTACATAATCACTGCGCTACTGAATGTAAGCTATTTTAATTTTACAATGTAATATTCTTTGAATTAATAACCTATTTAAAACAAGGCTTAACATTTATAAATTTTTCAATTGTATGTGGCCCAAAATAAACAATTTACTTTATTTGATTCAATGCATAGACATATTTCCGATCGATTAGTACTACATTTTTGAAAATCTTTAGAGAAACAACTGAGATATTAACGCTCAAAACCTGACCACTTTTCGTGACGGTCGCAGTTCGATTTGTTTTAAATTGTACCCTAGTATAGAAAACAAAGACGTAGTCCAATGTCAAAAAAAAGGAGTGCATTAGCATTCAGGCACCTGCAAAATTTCCATTCTACTTTTACAACACAACGTTTGAGGCAAAGAAATTTGCCAAGATTTTCCGCAGTTAAACACAGATAAAAAAGATTTTTAGGCAAAAATTAAAGATCGGAAAGAAAAATAATGTGGTAACCCTGATGGAAGGGCCCATAATCTCTAGAAACTTTTTTCAATAGGGCGAATCTAATAAAGAGAGAATCCCTCCTGTCTCGCTCTCTTCCATTTATTATAGCGCCATTATAATGCTTTCATTGAATTCTTTAGTACTGATCGAAACACAATAGTGCTGACTAGCATACTCTGCTAATAATTGAATGAAAAACGTACACGGTGGGACAATTTGACTCAATTTTGAATCGTTTTTGACTCACTTTCGTCAAAAGTGGAGTTACTCATATATGAGTAAATGTGACTGGGATTGACAAGTCGACATATCTGAAACATCGATCTGAGTTGAGTGAGTGACTCCACTTTTGACGAAAGTGAGTCAAAAACTATTCAAAATTGAGTCAAATTGTCCTGCCGTGTAAAGGTGATTTAAATAGGAGAGAGTATTTAAAGAAAGTCTCTCAAATTTTGATTTATATATATATATATATATATATATATATATATATATATATATATATATATATATATATATATATATATATATATATATATATATATATATATATATATATATATATATATATATATATATATATAATATTTGGGTGGATGAATATTTATTTCCAAAATCTCAGTATGCTAATCCTTATAAGCAAAGTCCCACAAAAAAGAGCAAATTAACAGTTCAGGAGAGCTAGTTCACTTCAATGAGCGGAACTGTTCGGAGCCGTTCACTATAGTGGGCCATTTTGACCACCTCTATACCAGATGGGCAAGAATTCTATGGCTCTACTCCCGAAGGAAGATATTATTAGAAATGTTTCGTCTCAGAAAATCCCACTGGCGTTAACTGGAATTGATACCAGACTGACCGGGGTAGGAAACAACCACAATTTCCAATTTTTCGCCACATTTTATTTGATACAATAAAGGATGATGAAAAACAATATCTTAATTAATGAGGTTTTATACTCTATTGATTCTTCCTGGTATAATCTCTCCTGAATCTTATCAAACGAGTTCATACGTCCTGTTGTATATTATTAATTAATCCTGTTGTCTATTAGTAATTAAATTAATTACTATCACTCCTTCCAACAAATTTCAACAAGTTACGATGGTGACGATGGTCATCTGAATATCAAAATAATCCCTAATCACGATCCTCAATTCTTGATACTTGTTAGATGGTGTTTAAGTGTCCTGAAATTTGGAAACCATATTTGAAAATTCTGAAAATTCTAGTTCCAAACACATTACGCTATGGTATTTCTACTCAGAGCAGATCCAACAATTTAAAAGAAGCAAACAACACCCGCTTTACCGGCCAGCAGAATGCTGCAGACGCGGGCGGTATCGAAATTGAATTTATCGTAAGCTATGCCTTCTACTTTGGAAAATCCTAAAGGACATCGTCCTGGAGAACGTTCTATATGCTGTGGAGAATGTGTTGCATCCGCTCCGCTAAGCATTGTACAAAGGAAGAGCAAATCGAAATGGCCTCCGGACATCCAGGATCATATTATGTTGGGCGGACTAATGGTCCGAACCCAAATTGAATGGAATGGCACCGGAAATCGGGACCGAAAGTTGTGTGTTCGTTATAAGAAGCAACAGCGAAGAATGGAGCACAGTGATGATAATGGTAATAACGTTGACAGTGAAGCTAAGTACTTTCGAGTCGGATATACATAGTGCTGCAGATTTGTGCAACAGAGAATATGAAGATAGTGCCTCGATGAATCCGGTCTAAGCTTAGTGAAAGACGACGTCGTTTGTTCGGGTCGAAGTTGAAGAATAAAGTGGATGTATATTAATGAGATTTAAGAAGGAGAAAGGTGGTCGCCGTAAGGAAAAATGACACAGTGCTCTATTAGCGCATATTGATGACAAAGGAAATTAATGGACACATTTTCAAGAGTCATTAGTGTGCGGTACAAAGGCGATAGCAAGCAACAGGTATCCGTGACCCAACTGATTATTATGCATTCATGTTCTGTGACACACTCGACAGTTATTAATGTTGTTCGTGTCATTCATTTAGCAAATGCTTATCCGTTATCAGAACTGATCATTATGATTATATATAGTGGGTAATTAAGAAAACGTATTATCATACTTACACCTTAAATGAAAAGTTTCTTACCTGTAAGGAAATAAAAAATGCAACATTAGTATCAATAGAAAACCATAATAATTCTTTTTTAAAACAAAAATAAATAAATCTTCTCAAACCACTACTCCACCACTCCCACCTAGTTTTTCAACGATTCGTCAAATCCACTCTTAGCAACCCAACCAAGCACAGCAGATTAAATTGAGCACAATGAGATAATTTATTTACGCGCACAGTCACAAATGCAAATGGAACAGATAAAACAAGCACTAAACTGATACCTATCTAAAGTTCATCGTTCATTCGATGGGACCTTCCCATGCACTAAATATCCTGATGGCCATCAACGAAGAGAGAAACACATTCGCACCAACAGCAGGGAACAAAATAAAAACAATTCTATCCCCAATCCGCTTTCTGTGCACAGAACAATCCACCCAAACTTGCCTTTGGACTTTCACAAAGTCACCCACTTGCATCGTTCGCTTCTAAGCAGACCACCCACTTTGGCCCCTCTAATCCCAAAAAAAAACAAAACAAGTGTTTTCACTCGTTTTCCCGACCGCACATCCGCATTCATTCCATCCGCTGACGTTCGATAGCTGTTGTAGCCTTTTGGCGTTTTGAAAATTACCATTTTCTCGCTACCCTTAGAGACATTCACCGGCAGGCATATTGCCAGAAAAATGGGAATGAAAACAGCAATGGAAGCGATACATTTATGTATGAGATACTAAACCGAATTTAGAACAGAAGTTCATGTCACGGTATAAATATTGCATGAGCCTGGTAGGATATGTCACCGTTGCTGTCCAAGGCCAGGTTAGAATCGAAATCTATATTTATTTTGATTTCGTATCAGAATTTGATTTAAGTATTGCCGGATTGGTCAGATTGTGAGGTTTTTTTTATCTGGTTTACTATACGGAATCAAAGGTGACCTCTGTGCGATAATTAGTTGAATTTTACATGATTGAACAAACGCTTGTTGTTCATGTAGGATAAGGAACTCTTCTATTCCCCTACTACAAAAGATGTAATTTTGAATTTCAAGATAAATGATCAGTTCCTACAATCATTTAGATTGCATACGAAAACAAACACTACCAGTCAAACAGAATATTTATCTGTTGGTTGAAAATAAAGGCACTTTTAGAAGAACAAATATGTAAGTCAATGCTCCTGCTAACTCCCTCTTGTTTTGGATTGGCACTCCACTTGCAATGAGCGAGAGGCGTCTAATCATCCAGAAAAGTTTAAGATCACTTAAATACTGGCTTCAACGTTTAAAACCACTTGTATATAAAGTGAATAACCATCGCTTGAATGTGCGGTGAGTCCGTCCTGAAAAGTTTGAATACTTAGCAATAAGAAGTGAAGCATATCTGAAATGTGTGAAATCATAAGGATATGCGAGTCAGTACTGAATAACTTGAATATAATGTTAGTGCGCAGCCTAAAATTGAGAATCGACTCTTAAAAGTTAAAAATCACTTAAATAAAGCATGTCCGGAATTTAATGTTGTATCATAACTCAACATTTATTTTCCCCAAGTATGTTTCTTTTCACTTTTACAATAAATTTAAATTTCACCCTCACGCCGAAACTTTTGGACCTTTGACTTGACTCCTGCCATCTAGATTTGGACAAACTTCTCTCCTCTGGTTTTTGACCTTTTGTCTACTTCTGCTAGAAGTTTTGAACCGATTTTGACTCTCCTCCCCTTTACCGGCAACCAGCCTTCGGGGTGTTTCAAGAACACTGCTTTAGAAATTTGGCTTTCTTTAAGGTACTCTTTAATGTAGCAGACTTCACTGTTAATATCCCTGGTTGAGATGAACGGTTGGCTGAGTTTACCGCACGTAAAGATGGCTTGCCAAACGAGATATTTTTTCGCATTTTTTTCTAGATTCTGTTCTTTAAACTTACACTCTAGGCTTCCTCTATACTTAGTAGTGTAGAATTGATTACCAGGGATTTGTCAAAAGCCAGCCTTCACGTATGCTTCATCGTCCTGTATGATTCAACCTGTATGTTTTGTTAACAACGAATCATATAAATTTCGGGCCCAACTTTCGCTTTTTCAAGCTCTTCATTATCTCGGCGAGGTTTCTTCTGGGCTTGGAATGACCTCGGCCCACTTCTCACTTTAATGTCCTGCACAGTTGACTTATCTACATCCACTTTTTTGGCAAAATCTCTGACCGAAATGTTGGGCTTCCTCTTGTATACTTTCAACATCATTGCTGAAGTTGAGGTCTCCCTTAATTCAGTAGGTTGATGCAGTTTTCATGCAAAACCATGCTGGAAACTAATTGAAAAATTTCCTGGACTTCCCATCGAAAACTCAATCAATAACTGTGGAAATGTTTCTAGAAAACTTGATATAAAAAGAGAGCAGAAAAAAGAGCTTAAAAACCAAGAGGAAGAAAATCGAAATGAAAATTATTCACGTAATCAATAAGCATTGGCATATACAATAAGCCAACCCTGCATTTGAATCTGCATTTCAAATGCTAAAAGCATTATATTAACATTATGTCAGTATAAGATATATCTGAAAAGTCACATTTTAAATGCTACATAAACGCTTCATGTTCAACAAGCATTTTGAATGCAAAACAACAACAAAGTAAAATTATAGCACTACTTTTCTGTAGGTTCGAGCTTTCCAGGTGGTCTGGATCACGATATAAACTCGTTAAAATTCTCTATTTTACATGCCCACTAGGGGCACGTAGGGACACAGTTTCGAACCATACTCGCCCCAACCACCTTCAATATCGAACTTTCTAGGTGGACGGGATCACGATATAAACTCGTTTAAAAATGCTGTCTTCTACATGCTACTAGCGCCACATAGTGACAGTATTTTGAACCATACTCTCTACCTTCCGGAATCCCTTAGCATTCTGAACTGCTTTGCTAATGGTTCGAACTTTGTAGGTTTTCGGGATCTCGGTATAATGTTCGAAAATTCTCTCTTTTACATGCAAAATAGCGCGATCTAGTAACACAAAGTTGAACCAGACTGTCTACTTTCCTGAAGCCCTTGACCATCTGAACAACTTTGCTGGAGAGTCAAATGTTTTTGGAGGTTGGGATAAGGGCATAAAAATGTGCCACGTAAGTAGATAATTCGGAACTTTTTGAAAGTCCTTGACCTTTTGAACAACTTTTCTGAATGTTCAAACTTTCTAGGTGATTAAGATCAGAATTTTAATTAATTGAAAAATGCTCTCCTTTAAATACCGACTAGCGCCATGTTGTGAACGAGTTCCGAACGATACTTTCCGACTTCTGATTTTTTGTGACTTTCTGAACAATTTTTGTTTCACCTTCTAAGTGGTCGGGTTACGATATAAAATCTTCAAAAAATGGTCTCTTTTTTACTATCCACCTTCCAAAAAATCCTAGACCTTCTGAACAACTTTGCTGAAGGTTTGAACTTTCTTGGTGGTCGGAATCACGACATTAACTCGTTAAAAAGTGCTCTCTTTTGCATGCCCACTAGAGCCACGTAGGGACCAAATTTCGAACTATACGCTCAATTTTCCGGAACACCTGCTTCTTCAAAATAACATTGCTAATCCTTAGGTGGTCGAAATCACGATAAAGACTCTTTAAAGATAACTCTCTTACATGCACTCTTGTGCCACATATTAACCAATTCCAGAACCATTTGAACTCCTTGGTCTTCTGAACAACTTTTCTGAAAATTTCATCTTTCTAGGTGGTCGGAGTCACGATATAAATTCGTTAAGAAACTCGAGATTATGATGTAAACTCGTTGAAAAATGCATTCTATTACATGCGCATAAGCACCACGTTGTGACAGTTTCCCGAAACGTACTGTCCACTATTTGGAAGCCCTTGATCTTCTGTACAACTTTGTTAAAGGTTCCAACTTTCTAGAAGCTTGGGACGACGATGTAAACTTGTTATAAAATGCATTCTTTTACATACGCACAAGCATCACGTAGTGACCGAGCTCCAAAGGATACTCTCCACCTTCCAGAATTTCTTGACCTTCTGAACAAGTTAGCTAAAATCAACATTTTTGCAGGAATTCAAGGTTTCAAGCTATAATATTATTAATCGTAATGTTCAAAGCGAATCAATAATTTTCAGGGTGATGCAATATTCAAGTGTAACCAATTTTTCGAATTGATTCGATACTATTGACTGGTAGTGTAATTAGATTTAATTCATTTGATTTTCTCCTGAATGTTCTTTAAAAGTAATAAGCAGTTAAATAGCAACTTTTTAAATCAATAAATTGAGTAATAATGAAAATAAAAAGATTTTTGAATATTAAACAACGG
The DNA here is from genome assembly GCA_024533555.2 of Aedes koreicus. Classification (NCBI taxonomy): domain Eukaryota; kingdom Metazoa; phylum Arthropoda; class Insecta; order Diptera; family Culicidae; genus Aedes; species Aedes koreicus. The sequence continues at coordinate 302,995 of JAHHFK020003530.1, forward strand.
GAACTTTTTGATACCTTCTTGGTTAATAGCTTCAATGAATTACGACTGTGATAACTAAACAAATGGAAATTGTACAAACATGATAGGTAATATTACATCAATATATGTCTTTTATTCCGTTGATTTTGTGTACATTCTCTTTTTGAACAGCTTTGCAAATCAAATCGTTCTTTCGACATGGTTGATGTGATATTTATTTATTTACTTCTTCCCTGTGAAGTAACTGCTAAAGTTATCATATGAAGTGGTATTTCTACAGGAAGTATGAAAAAGATGTAATAAAATGTATAATTACGCGTACACGTAAGCAATTACATAAAAAAAATACTGGACATATCTCTTATAAATTCAGTAGTTTCTCAAGAATGGGAATATTTTAGCGATATTATTCAAATGTTTCAGTTCATTAAAACTAAGACAGACAAAACTAAACCACTCCGAAGTTAATGACATCAGTCAGTACAATATTGTAACCGATTGTTTCAATGTTTGTTTTACATGCTACTGAATGTCTGGAGTTTTTTTTTTCTAAGAGGCACACGCTTAATCAATCAATGATGTTACATGATCAAATACCATTTAGATTACTGTTGATCTCGTTCACAATTTTTTTTACGCTGTTTCAAATGCGACTCAAAACGATCTTTTTTTAAATCAATGTTATTCCACTCTACGGTACCATGAAATCAAAGTTGTTTCCTCGATTTCAAAAAGCTTTTCATCAACAAGGTTTGAACCATAAATTCAAAGCTCACTAGATGGGTCTTCTAAGCACTTGTCCATTCTAACATCTGAGGAAAGGAACCATTGGAATCCTCTTAAGCCTTCAAGTGATTGGGAGCATATTTACTCATTTTAAGATAAGCAATTCAGGCAAAAATTATTAGAATGTTTAAATTAAAATAATTTTCCATACTCTTATGATTGGTCGATTATGCTTCAGTTTGTGATAATGCGTCATCATAATAGCAACTTTACCGGTGCAAATAATATTAAATTGCTTATGGATTTTGCTACAGGAATAATTAATATTTCATCATACTGACATAACTGAATTAGGTTATTGAATGTTTTAGCGGTGGTGAAATGTGGTATAATTACATGCTGGGTAGCTATTGGTCCTGTTATAAAATACTGGAACATTCCAAATTTTGTTGGCATTTGACATTTTTTGAACATGTTTGTGGTTTTTTAATACTGAAGACTTGTGTTGCGACATTTAAACAACTTAATATGCAAACAAGATGCCAGACATAAACACACATGTCCTAACTATAAATAATGAAACACGTACATGAAAAATAAATTAGTCATAAAAGAGATTCTAAATTCGAATAACATGAAACGTACATGAATAAACTTGTCGAATTGGACTTTTGTAGATCTACAACATGACACATGGAAAATATAACTTTTTATATATGTTTTTGATACTACTTGGGATACTTGACATGCAACATTTGGCATACATTCATGGGATGTTTCATGTAAATTTAAGCCAAATTTTGCCTAAATCAGGGCTGTGGTATAAAATCTTGCAAACAATTTCGTTGGTCACGCTTGTTATGGCTTGCAATTGAACAACGGTAAATTTTCTTTCTTTATTAGCGCTTCAAGCTTTATGCACAATCCGCTTATTGCTTGCTTTCAACTTAGTGTTATTTAATGCACTGCCATCGTTATTAATTGGGCTTTTTCGATGCCATTCTTGCATAAGTATAGTTGTGTGGCTAGCACAATCATACCCTATGGCCTATAACCCAGAGAGTCGAGAAGTTTTACTTTAACTTTAACGAAAAATTCCTAGACCAGACCGGGAATCGAACCCAGCCACCTCCAGCATAGTGTTGCTTTGAAGCTGTGCATTTGCTGACTGAGCTAATGTAGGCTCCGAGGAGGTAAATTTTACGAGTCTGTAACGTTTCAGAATTTTTTCCGGAGCATGAATAATAAGGTGCTCTTCACTTTTATATAAATCAAAAATCCAACAATTTGTTTGCAAAAATATATATTAACATTTTAATTAAGTTGTAGAGTAACAAATTTCAAGCAACTTTGGTCTTCAAACATTTGCTGCAGCTGCTCAAATGATTGAATGATTGCAAGTAGTACTTAAGTCAGGGTTTCACTCATTACTTGGATTTTGTCAGGAATTGCCTATAAAAATCTATTTCTTTGCTCTAACTTTTGTAATTAAAATTAATATGACCAAAGTATTCTAGCCATGGCTATAAGACTGGAAAATTATAGCAAATTAAGAGTTGTGTCTTCTGATATTCTAAATGTAATAGATATACCTTATGCGTGATAATATTTGCATTATCGTACCAATAAGGTTCCCGTTTCACCTGTGCATATGATGCGTTGGTTTTTTTTGCATGCTCCAACAAATTACGAGTGTTATAACTATGATTAGAATGATAATTCATATCATGGTAGGCTGTCAGTAAAAAAAGCTGATTTCCTTAATTTGACAGTTGCACCCTGACGAAGTGGCAGCGTATTCGTGATTTGTCGCACGCTCAAATGTCGCAAAAAAAAACAATTCAAACGCCGTGGGAGTGTCCCAGTGGACCGTGAAAAGGGTGTTAGACCGGGAAAAGAAAGGACAACTATCCGCGAAGGTAGTCACAGGTCGTCAGAGGTCAGCTCGGATTCTAAAGGTTATCGCTGCCATCAAAAGGAAGACTCAGGTGAATCCAGTGCGTTCACTGAGGAAAATGGCGAAGGAACACGGGATCAACAAATTTACGACAGGGAAGATCATAATGGAAGATTACGGGGCGAGGTCAAGGGCACGAAAAAAAAAAATCATATGCTCGAGCAATTTAGGAGAATCTTGAGCTTCCTCAAGTGAAAAAATCCGGCAATCCTGTCCACTGATGAGGGCATGTTTACCGTCGATCCCGTATCAATTTCCCGAAACGATTAGTTCTCTCCCGGTAAAATACGTGGCTGACGAGCATAAAAACGTGTATCTGCTTAAGCATCCTGCTAGCGTTATGGTGTTTGGATTGGTGTCTCCCAATGTCAAAAAATGAACCCAGTGTTCATTCCAGTAAACACGGAGGTCTACATGGGGATTTTAAGTAGGTATGTTGTATTTCAACAAAACGGGGCTCCTTGCTACACCTCGAACCGCACTCAGAAGTGGTTGCAGGAACATCTGCCATTCTGGGCGAAGGATATGTAGCCGCCGTCCAACCTGTTTAGGGGATAAGGGGAGAAAGGAAAAAAGGAAAAAGTGTTTTTTATTGTTGGGGGTTGTTTTTTTTTTGGGGGGTGGGGGGGGGGGGCTGCAAAATGGTGAGTAGACACCTGGGATGGAGCGTGCGTCCCCGCAACATAGCTAGGTCCTCACAAGTTCCTACCTCATGCTTCCACGGGTCAAGAGATGACAAAGACCGCCAGCTAAGGGTTGCGTACTTAGCTGGTAGTGCAGCCTGGGCACTGTTGTCCTTCTGACTTCAGCTAGATTGAGGAGGTGCGTGCCGAGCGTCTGTCCACCAAGGAGGTGCGGCTCAAACAGCGTCTGTCCTGGCATCCAGCGGTTGAGTAAGAAACGCTGTATCGCGTCAACTATACATTAGGTGGCAGCCGCACCAAGGCGATGTAGGCAGCGTGACCCCGGTAAAGTAGCATGCTGAAATCTTACCCTACCACGAAAAATGGAAGTATTCTTTATACGGTATATAATTTCAGATCATCCATAGAATTCCCAGGTATTGTGTAATGGTTTTGAATTGTTTTCTTCCCTCGTGGCTATGATAATGCAAGTCCGTCTACAATTGCATCAGGATCAGCAGACATGCAGACATTACCAATATAATTGTTTATGATCCTACATTTTCTATTTTACAGACGTGGAGAGTCATTTAGGGGCCCAGTAGGAAAAAAAGAGTTATCGAAGAATTTCCTGTCATTTATTTTTAATTATTTTCGTTTTGGATTTATTGAGTTTCCGTTTTTGGGCAGTAGTCATACTCATATTCTTTGCTATTTTGCTAGGCTGCCAGGTTATCAACTTTATTTCATTATATCACGTTGGAATTTTCGCTATTTTAGAGTTTCAATCATCTAACATCGCAGCGGAAGAGGCAAATAGCGGCATTTAATTATTATATGTACATTATGTAGTATTTGTTTACAACATCGTATTATTTCCATCATATCATGACCTTCACATTTTCATACAAAAAACCTGATTTAACGGTATCTGACTTTAACACGAAATATACCTTCAATTTATGACATCTAGCATTCCATATAAGTCCAGTATATAACGCAGAAAATTACATCTGTGGTAGGCTTTTGAAAATTACGGAATCTGTGGTAGGCTTTTGCACTTATTGCTGAATGTATTTTTCACTTCCGGTTTGCAAATGGACTTTTTACCAATTCTGAGCTGATCTGATTCATGCAGCGCTGTGTGCCATTTGGCTAGTGTTTGATTTTACATTTCAATCTTTGTCATTACTTCATCATAACTTACAATATCATTATATTTGGTAATATTGTTTTATTGATTTTACTTCATAGATGATTCAAAGATTACTTATTGTTTTTTTTTGCCCATTTATCTTTAACTCCCTTCCAGTTAAATCTTCCCTTGCCTAACTCAGTAGCAATAACTATAAGGTCAGCAAAAATAAAAGCGGATTGCTGTTATAAAATCAGCATCAAGTAGCAAATAGTGACCATGGCAACAGTAAATTAAAATGTATAAATTGTAAAGTTTTGTAAAATTTCAATAAAGCTATTATAATCTATTATACAAACTTTTTCAGGATACCTCAAATTAAGATTGTGGTGAAATGCTGCTATCGCTGAAAACGAACGAAAACTTGCTTAAGCGCGAAACACAGATTTCTACACTTTAGCACTTTACAACATTTCTTGCATTTCAGGATCAACCGAATGAAGATCATATATTATAGATACGAATGCTTGTAGTATTTTTCATTTACATAAATATATACACCATTATATTCATGGGAATGGGAGGGACCATCAGGGCACCCGATTGAAGCACTCTGGATGGGGAGAGTGGGAATGCCAACTCCCCATTGCTAACAGTTTGTGAATAGAGGGCGGGCTCTTCTCCCCGCCCATTGGGGCATCCTCATGTTAGATAGCTTGCTCTTTTGACCAATTGTTCAGTCTTGTTGTTGGAAGGAGATTCTTTATATCCCTGTGGATACGTATAAGTGATGTTGCATATCGATCCACCCAACCCCTTTTTGGCCCTTCATACAACGGCATGATTAGGATAATCAGTGGTTATTAAAGCTTGATCAAGTCTAACAGAGAGGAGAGCCCATTGCTGTCGGACTTAGTTTCCGTGCTACAATGGGTGGTAGTACATATCATACATCACTTCACGTGCCACTTCTGTGTGTGCATCACATTGAGTTGAGTTATTTTCTTAGATGTCTGAGTACGAGACATTGAGGAAGTCTGGAAGAAGTAGACGCGTATCTGTCCAAGGATAAGGAATTTTATCAGAATTAATAGGAATTAACTGAGCCTACCCAAAAATTCTGAGTTTCCGCTGAGATATTCTACCGAAATAAAAAGAGGTAACCTTGCACGAATAACATAACTTCTCTTGCCAGAGTAAATTTGTCATTCCACGAGGGCAATGTATAGTAAATATTGCATACATTTTAAGATGACTCGAAGTTGAATTCATCGTAGTTGCAATTGTAATTATACATGTATCAGTCAATTTCCGCAAAAGTGCAACAAAATAATTGGACAAGTTAAAAAAAATTGCTGCTCTATAAAATTAAAAGTGTCAAACAGTGAAAAAAGGACGACTTGTAAGAAAGTCTCAAATAAACAAAACATCAGGGTGCAAGACTCCACACATAGAAAATTTTACAGTATTCAGTAATTGTTCACCGAACTTTCAACAGCTGAACGTTTGGTAATCCAATTTACCGGATTTCGGTGAAATTTTACAGTATTCCGGTAAAAAAATTACCGGAAAATCATCAAATTTTAAATCGGATTACCTAACGTTCAGCTGTTGAAAGTTCGATAAAAAATTACCGAATACTGTAAAATTTTCTAAGTGTGTAGAATTGCAATTCAATACTTAATCCAGACTCCAGTTTCAAAATGACGAACACGGTCACACATTGAACTTAATCCAATGAGAATCCACTTTACTCAATCGCATGCAAAATACGACTCATTCTCGTACAAAGTGAAGTTACTCATAGACTAAATAACTCCATTTTTAAGAAACTCAACTCAGCTGTTGAAGACAGAGAAATTAAACAAAGAGAATCTCTCTTTATTACATTCGTCGTTATGAAACGAGAATCTAGAAATATTTGTTTTGTTATTAATGTAGTTTCCAGAGAATCTAGAATTATGTGGTCCATGTGGTATGCAAAAAAATCCTGAAAATAATTCGCTAGAAATAACCTGTAGAGAAGTCGCAAAAAACGGGAAAGCCACGCATGTCAAGGTGTGTGAGATAACAAGTGACATATTGTAAGTGAAAAATAATAATATTTCTTTATGTGAGTGCTACTTCCTTTCTACAATTATAAATAAATGTATGTGCATCGCTCTCAAAATCTAAAACTCAGTTTTACGAAATATTATCCCAATATGCATTATTTTGATTTTCTCACCTCGAAAGTGATTAAACTCTTGTATTGTTTTTTATTGATTCGCATGAATTGCAAAACAAGGAACTCTTTATTCATGGCCACGAATCTATAAACAAAAAAAAATGCAATTGCCCTTAGTGGGGAAAAGAATTAGCGAAACAGATCAATCGAAAAAACTAACGAACAGTATAGAAATCGATTCAACGGATTGACACCATAATCCGTGCCGTTGGAAACCTGACTGTCCTTTTGTCTCAAAGTTGCCTGCTTTATTAATTTCCTAAAAATTGTAACATCCGTGTCATTAGACAATAAGCACAAAAGTTCATCTTTTCCTTGTTGAAGTTCTATTCAAGACTCGAAAGGAATCACGAAAAACCCTCAAACGTGGAAAATTACTCGATCTATCGTTCACTAGACTAATTGCATTATGTTAACTGCTCAGTATGCGTTATGCACCTTAAGGCTCTTTATAACTAAATTTGAACGCTTACATCCGTAAAATGTACGTTAAGTTTTTTTTTCACTAATTAAAAATTAAATATGTGATCCTATGCAATTTATCCTTCTGTAACGGATAGACGTTGCATTTACCTTCACGAAATCCCTAATGAATTACGCTACCAACCTCAATGCTGTGTCCAACTGCACATCTCTTATTTATTCCACTTTCGAATTGGAAAACTTTTTTCCCGTTAGCCACATAAATTAGAAGCGCTTTTTCTCTACTACCAGTTTTCATTCTGGTCAGCACTGGTTATGGGCTGGATTGTATGCGACTACATATGGCAAGGTGAATGAGATCCATTTGAAGTTGTATTTAATGGTACCCAGCACACGTATGTGGAGTTATCCCCATTCCCTGCAATTTCCGTTTTTTGTATGCAGAAAACACATAAAATTGCACCGGAACAACGACCGAACCAAGTTAGTTGAACCACCGTTAGAGTGTGTTTGAAGACGCAATCACACCACTGCCACCGAGCACCATTTGCACCAAAAGATTTACAGATTTTATTATTAGTGAAGTGGTGAAAGCTGTTATCGTACGTGGCTAGCGGAGCACTCACGTGTACCCTACGGTGCATATTGTATCCGGTAGGGTGAGTAGCCGGTGTTTGCAAAACATCCATTCGCTACACGCCCCACGTCACTAACTTGATTAATTTTCAAATGAACTTGTGATTCATGCATGAATTATTGCTTTCAAGGATTGCCTATGGTATTGAATACCTTCAATATTAACAAGAACTGAAGAAATGTCTCAGAATTGTCTTGCAGCCAATTATGCTGATTTACGGTACGTAACAAGCTCATCAAAGCCCGAAACTACAAACAAAAAAATCATCTCAATTGGTTGTAGGACACAGTACTCAGAAAGTGTGATGGTGGTTTTTCATTAGGAAAACAAGGTCATTAGTACTAACACTTGAGATTTTGGATCGATTTATACCAACAGTGGTTTACTTGTTCCAAGACATGGTGGCCCGGCGAGTATGGTGAGCGAATAATATGGATCACAATTAACCCTTTGTACTCCGCTGTCCCGCTACGGCGACATTCAAAATGTGAGAGTTCGGATACTGGAGTGCAAAGGGTTAATTATGATCCCCACCATCGGCCCATCACACCCGATGGAACACCACATTTCACCGGGAAAAAGCTTTATTGTTTTCTTTTTTCGGTGCCCCCACAATCACGCGCGCCCCCCAAAAAAAAAAAACAAAAAAAAAAAAAACGCCGATAACAAGAGAGTGCACAACAAATCATCGACACAACCGTTCACATCCGATGCTCGACGCAGACTCTTGGTTTCTAGTAAACTTGCAATTTGTACAACTACATTCTACAAACTATTTTACTAGTGCAACTAATATTTGTAACAATCAAGTTGAACGTCATACAGAGCAATCTATATCATAAATAAAGATGGAAGGGTTTGGCGAAATTTGAGTCCCTAGAAGCAAAGCATTTCGCGCCTTCTGGAAACTTTATGCTTCTGTTGATTTCCAAGCTCATCTATTTGGCACAAACCGGGAGGGGGTTGGAGGACTTGGACCTATATCCAATGATTTCATTATCTCCAATCCACTCAGCCAATCGCAATGTTTTGTGATATATTAGGCCGAATATTAGAATTTGAGATAACTCAATGCAGACGTCTACCAAATTTGGCGGATCGACTAACAATCGGTGTGTAACCACCTGTGTACCTCATAGCAAGATGCGTAGAGGTTGATCGGAAGATTCGATGAGCTTCACAGCCCCTCTCTCTTCAAAACAGAAAGAGATTTTTTGTTGTGATGAACTCCGTTCATTACGCATATGAGAATATATTTCATAGGTTGTTCTATTATATTTAAAAAGGCAAACGAATCAGTGAAAATAAGAATACCATGCAAATTCAAGTCATTTTTTTTCTGGAAAGCATACATATTATTTTTAATTAATGCCGTTAATACACGGTTTGAAAGAAACGTATAATTGTCAGCGTTATAACATATAAATGAACGGGTAAGATTTGGCATAATTTCATGGCATATTTAATGTCAATTTAAGCCAGATGTCACCGTAATCAGGTCTGTTGTATGAAAGATTGCAAATATTTTTTTGTTTATCCTTGCTTTGGCTAACAATTGAACGAGGGAAATTGATGCGTCCAATAAAATTCATCAATTGTTTCTGAATCGAATCGCAGTCAACATCCCAAAATCGCTAAATAAAAAATAAGCACTTGTTTAGTTGAGCAACAAGTGTTGAATCACTCTGGTTTCATGAAAACCGGTAATAGGTTCCTGAGTTACAGAATATATTGCAAAAAGTTGTTGAGAGTTGTGATCGATCACGGAACTTTGTTGGCTCTCACAAATCTTTTAAGAAGAGTGTTGTATAAGATTGCTTGTGTGATACGAGTGGCAAGCCAACGCAAGATATTTTTTTTTTTTCATCATCAACCACACCCAGAAAACTACGTGAAGATCACGTTTCCCACTTTATATAGACTCATCCATCATGTCTGTAGTGAAAATTGTAGCGAACGCAGTAGACGCAAGTAGAAGCAAATACCTAATTGAAATCCAATGATGAAAAATTATCTGTGAGAAGATATCATGCTTATCGATAGCCCTCTCTGAAATTAAAGATGAGTTGGAAATAATGTTGGCTATTGCTGTGATTTTAAATTCTAACGCTTTAATTGAAGGTAATGACAATTGCCAATGCTTGAGAAAACAGAATACAAAAAACAACAACAAAAATCAAATAAACCAGACATATGTATGACCATCATACACATAGGGAGTGTTGAAACAGTATCACCCCTGTCCAAGGGCAGAAAACTCTCGAGCGAATATGGGCGAATAGTCGGGGAAGAGTCTTGGTTATTTTAACAAAGTTATTGTATGGAACCGAAAATAAATCGGAATAATTAACATTATAAGGACTGGATCTAAAGTAAGTTATCCGCATATTTTCTTTCAAATCATTTAAAAAAATTATGTTTTATTCAAACAAATGGATAATTCTTTATTGTACAGGATTTAACTTGAACATTGTGGAGACTGGATGAAATTAATACTATTCTTTCACGAATTTTCGAATTTTTGATCGAACACTTTTCATCAGGTTCCAGACAAGTGTTTCATCACATTTTTTGGACGCCTCAGCCCAAATTTTTTTTTGAACTCCTGCATATTTTCAGCTGCTTTACCTTTTGAACCTTTACCTCTTTTTGAAAACCCTCTTCACAATCACCCAATAGCGTTCGATAGGCCGAAGCTGAGGGCAATTTGGCGGATTGGTGTCTTTCTCAACGAAATCTAAAGGGCGATACGGTCAAAATTTGGTCAATATCAACTTGACGTATTTCTTTCAATTTTGATTTAAAAAAGAACCCTTTTGGGGGGGGGGGGGGGGGAGTGGCTTTTTTTTTTGGCGTGGAAGGGCCAGAAGAAGGGGGGAATTCCGCGCAGGGAGCGCCGGAGGGAGGGGAAAAGAGCAAGGAATATGGGGGGGGGGGGGGGGGGGGGGGGGGGGGAAAAAAAGAGGGGGGGGGAGACGAAGAAGGGGGGCGGAGACCCCCATAAGCTGGGTGTATCGTCTACAACCGTGCATCGAGCCAAAAAACGAGCCGGACTATCGACTTACAAGAAGGTAGTGACTCCAAATCGCGATGATAAACAAAATACGACGGCCAAAGCGCGATCCCGGAGGCTGTACACGACGATGCTGACGAAGTTTGACTGCGTGGTAATGGACGACGAAACCTACGTCAAAGCCGACTACAAGCAGCTTCCGGGACAGGAGTTTTATACGGCAAAAGGAAGGGGAAAGGTAGCAGATATTTTCAAGCACACGAAACTGTCAAATTTCGCAAAGAAATATCTGGTTTGGCAAGCCATCTGAACCTGTGGCTTGAAAAGCAGCATTTTCATAGCATCCGGGACTGTCAACCAAGAAATTTACGTGAAAGAGTGTTTGAATAAACGTCTGCTGCCTTTCCTGAAGAAACACGGTTGTTCCGTACTGTTTTGGCCGGATTTGGCATCTTGCCATTACGGTAAAAAGGCCATGGAGTGGTACGCCGCCAACAACGTGCAGGTGGTTCCCAAGGACAAGAACCCTCCCAACACGCCAGAGCTCCGCCCAATTGAGAAATACTGGGCTATTGTCAAGCGGAACTTAAAGAAGACCAAAAAAACTGCTAAGGACGAGCAGCAGTTCAAGGCAAACTGGCTTTCTGCGGCGAAGAAGGTGGACAAGGTGGCTGTACAAAATCTGATGGCAGGGGTCAAGCGTAAGGCCCGGCAATTCGGATTTGGAAAAGCGGAAGCCTAACTGAATATTTTTCCTGAATTTTATACTAATTGAACTTGAAAAAGAAATTTAATTTGATTTTTTAAATAAACGATTTCACCGATTTACACGCGTTTTCCCTTGACCAAATTTTGACCGTATCACCCTTTATGCCTTTTTCCGTGAGCCAATTGAGAGTTGTTTTGGCGTAATGCGCCGACGCTTAATCCAGCCCAAACAGTGAAGGGGTACTATGCTTCTGATATTCAGGCAGCAACCTCTTCTGCAGACGCGCAGATCGATAGATTCCCGTTTTGATAGTTCCAGTAGAGTAAAAAATGGTAGATTTCATATCTCAAGAACATATTGCTAACCATACCAGCACTTATCGACCAAACTTTTCCACTTGAATCGATCTGTCTGCATCGCTTACATCCTCGCCTACGACGGCAGTGTAATATTGTGGACCGGGAAGGATTTTTAAGTCCTCTTTGAAAAAGAACTCGTCGTCCATCAAAATACATGCATCGCTGCAAAACTCACGATTTCACGTCCTTTGTTGCTGCGCGTTGCTTCTGTTCGGCACTTTGTTTCATCTGCTTATTGTAGGTCTTCAGGTTGTTCCGTTTCTTGATTCGTTGAATCATTCCGACGCTGGTTCCCAATTTTTTGGCCAAATCACGTATCGACATTGATTTGTTCCTCCGAATGAGAGCTATCATTTTCTGATCCAATCTAGGGTTGGAAGATGCGGGTTTTCTGCCTCTTCATGACAGTTCATCCAAAGTGTTCCCCATTTTGGAAATGAAAAATTTAAACCGTGCAAACAAGTACACAAACTAAAGATGATTGTCAAACTCACAACATGCTATGATGAACACATTAAAATCATCACAAATACACGCGTACAACGCAAATGTACGCGGATAGCTTATTTTCGATACATTCCTTAAAAGTCCAGTCTTCTATGGAAATAGTAGTTGACGTTCAGAAGTGCAATTTTAATGTTGACTTTATGCTGAAATTCTTAAACAATAATTAAGCCTTTCATACTTGTCCTGTTGCTCCATGTGTATGTATGTAAGGTAGCCACCATCCCTTCTAAGACCTTGTCATGTATGCAGCTCCACTTAATAGCAAGATCAAATTGAGTTGCCGGGTTGTGGACCCGTAAGCAGAGACACTTACGCGAAACCCGCGGGAACATGAGATTCTCCTTCCAACGATACGATCCAACAAATCGAATAACCCAATTCGCAATACTTATTAAGTTTTCTACGGGATGGCTTGTTAAGAAGGGCGCGTCACTCTCACTGAAACTGTTGGAGTAGAATTCACAGCATCACAATCGAATCGGTAGGATAAAGAAAATGATACTGTTTGTTCCCTCCTAGACGCCGGTTGTCATACCACTCCATTGTCCAATTCCAGCTTGAGTGATACCCCGATGCTCCCTCCTTTCCCAATATATATTCAGTGTCATATAGTAATATTTAAAATCTTGTGAATTAATATTATAATTATAAAAATATAGTGAATGAATATTATAATGACAAATAATATAGTGAATGAATATAAGAATGATAATAACACTTCCATTTGTGGACCTGAAAGTTAGACAATGTAGCTGCGAGAAAAAAAATTGATATTAAATTATCTCATAAAACTTGGGATACCTATGAATGATCTGAAATTATATAGCAATAGAATAGTAAACCTAAAATTTCGATGTGCTGTTCCGTTTCCTTGCAATAATTTTCGTAGTGAGTCTCATCGGAAATAGTGATTTTAATGAAATGAATTTAAATGCAATTATGTCATATCATTTAATATCATAACATAAAATAATAAACTGACGTTATAATATAAAATAATACTACCAGCAGGCCAGTAAACTATAGTAGAATACATATATCCGTAACTAAGCTGACCATCCACTCATCGAAAGACTTCCACTGTTGCAGTTTCTATTGGATTAAGATCTACAAAGATCAGAATTTGTTTTCACAATAATAGTCAGAGAACATAATAAACGTACACTGATAGGCAAAACAAAGCGCCCACCTCATCGTCCCCTCAACCTCTTTCACCCACCCGGCTCAAACCAAAGCAAACACACTGTATTCCCCTTTACTATCTCACCCCTCACACTCTTCCCAAGCTTCACCCATGGAACACCGAAAAAAAAGGAGCCCTACCCAAAGAAAACAAAAATCAACCTGTGTTGAAAAAAAAAAAAAACAGTGACAAAACAAAGTGCCCACTTCATTTAGGCTACAGAAAACATAAATTAAAGTAAAAAGTAAAATAAAAGCATTTCAATAATTGATGTGTCCTCCTTTGGCCTTCAGGACCTCCTGCAGGCGCTTCGACATGCTCTCGACCAGGTTCTTTAGGTGCTGTGGATCTAGCTCTTCCCAGGCGCGCTCCAGGGCTTCAAAATAGTTATTTTTATTGGTAACACCAGTTTTGTCAACCCTGACATCGAGAATCGCCCACAAATTCTCGATGGGATTGAGGTCCGAGCTTTGTGGAGGCCATTCCAGCGGTTTGATCCGACAAGACCGGAAGAAAGACTTGGTCTTCTTGGCAGTATGCTTCGGGTCGTTGTCCTGCTGGAATATGAACTTCTCTTCAAGGCCCGTCTGGATCAGCGAAACCTCCAGATTTTCTCGCAGGATGTTGATGTAAGAATCTGCCGTCATTATCCAGTCGATTTTCACAATGCTTCCTACTCCACCCCACGAAAAATACCCCCAGACCATCACATTTCCTCCTCCATGCTTCATCGTGCCTTGGATGTGGCGCTCCTGAAGCTCCTCTCCCGATCTGCACCAAACACGAACCCGCCGCTTTCGGTTAAACAGCTCGAATTTTGATTCGTCCGTCCAGAGAACCGTTTTCCAGAACTCTAGGGGCTTATCAGCATGCTCCTTAGCAAACTTAAGCCGTTTGGCTTTGTTTGCCTTGCTGATAAATGGGCGCTTCCGGGCAAGTTTGCTATTCAACCCCTGTGCTACGAGACGGCGACGAACAGTTCGACCGGAAACTGATAACTGAAGGGTTTCCTGGATCTCGCGGACAGTTACCTTCGGGTTCTTCTTGACTTCGCGCATGATCTTGGTGTCCGTTCTCGCATCCGTTTTCCGCTTCCTGCCTCAGCCAGGGCGATCCACCACTGATCCAAACGTTTTAAACTTCAGAAGAATTTTGCCAACCGCTGCCTTACTGATACTGTACTTGTTAGCGACAGCCCGGTGCGATTCACCGTTTTGCACATCACGAACGACCAATTTTCGGATACACAAGGGAATTGCTTTCGAAAGCACTGCGTTCTCCATTTTTTTCAATTGAATCAAATGCGTATTATCATTTCAGTTGAAAACCGAATTTATCGACTAGCGACAATCGATTTTACGCTCGTTCTGTACGTTATACCTTATGTCGGAAGTAGTGCGCTGTATAGCGCATCTGATGCGCCATACAGCGCACTACTTCCGACATAAGGTATAACGTACAGAACGAGAGTAAAATCAATTGTCGCTAGTCGATAAATTCGGTTTTCAACTGAAACTACACGGTAAATCTGGAAAACTCCTTTTATGACTATATTTTGCACATTTTCAAGATTATAGTTGATACGTCAAAAAGTGACTAGTTTTTATACACTAATGAAGAGTACTTTTTACGCCTTTTCAAGTATGTCAACGGCGACAAAAAAAATGCGTAAAAAGTAGGCATAGCTGAGAAAAGAAAATTAACTCTGCCCGTGACTTGATGCTGACGCCATTTTCAAAAAAGCATTTCTTTTGTAAGCACCGTATTTAAGTTCCGGAATTATTTTAGGCTGTTGCAGTATAGAAAATGGAGGAAATATCCTATACGTTGGATACAGACGTATTCGCCCAGTTGACAGGTATGTTAAATATTTGCTTTCTTCAGTAATTACAAATGTTTAACACTGTATGAAACAAAACAGGTCTTCCATGCCCTGTGACCGGATGCCGGATACATTATTAGGGACAAATCATTAAGCTTGGTACCGAACTTGGAGCCGATGTGCTTGTACTTCCTGAGCAAAAAAATTATATTCATTTTCTTCTTGACTATCCAGCCACTGCTATAAGGTTAAAATAAATAGTTCCAGAACGTCTGTTAATCAACTCTGTAACAAAATGCGTGATTAAATTTTTGCACAAAACCACTAGATATGTATTTGTAATTATTGACGTATATTCAGTTTACGCAAAATGGATTGCAAGGTTTATACTCCTTCTTGGCGTAGTCCCAGTTTCTCTCGAAAGAGCATACTTTATAGTCAGAGGGTTATGGTAAAATTTTTACTACGTAACCGTGCACGGTAAATCTGGAAAACTCATTTTATGACTATATTTTGCACATTTTCAAGAATATACTTGATATGTCAAAAAGTGACTAGTTTTTTATACACGAATGAAGAGTACTTTTTACGCCTTTTCAAGTATGTCAACGGCGACAAAAAAATGCGTAAAAAGTAGGCACCCATGAGAAAAGAAAATTAACTCTGCTCGTGACTTGATGATGACGCCATTTTCAAAAGAAGCATTTATTTGTTACGCAGTTTAAGTTCCGGAACTGTTTTAGGCTGTCGCAGTATAGAAAATGGAGGCCAGTATAGAAAATTATTTAATACGTTGGATTAAGACGCATTCACGAAATTGACAGGTAATTTAAATATTTGCCATTGTCAGTAATTACAAATATTTTATGCTGTATGAAACAAAACAGGTATCCCATGCCCTGTGGCCGGATGCGGTTATTAAGAATACATTATTAAGGCCAGTATCGACTTAAAAAGTAGAGAGGTTACGGAATTTTGTTCAATATTACCAAGCGGAACTTTGACAATTGATCTGCATGGAACGAAATGTCACCTTCACTTACGGAATAATCGAACGCGATATTTTTCCGAAAGTTAAACTGACGGCGCTCCTGTGTTTGGGAAACCCCAATTCTTTTTTTTGCGTTCCTCGGGGGGGAGCTGTGAGATTTTTTTTTGGGTTTCTCTTTGTGGAGGTGTGTGAGAGAAAAAGAAAATTTTTGAAAAGAACCGAACCTTAGGGCCGAATCATTAAGCTTGGGACCGAGCTTGAGACCGATGTACTGGCAGTTCCTGAGCCAAAAACTATATCCATTTTCTTCACGACTATCCAGCCGCTGCAATAAGGTTAAAACAAAAAGTTCCAGAACGTTTGTTAATAACTCTGTAACAAAATGCGTGAGTCAGTTTCTGCGCAAAACTTAGACAGGTTTTTAATATTTTTTTCTTCCAATTAATAAACATGGCTGTGTAATTTATTGATATCTATTTCACTTTCGAATTTAAATTACGGAATTGAGCCGTTTTCAGCAATACACGAGCAAAATTGATATTCCGCAATGCGTAAATAGTATACATCTTTTATGTTTGAAAAGGAGTAAAAAGTATGCATCTTTTACTTTGCAAAAGGAGTAAAAAGTATGCATGTCTTTTACTTTTGTTTCAAAGGGAGTAAAAAGTATGCATATTTTGACGTATATTCGGTTTACGCAAAAGAGAGTAAAAGTAATATACTCCTTTTTGGCGTAGTCCCAGTTTCTCTCGAATGAGCATACTTTATAGTCATAATAGCGTAAATTGAGATTACCGTGTGAATCATGTTGGGGGAAAGAGGGTGGAAAAAAGTGAAAAAAGAGGAAAAATGTAACAATTGGGAGGGGTTTTAGGGGAATTTTGGAAGGGGGTTTGGGGGGGGGGGGGGAGGGGGAGAGAGGGGGGGGGAGGGGGGGAGGAAGGAAGGAGGGAACTAGGAAGGAAAGGGGAGCCGCCATTACACTCGGTCTTTCTATCTTCAGCATCCGTAGAGGCAAGACCTATTCCCGTGTTCCAGGCGTTAATAGCGCTGGGTGATTCCTAGTGGCCAGTGGAACTCCACATTGGCGATCCTGCCAGGAGTTGCTCGCTTTTGCAATAAAAAGAACCTAATCCTTACGATAAAATAAATCGCACAAAGGAATCACCCAGTAGCTAGCAGAAATGAATTAATACTTTATGGTTATGTTCATCACATGGTCTCAGATCAGAAAAAAAGAAAAAACGTGACGCTTGAATAAACGTGTTAAGCGGTTCGGGACGTCCGCTGTATGATAAAACGATGGGTTTTTTGGATAAACCTTATTAGTACTGCTGCGTGCCTGCGATGGCGTGACGCCCACAGACGAAGAGCGAGTTGGGACAACCGCTTCAATGAGTGGCTAAATGGAAATATCGTTACATAGCGGAACGGGACGTCCGCAAACGAGCGTGCATCTGTCAAGAGGAAAAAGTAAAATTAGAACTGAATTTGGGAAGAATGAATAATGCACTCAATTTCATACAACACGACGAAATTCACTTATATTTTTATTCATGTTCTCTTGCAGACACTCTCTAACGAAAATTTCTTTTTGGGTAACTGATAAAGCTGAAAGTGGTCGAGGTTAAAATGGCGTGCAGGAATAAATACATCTTGGCAGCAGACGCCGTCGAGACAAACGACAGCAACATAGAACCTGCTTATTTTGTAGAAGTATGCTCGGACGAGACCGGTGTTGAGAACCGTCCAGAAGTACAGGACTGCGAGACAAGCGTAGGGGATGTTAATGAGGGCAACTCTGCCGACAGCAAAGATGACAGCGAAAAGCATGATGAATCCTGTACAAACAGCTCGATTTCGGAATCAACTAGCGACGCATCGATTTCAAAAGTCAACCAGGAGGCTACGTCAACCGAGAAAGAGCAATCAAGTGCCGAAGCTTCAAGCAAATGAATGGAGCGCATCGAGAGAGTCTTAGCAGACATGGCTACAGTCATGACACGATTGCAGTCGACCGTCGAACGACCAGTACCATCACGTCTCATAGCTGACGCGAGTTGGAGCGTACCAATCGCAACGACCAAAACGCAAGAGGGAACATCATCGACAATCCGTTGGGACAATATCAAGCCTTTTCCAAGTGGTGTACCGGCCAATAAAATGTGGGAAGAATGGAACCGGTACATTGAAAACTTCTGAAATTGCAGCCTCTTTGAGCAATGCAAACGACCCTGCTAAAGAACTCAACTGTTGTTTCTTTCCATGGGAGCTGACCTACAGGAAATCGTTCGAGCCGCCAAACTGCGGCCAAATCTAGGAGACGCCAATTGTTATAGAGTCTTTGTAGCGAACATTCACGATTACTTCCGGTCCATGACGGACACTGCGGCAGAACATGAAGCGTTCTCCTGTATGAAACAGGAGAGGGATGAGTCTGCAGTTGCCTTTCACGCCTGATGTGCAAGGTAAGACTATGCAACTACAGCACCGAAGATCAGGATCGATTTGTACGAGCGCAACTTCTGAAAGGGTTGAGAAACAAAGAGCTTGTTAAAACAGCAAGGATCTATGGACATGAGGCAAACTTCGTCGTACAGTCGTGACGAGGCGTACGAAGCCGAAACCATCCAAACGGCGGACGTCGGCGTGTTCGAAGTAAGTAAACGGTATGTGTCAAACCGCCAGCCCAACAGGAAACACAGATCTGTGAGCGAACACGATGGTGAACCACCCGTGAAACGTCGTCAACATGATTATGGCCATGGCCGACGTTCCCGCTGCACAAAGTGCAATCTCACATACCACAGGAACGATATTTGTCCAGCGCTACAGAAGAATTGCATCAATTGCGGTAAACGTGGCCACTTTGCGGCAGCCTGTCGGAAGAGACGCGTAAATGCTATCCAGTTTAAGCGAGAGGGTCCCGGAAGTGACTTGTCTGAAGATGACGCACAGGAAGAAGCAAGCAGGTACTGAAACATTAAATATATTGCATACACAGATAAAAAATCTGAGTTTTCATTGTGATGTAAATATCAGAGCATGTAAAATTTTAATTCATTCCGCAAGGAGCAACACGGGGAAGGAAGTGCTCGAAGGAAAGAAGAGCGTTTGCATACAATAATATCCGCAATGTATGCAATGTCCCAAGGCATTACATGATGTATAATTTGGTTGTTTGTGTTTTCTAACGCTCCATTTATGTGCATGATATTGAACAGAAATACACACTACTTTTTCGAGCTGTGAATCTCTTTGGAATTAAATGATTAACACCATTGCCACATCGTGTTCTCGTTTTATTTTAGTTTGTTAATGCTCTCTCCTTGGAAGACGTCTTGGTTGGGTGTAGTTTGGGGTCATCGAGTCCGATTCGCTTCCTCATCGACTCCGGTGCCGATGTGAAAGTCATTGGCGGACAAGATTGGGAACGCCTGATGCATGAATTTGACTCAGGCAAAGCCAAACTTAAACTGATTGAGCTTCCCAACAAGGGAATACATGCCTACGGTTCTAAGGATCCAATGATTGTGAGTTGCACATTCCAGGCCAAAATCATGGTAGCAGATTCCACGAAACCCTCTATTACTGGTACATTCTACGTCGTACGGCAAGGACTTATATTGCTCCTTGGTCGATCGACAGCAAGCGACTTGAGATTGTTGCGAGTTGGGCCAACCGTAAATAAATGCGAAGTTTTGAACGACGAGGGAAAATTCCCGAAAATGCCTGGTGTCATGGTCAAGTTTAGTGTAAACAAATCAATTGCCCCAGTTAAAAACGCGTACTATAATGTACCAGCCGCATACAGGGAAGGAGCTAGGCGCAGGCTGCAAGAAATGGAAAAGCGTGACATAATCGAAAAGGTCACATCGGCACCCAGCTGGATCAGCGGAATGTCGGCCGTTTCGAAAGGGAAAAACGATTTCCGACTTGTAGTGAACATGAGGGCTCCAAACAAAGCCATCAACCGAGAATACTTCCGGTTACCACAGATCGAGGAAATGAAGGTGAAGCTTTACGGAGCGAAATTCTTTTCGAAGCTGGATTCAGTAACGCGTTTCACCACCTTGAGTTGGCGAAGGAATCAAGAGATTTAACAACCTTCTTGACCGAGGACGGTATGTACAGGTTTACCCGACTTATGTTTGGGGTGAACTGTGCTCCTGAGGTGTTTCAACGGGAGATGACGCGTATACTAAAAGATGCAACCAATATAATCATATACATAGACGACGTCCTAATATTTGCGAAGACGCTACAAGAGCTTCGACAGTCCGTTACTAAAGTTCTGCAAATCCTCCGAGAGAATAACTTGACTCTCAACACCGAAAAATGTGAATTCGATAGAACTAGGATTAAGTTCTTAGGCCACGAGCTGGATGCCGAAGGGTTCCATATAGATGAGGAGAAAATTAGCAGCGTAAGAAACTTCCGAGAACCGGCAACACTCTCGGAGCTTAGAAGCTTCCTGGGGCTGGCTTCGTTCATCAGCCCATACCTAAAGAATTTTGCGAACATCTCAAGCCCACTATGGGTCACGACCACCACTAAAACGTGGACATGGGGACACGAAGAAAGCAAAGCTTTCAACTTTTTAAAGCAGCAAATCATAGAATGCACGATGTCACTCGGATACTTTTCCGAGAACGACAAGACCATCCTATATACCGATGCATCCCCGGTGGCTTTGGGAGCTGTATTGGTGCAAGAGGACGATCGTCACAAATCCAGAATAATAAGTTTCGCCTCGAAGGCTCTAACTACCACCGAAAGGAAGTACGCTCAAAACCAGCGCGAAGCTCTGAGTGCAGTTTGGGCAGTAGAACACTTTTCCTTTTTCCTTCTCGGACGTCATTTCACACTGCGTACTGATGCACAAGGAGTGGCGTTTATCCTAAACCGATCGCGCGAAGAATCGAAGCGAGCACTTACCCGAGCCGATGGCTGGGCACTCCGATTGAGCCCATACAGCTACGATGTGGAATATGTCCGGGGCCGGGACAATATAGCCGACTCATCGTCAAGACTCTACTGCGGCGAAGATGAACCCTTTAACGAAGATGCAACTCCATGGGAAATAGCACACCTAGAGGCAAATAGGGTAGAGTTCTTGACTGAACATGACATCAGAATAGCTACTACACACGACAAAACGCTTCAACAAGTAACGAGCGCCTTGGATACAGGTACATGGACTAAAGACATGCGAACATATCAGACTATAGAAAATGAGCTCACCGTGCAAGATGGTATTCTTATTAAAACCGGCTGTGCAGTAATTCCTGAATCACTTCGGACGAAGGCACTACAGGTCGCTCACGAAGGTCACCCGTCAACAGCAAAGATGAAGAGCATAATTAGACAGCGTGTATGGTGGCCCGGGATTTCCAAAGATGTCCAGAACTGGGTCGAAGCATGCAAAACATGTGCAATCAACGGTAAACCAGAAAAACCGACCCCAATGGAACGTGTTTTTGTGCCGAACACTGTTTGGGAAACTATAGCCTTAGATTTTAATGGTCCCTATGTGAAGTTTGGGGGTATTTAGATTCTTGTTATCGTTGATTACAGGTCCCGCTACCTTTTCGCCAGACCGGTAAAATCCACCAACTTTGAGCTAACCAGGAAGATACTTGACGAGTTGTTTGAGAAAGAAGGCTATCCCAAGTGTATAAAGAGTGACAACGGGCCACCGTTTAATGGTGATGATTACAGGCGCTATTGTAGTCAGCGGGGAATCAACACGGTTTATTCAACTCCTTTATTCCCACAGCAAAACGGGTTAGTAGAATCGTGCATGAAGGTGATAAACAAGGCGATGATTGCGGCTTCGACTGATAAAACCAATTTTATCGAAGAACTACGAGAAGCAGTAAATGCGCATAATGCGGCGGCACACAGCGTAACTAAAGTGCCACCGGAAGAGGTCATGCTTGGACGAAAAATCAAGCGTGGACTTCCTCTTTTGCGACCCGGGAAAGCAATGTTCGATGAGAAACTTTTCGAGAAAACCGATCGAGAATCTAAACTGTCAAGTAAGTTTCGTGAAGACAGCCGACGAGGTGCACGGAAATGCAGGGTAAAGCCAGGAGACATGGTAATCATCCAACGACAATCCCGCACGAAAGGTGAATCGCGTTTTGTTCCAAAGCGTTACACAGTCATTCAGGAAAGAAATGGCAGTCTCGTCCTCAACGATGAGGAGGGACAGGTCCTTAAACGACATGTCTCTCAAACGAAGAGGATTTCTTTCTGGCGCAATAGCAGTCAATCTACGGACACCTGCCAACCTCGCCAGACTGCTGCTAAACTAGCGGCGGCAACCGGAACAACACGATTAGCTCGTAGAAGGAAGGCTCCTCCTCACTTGAATGATTACGTTCGATCGATCGATGTTGGAGATATTAAAACATAATCAGTTAAACAGGCTGGAACGAAATAAAAGAGTTAATAATAAATGTAAATTTTCCTTCATACCTAATTCCAATGCTTTCCTTCGTTGTTTTTCTTTGCTACATAAGACGAATATTTTTGAATTAGTTTTCATGGTTCTACGTTTTAATGAGCTCTTCGGATCGAGTTAAGCTTGTAGTACACTGTTTGTCCAATAGCCAAATATTTGGCATAGGCAGCTAGACAGCTGACAGATATCATAGATGTTTGTCAGATGCCTATCTGCCTATGACAAATATTTGGCTATTGGACAAACAGTGTACTACAAGCTTTAGTTTGATGATTACTTTGGTTAGCTGAATTGACAGTTCAGCCCAAATACAATACATACCAAGGTAAGGCAATAGATCAAATGCAAGTGCAGACAGCAAAACATGTAAACACTAATAGTGACGTAGTACGTGTCTGGGCTGTTGGGAGCTCACTTGGATGTAGTGGTGATATTCACAGACACATATTCACGCACACGATCTGCTTATTTTATACCTCATTATATAGATTCTCATGAGTAGAGTCCAGTGAAAATAATTTGCGTACAAAGCTGCTGAAATAATGTGTACAAAGAGAGCAAACGGAAAGAAAAAAAAACGATGGCGGCAGATAACTCAATATTTGCTTCAATTATACCTACTGTTACGTGTTGTCTTTTATAATTTACCTACACGCAAAAAAAAAAAAAAAAAAAAAAAGCAGCAAGATACAAACAAGATATAAACAACAAGATTAATTGAAGAGATTACATTACCATTTTATGCCGAGGAAGGGGGATGTGTGGGATGAATATGCCAGAGTGTAACATAGCCTGAACTTGGGTGCAGCAACCCTGTGGAGATATTACGAGACAGTATGCGTAAGCTCTACATAGGACAAGTATGAGCCACTAGAGCCGCCATTACACTCGGTCTTTCTATCTTCAGCATCCGTAGAGGTAAGACCTATTCCCGCGTTCCAGGCATTAATAGCGCTGGGTGATTCCTATGTGGCCAGTGGAACTCCACAGGTATGTACAAAAACGACTTTTTTCACATATGTAGGGAAAAAACAAAAAATTTAAAAATTTTATAAACATTTTTTTTTGACCACACAAGGTATATACATTGGTGAGGGGGGTGAAAAATTTCCAGCAAAAAAATAAGAAAAAGAAAAAAATAAAAGAGGGGGGGGCGTGGTGGGGGTTGGAAGAAAACTTTGGCTGGGTTGGGTTGGGTACGGGAGAAGAGTATAAAAATGTGGGAACAAGAAAGGTCATCATTAAATAAAAAATTGATGTTTACTTAATAATCATACAATAACTCTACAATGCACATTTTGTGTTTTATTATTCACATTATTCAGAACTAACATTTTTGTTTTTTTGTTTTCTTGTTTTCTGTTGGCCACCATTGCAAATGTCACCTACTATCACGCTGTAAAAATAGGCTTAGGCATATTCAGTTTCAATTTCCTCTTGATCAATTTGAAAAATTTTGGTTACCGCGTCCGTGTTGAGCTGCTTTGGTCCCTCGCAGCTAGTGTCCATACTGGTACATGTCTGGTAATATGAAATAGACAAGAGAAGAATGTTCAAACATTAGATATGATTGCAATGAGGAAGTAGTTTTTATCGTTACAACCAACAGATGTCGCTACGTCAGTGGTGGCTGAACCGCTGAACCACGTTCCTTGTATGGATATTACCAGCAATTCATCTATTTATCTACAAATATTGCTCATCATTCATCAAACATCCTTGTATATTCTGTTTCACCAAAGAACCGATAGATGCCGTTACAAAACATGTTTGCTGATAAGTGTTTTTTTTTCATTTAGTTTTGTACAAAACCTACCCAGCCTACAAACATGGAACCAAACTTGTTTCATTAAAAATGTTCATCTTTTAATTTAGTTTATTTATTTCGTCAACCGACGTAGACTAGTACATTTGCATGTACATTTTTTACATATACGTTTTTTCTTATGAAATAAAAAAAAATAGATTAAGTAGAAGGTGCTTTTAAATAAATAAATAAGTAAATAAATAGATAAATAAATTCCGGTTCCGTAGTTGCCGTGAAGGTATATAGAAGTTAAATTTTGATAAAATTTCAGCTGAATCTATTCGCTGTGAAACTAGGTATGTCGTTAACAAATGAAACCTTTGCAAATTCGCCACGCTGTTGGAATGTTTGAATATTGATAAGCATGCGCGCTGCTTCCTAAGATGGAAGAGGATACGTTGTCTATCCTAGTTTCCGAAGAGCATATAATAAAAATTGCTTCTGTATTGACTCTATTTGGTTAATTTGCGTGCTATGAAATGGAGAACAGACAATGCTACAGTATTCCAGAATGGACCTAACATAAGCTACATATAATGATTTTATTGCTTAGAGATCCTCAAAATTGAAGCCAAAGAGTTTACACGCGTAGATTTGTTTACAGAGATCTGTAAAAGTTTACCGAATTCTCAACAGCTAAACGTTCGGTAATCCGATTTAACGGATTTCAGTGAAATTTTACTGTTATCTGTAAAAAAATTACCGGATTTCGGTTAAATTTTACCGAAAACCGGTTAAATTGGATTACCGAACGTTTAGCTGTTGAGAATTCGGTAAACTTTTACAGATCTCTGTAAAAAAAATCTAAATGTGTAGAATCCAAGATTACACCTAGATCCCTTACTCTTTCACATTTTCCAACATCTTGATTTCCTAGTGAGATTGATATGTTTTGCGTATTTCGTTTTCTGCTGAATGATATTAAATTAAATTTTTTGATATTTGGTTGCAGTAAGCTTTTCGAACAGCATGTATGGAATATGTACATGTGTATTTCATTCTGGAATATATTAATATCCTCCTGGTTTCTTATTTCTAGAAATAGTTTCATGTCGTCGGCATAAATAAGCACTTTTGTTGTTTTAAGAATCAAACAAATGTCGTTTACGTATAGTATGAATAAGAGAGGGCCAATATGAGAGCCTTGTGGAACTCCTGAAGTGACTTGAATGGGATGGGATTTCTTTCCATTGAATTTTATTATTTGCTGGCGGTTTTAAGATAGGAATCAAGCCACTTAAGGAGTCCATGCTCTATGCCAATTTTCTGCAATTTTAAGAGTAGCATTGGAATATCAATTCGATCAAATGCTTTGCTCATGTCTGTGTAAAGAGCTTCTACGTGGTTGCCATTTTTCATTGCAATCAATGAATAGTTAATGAATTCTAATAAGTTTGTGGCAGTTGAGCGACCTTTATAGAGCCCGTGTTACATAGTTGAGATTCTATTAGGATTTATAATTTTTCATTGATTATTGCTTCGAATAGCTTAGGAATGCAAGAGATTATGGCAATACCACGGTAATTACGTACGTCGGATTTTTTGCCAGATATAAAAATAGGCACCAGAAAAACGTTTTTCCATATTTTCGGGGATATTCCAGTTTCAAGTGATATTTTAAAGTGCCAAAACAGCGGAGTTGTAAGTTCCACAGCTAGGTTCTTCAGGAATGCAGGTCCTGGTTGTCAGGTCCTGCACCTTTCAAGGCATCTAGATTTTTAAGGGCGTGCAGGATGTCGCGTACCGTGACTCTATTAACACATATATCGCGAGGAAAATCCGGGATAAATTCAAAGAAGTCCCGGTCCCGGTCATTTTCAGAACAGGTGGTATAAATTTCCTGGAAAAATGTTGCAAAAAGATTGCATATTTCTTCAGAGTTGCTGCCAATGCGTTCATCTAGAGGCATGGATGATGGAAAATAGTCAGATTTCAATTTTGTTTTAACGTAATTGTAAAAGGTCTTAGTTCACACCTTTATTTCAATTTCAGTTTTAGTGTTGTACTCTTCAAATGCGATGTCAATGGCTAAATTTAGTTGATTACAAACGTCTAAATATTTCTGTAAATCTTCATTGCTGTTATATTGTTTGTAAATTTTGTGAGCTTTTTGCTTGCGATTTTTGAAATTTTTTATTTGTCTGTTGTACCAGACTGGATATTTTGAATTGCCATGACGTCGTATTACCTTGATTGGAACCCCTCATGAATAATTCCGAAAAGAACATTATAAAAGACATCAACAGCAATTTCAACATATCCTTCATTCCGTAGTATTTGTTGCCAGTTTACACTACTTAATCTGCGTTTAATATTTTCATAATTTGCTTTGTGATATTAAAAGATTTCCTCGAATTCACAGTCGTTGGGTCTTTGAGTTTCATGAACAAATAGAGAGAATTCGATGGCTGTGTGAAATGCTTCATTTTTCCATAAGGTATTCCACAGAAATCTTCGTGAACATTGGTCAAAAGAAAGTCCAAGTAACAGTTTTGTTCATTTTTGAAATTATTAATTTGATTTAGACCTAAATTAGCAGTTTTGTCAAAAACGAACTGCAGTGTTTCATTGTCCCCAAGGACTGGGAGTAAAATGTTTTCATTTTCAGAGTCCTGAATAAAGTCAACTTGTCTTTGGTTAAAGTCACCATAGATGTGAACTTTAGCCTCAGGAGGTAATTGTGATACAATTTAGTCGTAGAAATGATTTCTGAATTGAATTTGGCTGAAATTGCTATGAGAAAACCTCCACCAGACTTTTTCTGAGACTCATGAAAATTTCGGTCTTAAATACATTAAAATACTGAATTAATTTCTCTAAATACATTAAAAATACTTCCAAAAATTTCTTCACTTCGAACACTTTCATCCCAGCTTGTTTATGTAGCTAAAATGATCGAAAAAGATGAGCCTAGTAAATTTTTATATATTTCGTTCATTTTTGCTGCGCCTTTCATACGGTTGAAATTTTGGCAATAAATAAGAATTTCAGTTGAATTATATTTTAGCGAAGATATTTTAAAAATTATCCCAGGACTCAGAAATCTATCTTCGAGGGCAACATGAAGCGGTATGTAATATATAAATAATTCATAACGCCTTACAACAAACACTAGTTCTCCAGCCTTCGCAGTTCCTACAATTCATCGGAGCATTGTGCATTCTTTCTATTACTTTGAATTTGATTCGTCGTGGTACATTCGCAATATCTTCACGTTTGGACGCCCCTGCAAGCGACCCCTGGCACCGAGGAGTTGAGCTTGTCATTGCAACTCGTGGTCGTTTTATAGGGTTCCAAGAAACTCGTATATTGTATCGAAATCCATATTCCTTTTGATACATTTTCAACGTTTGTCACACATTCCTTTTGAAGCATTTTCAACGTTTGTGACAAGTTTGTCCTTATCCTCAGGACTGCTTGTTGATGTGAAGAAATTGATGTCATCGAATTAATAAAATTCTAATATATTTTATTCAGTCTAATGAACCATGAAACCCTATGCTATTAGTGTGTGAGGCTCTACTATTGGTTCTCCACGAAAATTTATAAAAACTGCAGTTCGGCTCGAATCAACTGTTAATATTAATTTGTTTGTTGAATGTCCAACGTGCTTGTAAGTGTTAAATGGATACTGTGTTTACGGAGGGAACATGGTTCGCGATAGAAATTTTCTTCTCAGTCTTCTTGGGCTGCAGCTGCAGGACGGCCTGAGTGTTTGGCAGCACGTAATACTACGATAAAAATAGACATTTACACCGTCTGCAACTTGAGATTGTACAGACTGAACATTGAACATAGAGCGAATTACAAGGAACAACTTTAGTATGGACATTTTTGTTTTGCAAAAAGTTCCATTGGCTGGAGTGGAAATCGAACCCTCACTTCATGGCAATCGCTTGAACGACGGGTGACGCCGCTGAGCACTTGACCACGAAGATAACGTGGGCGATTGATTTGGCCATTTTCTCCGGGACGCACTGAGCCAGTGCGTGGTAATGAAAACTTCGATGAGCTCAAGATCAATTTCAATCAAACATACTCTTTAGTTGGCAAATAGATTTGATCGTCCTGAAAATGACGGATTTTAGTTGTTTACGGAGGGAACATGGTTCGCGATTGAAATTTTCTTCTCAGGCTTCTTGGGCTGCAGGATGTTTGGCAGGACACCTCTCTGTGAAAGGGTCACACCGGAGAAAAGTTTGTTCAGCTCCTCGTAGTCACGGAAGGCCAGCTGCAGGTGACGCGGGGTGATTCTGGTCTTCTTGTTTTCACGGGCGGCATTTTCTACCAACGTGCTCGACGAACACGTCTGTCGCATACGGATGCACAGCGAGAACTGATGGTTGGTCGGTCGTCCCCACATGTTTCATAATCGCTGGCACGGTAATTGTGGCAATATAAACCAATCAGAGCGTGGCGCAAATATGATGTCATTTTCGACCAATAGCTTTGTGCGTTTAAACATTTTTCTTTAAAGTACTTTTTAATTACTTTAAACAAATGTAATGAATTAAGTCAACAACAGGGATTCAGCTTTGATGTTCTACCTTTCGAATGAAATACTTATCGTAATGTTTCTTTGGACCAGAGAGGATATATTATCGTTCAAAATCTCCAAACCTGCGTAACGCTTTTGATTTCAAATTTGATTTAGAACGGCGCCCCTATACAGGAATAGAAAAGAGAGACGAAAGTCCTACGTCAAAATACTCCTCTATTGAGTTGAAACTTTTCATCGGAGCTTGAGAAATTTATTTTGATTGTTTTATATTTTGGATGGAGAGTTACATTTTTTTTAAATAGGAGAAAAAGAGAATCTCCTTTCGCAGGAAAACACAATTATCGAGATGCAAACCGTTTGCTGTCGATCCAACCTTGGTCCCCAATGGCCGGGGTGGCGCGGGGTATAGCGCACCCAGACCGCCCACCCCCCCCCCACATACCGTACAGAACCAGAGTAAAATCGATTGTCGCTAGTCGTTTTCAACTGAAACCATAATATGCAGCCTTTAAAATGCCAGTTTACATTTTAAAAGCTAATCTATACAAAAAAGAACATATGCAAAAAAATAGTTCCATGAATTGGTCTTTTATTTTTTTCAACGATAATTGTTTGAGTGAACTTTTGCAAACAAGTTTCAATCATACCTTGACAATTGAAATTTTCCGTTTCAGTAAATGGAATTTAACATGGGATTGAGATAGAAAAAGAAATTTCTTTTGAATTCGAAACCGACCTTAAGCCAAAAACTTTATCCATTTTCTTCGTTACTATCCAATACAATACCCCTTATCGCTTGATATATTTCATGCATTAAATAATACAGTGAAACCCAACAAACATATCGGCTGACTCTTTCTCCGCATATCAAACCCAACATCAATTCTGAATAACTGTTTGATAAAACAAATTTGGCGAAGTTGTTCAGCTTTTACTTCTAAAAAGTTGAAAAACTTTTCCAAATTTGTTTGAACAAGCGTTTATTCGACACTGATGTTTGTTGGGAAGTACACGACCCAAGTAACCACGAGGCTATAATAGCTTGCATATATAGGGCATATGCATTACGTCTAGTGCATCTTTAAGTCGGATTAAGGCTGAAAAGGGCCCCACTAAGTTCAAACTATTGTTATTCTTTGGTAATGCAAAACTTCTAAGTGGGTTGCTTGGATATTGTTATTACTTATAATCTTATTACTTGACAACTGTTGAATTGATGCGATCTTGCATAAATGATGTTGATTTTGGGTTGTATAAGTGCAATAATATAATGCTTGTGGTTACTTGGGGAGAGTCTATATTTACGTCAACTTCAGTGTAACAAATAGTACGCTGTTTACAAATATTACGCTGTAAACTAATTATCATACAAGATTTTCAAATTAAATTCACACCTGAGAGCATACATACAAAAAGATTGTATTTATTGAGACAGAAATATTAGTTACAAGTTTTTAACGTTAAAAGTGAAAAGTAACCGGTAAAAAGTTACAAGTTTTTAGCGTCTGAGTAAAAATTATTGAAATTTCGACTGAAAGTATCTAAGAGTATAATAATTACATTGACAAAATTTCATCACAATCTGTCAAGTAGTTATCGAGGTGGCATCTTAACACAAACAGATACGCCAAAAAAATATGTGCGCTGTCGTGGAAAACACAAGATGGAGCTGTCGTGGAAAATCACATAGATGCCCATAGATGCCCATAGATGGATCATTAAACACCTGATTCCGTCTTGGTGGGGGGGTTAAGCTTAAGCACGTAAGTAGCCCTATATGCGTCTTAACGACAAGCGATATAATGCATATGAGCATTATATTCACCTTCAATACTATTCAAAAGCAGGTTTTGGCCCGCTATACGGCTAATTTAATGCTGGATTCCCACCAAAAGATGACGTCTATGTCGACAGTGTGTCATTCGTTGGTAGCGTGAATTGGTAACGTTTGCAAATGGCAGCTAGATAACAGCAGTTGAAATGTTGTTCTGCTGCTGGGGAGTTAAGCTTTTAGAATGCTGATTAAATGCTTGATTGAAAATGCGAAGCAAAAATAAATAAGACCTATTTTCATTTGTAGATTTTATTCATTTTCCTGTTTTGCCTCTTATTTTTTTTCTTCTCCTGCACTGATGATGACGATGATGATGGACGTTTGCTTTCTGTTTAGACCCCCTATTTTTTTCTTATGAAAGGGGAAACTCAAATTCGCTGCAGTTTTTGCATTTCCTAGGATAGGATTCGAACTCGCTGCTTCGTAGTCAACATGTTTTCACACCGTGTCTTTATCCTCTAACCTATATGGAACGTATGGGAACGGTTTTAATATTTGCCCAATATAAACTTCAATGTCGACATTTCACGAGTCTTCGTTCGGGAATGCTAGTTGTGATTTTAATATACCCATGTATTCAAAGAAGAAGCATGTATACACTTAGATTTTTTTACAGAAATCTGTAAAAGTTTACCGAATTCTCAACAGCTGAATGTTCGGTAATCCAATTTAACGGATTTCGGTAAAATTTTACCGAAATCCGGTAATTTTTTACAGATAACTGTAAAATTTCACCGAAATCCGTTAAATCGGATTACCGAACGTTCAGCTGTTGAGAATTCGGTAAACTTTTACAGATTTCTGTAAAAAAAAATCTAAGTGTGTACCAAAGGAAAGGGGGAGAGACCCGAGGAAGAGAGAAGGCAGGAAATGAACCCAGGAGTGAAAAAGACCCAGAGAAGAAAGGGAAAATTTAGAGCGAGAATAGATACGGAAGAAGGACCCCAGGTTATTGACCCATAAAAGTAAATGCTCACATAATTTTGAGTCACCTGTACAGCATACTCAGTTGAAATCGAACTAAAAGAATCGTGTGTTGCGTGGAAGGAACAACATAAAATGTACGTGGGCGGTTTTTTAAATTTATCATTTCCAATGGTAGTTGACGTAAACAGTGTTTATCAAAGCTTTGATCGTTCAGTGAAAGTTTATAAAACATGACGAGAAGGAGACGATAATAACTTCAAGCAACTCTACCGGTTTTTTTTTCGAAAAATGTGATTGCACAAACATTTTTTAGAAGATGATTCACAATAGGAGGAGCATTATCATATAAACAAAGGATGAAGTGTTTTTGGTGATCCCGAAATCCAAGTAACAAATAAATATTTTTGTGGAAACGATGTATTTGCATTGTTTGATTTACACCACAATAATCACCAAATTGTTTAAATTCTCATCACAACAGAAAATCCAATTTGAAAAATATTCCTACAACTTACTAAGTTCCTAGCGATTCTACTAACACAACGCCTCCCATCAACTGGAAAAACATTCTTTCCAATTCGTTCAGAACAATTTTTCAGTTTTCAGTCTGCTTCTGGTCCGACTTTACTTTGACTTTTTGCCTCATGTTGTTTATTTTCTTCGTCACTTGCTGAGCGGACATGTCTTTTTCTGCTTCGCTGACGGCGTTTGAGATTTTCCCAACAGAGTTTTTCCAAAGGATGCAAGAATATCCACAAACTCCGCACCATCAGCAGTTATTTTGCCAATGGTTTTGCTGCCTGTTGGATTCTGATTTCCATTTTCACTATCCTCACATGAAAAGAAAGAAAATAAGATATAATTAGCCCATTTGTAATATTGGTAAATAGAATAGACTTACTGTGATTCAGTTCATCCTCCAGATACTCCTCGATGAAGGAATCATCAGACATCTTCTCGTATTGATATTTCAGACATTTTTTTGTGTGTACCAACAATGTTTTTTTTCTACTCTGAGAAAAATTTCATCGTTGTACCGACAATTAAATCATGGTCAGGATGAGTATCGCATATAATGGTTACAATAACCATGAAAATGGTCGAATTCATCACGTTCATGGCATTTTTGACTACAATCATGGTAACAAGGACTATTCCGACATTATGACAAATATTGGATGCTCTATTTTTAATGGTCGTTTTGACCATGATCATAGTCGGTTCAAAATCACTATACTGCAATAGTCATCATAACCCCCAATAATGGTAAAATTGACTATCAAATTCTTCTCTGTGTACCTAAGAAATACAAGAATTTTTTTTGACAAGAGCAAATGCTAAGTTCGAAATTCGAACTTACTCCAGTAAGTACAACTTTATTCATACGAATTTAAGCAAATGCTCAAACAGTTTACTTTACTCAAACTGGTAAGCTTGTGAGTAATTACTCGTTTTTATTCATATGGCCTATTGAAAGCTCTCAATTAATAACTGTACACTCAAAAAAATCGACACGTTACTTCCACGTGAAACGCACGTAATTTTCGTCCACTGCCAAAACCAGTAATAAACACGTGGAATTCACGTAAGAGTTACGTAGATTTCCGCGTAAATTCACATTCTGCCCCGAAAAAATCACATAAATTTTACGTGATTTTCACGTACAATTCACTGGACACGTAATGTTCACCTGATTTTACTAAGGAAGATTTGGTTACGTGTTCAGGTGGAAGTTACGTGAAATTTCACGTGAAAACAACGTGTCGATTTTTTTGAGTGTAGAAGTGCAATTTAGAAACGTTGAAAGCAAGCAATAAACTGATCGTGAAAACAATAATCTTGAAAAGGTAATAATAGCTAAAAAAAAAATGCGTTATAAATACCCAATTTGTGTATGTTCTGTAATTCCCGATCAATAGTGTCAACACTTATTCATAGTTGTATGGTTATGCACTAGCCCTAGCAAATCATGAACAGTTCATCTTATAAAAAAAGCCCGAGTCAATGTAAAACCGTCAAGGTCTTCGGCGAAAATGTTGTGAAACAAACAACCATATAGTAAAATTTTTGTTTGAATGTACTTCTAAGCTTGGTTCACGAATGTGCGGAACAAAGAGAGCCGATTATCAGAGAAAAGGTTCTGAATACCTTTACCTGAACTTGTATACAAAATTCATCATTCGGATGCTAAACAAAATCTGCAGGATTTGAAGCTTAAAATCAGACATTATCGCTGCAGTTGAATCTTTTGAT
Organism: Aedes koreicus; assembly: GCA_024533555.2. NCBI lineage: Eukaryota > Metazoa > Arthropoda > Insecta > Diptera > Culicidae > Aedes > Aedes koreicus. Next base: position 337,077 of record JAHHFK020003530.1, read on the forward strand.
CTGCTATTTTAATATCAAGCATTTTCTCCCACTGTTCACAAAAATGATTGTAGACCTTTCAATGAAAATGAGCAATATTTTAGGGTTTCTGACCCGGTTCTTTGCCTACTAAGCACAGCTAACACTTCACCCGTTTTCTCAAATGGAACTTAACAAAAATTATTTTATTTCAAATACACATTGATTACACATTTAATAAACTACATGTATAATAAGATTGATTGTGGAGTAATAAACTGTTAAAATTCAACACCGTTTTTTATTGGAAAACTTCGTCCACAGATTCCATTTGGCTGAAAAGACACTTTAACGTTTGCAACCTTTTCATGGTTTTTTTTTTCAAAACAAAATGGATAAACATTAATAAAATTTCACGCTTTAAAATGTAATATTGTAGCTCTTGAATTAAAATATCGTAACAAATGTTAATTAAAACTCATAACGTTGAGATCACGAATAAAATTGAGCTAACAATTGGCGATTAGGCCATTGCACTGATAGTTCTAGCCCCACTGATTTCTTGGCAAAAAAAAAACGTATAGTGGCGGTTTAGACACCTGCACCGGTGACAAACAACCAACCGATGACCAATTGACCCGTCTGAGTTCCTACCTGACAGCTGCTTGATTTGAGGTTCCATGTACTCGTACAGCTTAGCCTCCGCGTCGGCGTCGGGTGACAGTGCCTCAGAGTGGCCACCGACCGAGTTCGCCCGGCATGCATACACACCGGATGATGCGACCGTTTATACAGCGAAACGCCAGTCGGAAATTTCGTTCGAATCGCACCGGCCATGGCAGGACCAAACACTCACATGATCCCAACACTCGCGCCCTTTGCTGTCCGCTTGCGAAACACGATACGTGAACACCCTTTTGTGGCACCCAAGCATGGGGCCGCGTTTCTCGAAGCCTCCAATAAAAACATCCTCAGCAGCAAACGAGAACGCAATCGTCGACAGAATCCACACCACGGCAAGGTTAATCATGATTGTTCACTATTCCTGCTTGACTATGGAATTGAGAAATTAAAATTCGAACCTAAACTAAACACACACCACTAATCCGTTCCGTTCATTGTCTTCGTCACGAATGACTTCCGGATAGCAGTTGGTCAGAGGGTATTTATGTTACGTTTCCTCTGCAGGGAAAACTCCACATCACATGCGCACACTGGACCAGGATATACCAGCTCTCGACAAACCAACAACCGATCGACTCTTACCCTTTGCTGAAGGGGATTTGTTCAGATGAATTCCCTTTCTTTTGACAAAACAGGGGGAACAAATGGCAGTCAAGTGGATATCTGGATTGTAATGCGTTTAGCATTGAAGCAAGGAATATGTGAAAATTATTGAAATGTGATGAGCTTGTTTGCAAATTTTTCAGCAAGAGTAAAAATAGATTAATTTGATGACGTCTGAATACTAAGTCAAAATTCATCCGCTGTACTTGGCCAACCAGAAGCTAAAGTTGCATAAATTTTCACAAAAAAAAAAAATTGAGTTTTAAGGTGAAAGTCACTAGATTAAAAACATGGCGGGCATCATGGTTGATTTGCATCGTCACACTGAAAATAAAACTTAGTTCATACTACGAAATCGACCGTTTCACACTTTGATCTATTCGTTGTTTTCTGCAACGAAAATGAATTGTTCTATTCATGAAGCTGGCTTCGTATTTAATATCTCACGCGCTGTCAAAAGTCAAATTTCAAACGAAGCCTATAAATAATTAAAAATAATATTCGTATATTGTACGAAAGCAACTCAAAGAGCTACGAAAATTAAGTTGAAAAAAATTAGATATACTTTCTGTTGCTTATCGTTGCACGGCTGTTTGACAAATCTGTTTTATCGACTTGAAATTCGAAAAGAAGTGAGACCGTGGGGAGGGGTGATTTTTTCAATATTCGGAGGAGTTGATCCTATCCTATCGGAAACAGCTGCTACTGAATCTGTGGTTGATCTCACTTCTCAACATACATTAGTTAATGCTATTTAAATACATTAGTTTATGCTATTTTTACGCGAGTTTTGTTTGAAAATATTGTACTTCCCGAAAGTATTCGTGTAATAAATTCTACACACTACCAAAATGCCATGTAAATTACTGTCCCCTGAGATCGACACATGCAAGCGTCCTTTAACACATAAGAATGAGTTGAAAAAGAAGAGAAAATAAGTTCAATCAAACACTTCTTTTGTCGAATTGCGTATTTGTCAGTTTCAGGAGATATAATTTTACACGAAATCTTTCTTTACGTTCCCCGGCTTTTTACAAACACGAATTACGTCTCATGTAAAATTCATAATTTCTAAGTGTGTACAATTGCACTAGGTGTTCTACAACTTGGAGTCGAGAAGTGACAATAGATCGCACAACACTTTACATTTTGGGGGAAACTCGTAGTCCCCGTCCGAAAAATGGGAATATTCTGGGTCTTTATTCTTAATATATATCTCGCATTATTCGTTCAAAAATAAGACGTATACATTAGTATATTTATCAATAAATATATTATTTCATTAAACTTATAGGGTACATGTCCCTTGACTCATCCTAATATGCAGCGGTCGAGTACAATTTTAATTATAACTCATAAATTAACCGAACTAGAAACGATTTTCGACTATTTTTACCTTTGTTTAGTCAAGCTTAATAAAACATTTGCTGTTCTGAACCATGGAAAGTTAACCAATTTATTTTAGAAATTTTCGACGAGTATGGATGTAATGTCGGTCTATATGCACCATATTGGGTCTATTCGTGGATGCAACTTTGTCTCATCATTAAGGATGCTTGTTCAAAAGAATCGTTGTGAAATTTATTTCTATCATCTTTTTAGGCATTCTATGGTGCGACCGACCTCTGGTCCTCACAAGTTCCTACCTCACGCCTCCACGAGTCATATGATCACAAAAGACTGCCAGCTGAAACATGGAGACGCTGGTTGGCGTAGCCTGGGCAATGTTGTCAATCTGATAATAGCGAAGTGAGGGGGTGCGAACAATTACATTCAATTTATAATTTCAGCCCGGTTTGGGATCATCTTTGGGTTCCAAACCATTTACCTTATGAGCATGGAGAAACATTATTAGCATTAAAGGCTCAATTTGTTATTAATTATTTCAGCATAACGCTTACATTAGATGTCTTTGGACTAATGGATGTCAGATATGTTGTGTACATTAATATATTATGTTCTCTTATTATTATTTTTATTATTATTGTGGATACAAATATTAATCTTACTAGATATTAACGGTTAATACTACAGTAGCTGCAAAAGAATAAGTCTATTGATGAGAGATGGCCAGCTTAGTTACAGATATTCATTCTTTTATCGTTAACTGTCATGTTCATATTAATATTTTATTACGTCATTATATTATTTTATGTTGAGATATGAAATGAAAGTATATTATTAAATTTAATTAATTTTATTACTTAAAACCATTGTAGTACCTACGAGATCCACTACAAATGATTATTGCGAAGCAAGGAAATGGAACAGCACATCAAAACTTAAGCTATACTATTCTTTATAATTATGATATATTATTTCAGGTCATCCATGGAATTACCAAGTATTGTAAAATAATTTTAAATTCAATTTTTTTCTCATGGCTATGATATATTGTCTGAGTTTTCAGGTTCATATTGGTTACGCAAGTGATTCTACAATTGCAGCAGGACTACAATCTGCAGACATGTAAATGAAAATTGAATTGGTATGAGTTCATTTTACAATATCCCTTCACTGTATTATGTATATCAATTTGTATGACATTGTATATTGATTTTATTTTTATCATTACTTTTGTTTTTCGTGATTTATATATTAGCATTAACATAATTCTATTATTTTCACATCATAGGTATCGATTGTTTTGTCTTATATGTCTAATGATCATTTTAATCCTTCCTTCTTCCTCTTATGATTTAGAAGTATCTAGTGCCTCGAATACAAGAAGCTGCAACTGAATCAGCAGCAGAAATAAGTACTTATTACCAAAAGTCCGTTTAGGCTTCCTTGTTCGTTTATTATTTCTCTTTACAGGCTCGGCTGTTGTAGTTACTAATTTTATCAATTTTAACATCTATTGACCATCATTTTGATATTAACTGTTAACATAGAGTACGTCGGATATTATTGTGTTAAAATATCCTAATACATGTTATTACTCCATAGAACCAGCAGAAAGGAAATCACTATTTTAGAAATTTCTACATGCAAGGTACAATTCTAAAACATTATCGAGCCCAGGCTACCCTTTTTGCTGTATAAAATTACATACACGCTTTAAATACTTATTTCCTTATTATATTCATGAACCTTATAATAATTATATTGCATGAACCTTATTATAATTCATTGATTTAAAACATTTCAATACTGGGATGGGAGGGTGCACCAGGGCATCATTGAAGTTGCAATTGGACAATGGAGTGGACGGCCAACAGGAGTCTAGGAGGGGATGTGTCTATCATTTATGATTGGTACATTCCACTCCAACAGTTGTAATGAATTTGACGCGCCTTTCTGAGACAAACCATCTAGTGGAAAGCTTAACTGAATTGCGTATTTTGTCATTCGTTTTATCGGATCATATTGCTGGAAGGAGATTCCCTTATTCCCGCAGGTTTCGTGTAAATGTCTCTGCTTACGGGTCTGCCCATCCCTTTTTGGCCCTTCATACCGCAATATATGTTGAATTTAGAACGGTAACAAATCTTTCTGTTAAGTGGAACCGCATGCAGGGCAAGGCCCACGCTAGGATGGTGGCTTCTTACATATGTAGATACATACATATCTAGAATGTATCACTAAGCAAATCGGTTCAATTTAGCCAAATTTAGGTCATTTGACGATCATGATGATAGTTTGTTCAGCTTAACCAATGAAAAATTAAGGAAATCGAACTCAAGTATACTTGAGTGATATTTTGGCATGTTGGCAAGCACTTGAGACATAGTTAATCAATTTATAGTTATATGTAACTATGATTCCAACATGAATTTGCTCATTATCACTGGATTAACAGCTGAACGTTCGGTAATCCGATTTAACGGATTTCGGTGAAATTTTACAGTTATCTGTAAAAAAAACTTACCTGATTTCGGTAAAATTTTACCGAAATCCGTTGGAATCAAAAGATTACCGAACGTTCAGCTGTTGAGAATTCGGTAAACTTTTACAGATTTCTGTAAAAAAATCTAAGTGTGTAGACTCGAGGAAAACTTAAAAGCACAGTTTTAACTTGTTTCGTACTAAGATCAGTGCGGGAATGATTTTCGTCCAGCTGACCGATGACATGAATGTTGGATTCCACTTCGCAGCGTTTTTTTTATCACTTCGTTCGGATCGAGAAGTGGAGTTTCACGAGCGACAAGTTCGGCTTCTGCACCCGTTTCGTTAGACGTCATTAAGTGGGGTTGCGAACCAATTGAAAAGAAACCCATTACTAACCGCATATCCAAAACGTCATGAAACAAGGTTAGACATATAGTAAACAAACCGCTTTGACGCTTTGATTTTGATGTTGACGACCATCCACTTGAAGGAAGGCCCAAAACCTTCGAAGACGCTGAATTGGAGGGATTGCTCGATGAGGATTCGTGCCGAACGCAAGAAGAGCTTGCTGGCGTTGGGAATAATTCAGAAGCAAGGAACTTAGGTTCCTTATGATTTGAAGCCAAGAAACGTTGAGCGTCGTTTTTTCGCCTGTGAACAACTGCTCCAGCGGCAAAAAAGGAAGGATTTTCTTCATCGCATCGTGACGGGTGATGAAAAATGGATACATTACAGCAACCCAAAGAGGAAAAAATCTTGGGGACTACCCGATCATGCTTCTACGTCTTCGGCTCGGCCGATTATTCATCCTGCAAAGGTTATGCTGTGTATTTGGTGGGATCAGGTCAGTGTTATTTATTATGAGCTGTTGAAACCGAGAGAAACCATCACTGGGGAACAGTATCGAACTCAATTTATATAACTGAACCGACCACTGCGCGAAAAACGGCCACAATACGAGCAGAGGCACGCAAAAGTTAATTTACAGCACGTAGCCAAGCCTGTTAAATCCTACTAGCGAATGCACAAATGGGAAGTCTCACCCCACCCGCCATATTCCCCAGATATTTCGCCGTCCAATTATTACTTGATCCGTTCAATGGCACATGGCACTGCTGATCAGCAGTTCCACTCCTATGAACAAATCAGGAAATATAAGGACTCCAGACAACGACACTACTTTCCAGTATTGAGCGCACCAATGAACAGTACAATTATTACAGACACAGAGGGTCCCGGAAGTCTTCAGATACTTTGAAAATAATCCAAGTTGCCTTCGCTATTATATCATGGTAGTGTGGCCTGAACTTTAGCCCTTGATCGAGAGTCACTCCTAAGTCCTTACTCGTTGAAGTACATTATCGGAAATACGATAATCGAATTTAATCGGCTTGCGCTTTCGGTGGAATGAAATAACGTTGCCTTTATTGATGCTAAGTGTCGCCATATCATCTACACGTGATTGCAGGTTTTCACAGTCCTCAAAACAGTGGATGATTATGAACATGTTTACGTCATCCGAAACACCTTAGAGCAAGAACATAGAGATATGATCCCTCTGTAGTTTCCACATTCCGTTAATCACCCTTCTTGTAGACACGAAACATGTGAGAAACTTTCCACACACCGGGAAACTTACTTTCATGCAGTGACCGTGAGAACAGTTTAGCCAATGGTATAGCAAGCGAATTGGAGCAGTTTTTTTTAAATGGACGAATTGATCCCATCCGGACCAACAGTATACGAAATTTTCAACTTTCTGAGGGCCAGCAGGACGGCGTGTTTGTCAATATTAAATGCATGAAAATCAAAAGCTTGGAGTGTATTGAGTGGCAGATGCTATTTGAGTGTAAGTGGCAGGGGTGTCATTGAAGGTACTCTTAAAATACTTAGCAAATAGCTGACATTAAACCAGCTCCGAGCTAGCAAGTTGTTCGCCGAGATGAACTGATATAGTCAAGCCAACTTTTTTGCGCTTGGAATTCACAAACGTCCAAAATCCTTTAGGGTTTCTACGAAGAGATAACCGAATAACGTATCGACAATACAAGGAACGGTTGTAACTACGGTAGGCGTTGCTAGCACGGTTGAACTGTTGCTTACTAAACTGTGAGCTCCGGCAGTGTGATGTCGCAATGTTTTCGCTCTGACATGATTGAGTTGATGCAAATGGCTATTGGACCGGGGGCTTTGGCTTCGGGCGACACAAAGGGACATGTTCAGCAATTATATCGCGAACAACGTGGCTGAAGTAGATCACGGCATCGTCGATGCAATTAGAATCATCGATAGGTTGCCAATCGATACGGGAAATAGCAGCACAAATATGGGCATGAATAGCACGGCGGTAGTCGTACATCGTTTCGGGATGCTTCCGACTTTTTCAACCAAATTTCAGATCATTCCATGCTCCAGGGCCGCAAAATATATTTGCTTCCCAAGTAACCACAAGCATTATATCATTGTACTTCTTCAACCTAAAATCAACATTTTTATTGCGGGGTCGCATTAATTCAACAGTTGTCAAGTAATGAAGCGTTAGATTAGCTTTAAGAATATAGTGATGCATTACCAATACAATAATACTTTTTTACTTTAGCAATGTCTTATGGCATTACAAAAGATATGGCATTAGTTCGTTCTTAGTGGGGTCCTTTTATACTTTAATCCAACTTCAATGATGCACTTGACGTAATGAATTTGCCCTATATTTGCATGCTATTATAGCCCCGTGGTTACTTGGGTTGTTAGTTACCTGGATTTTTGTGACTCTTTTGTCGAGAGTTGACCATAGATTGTGAATTGGGTTTAAATCAGGGCTCTGGAGAGGCCATTCCAAGGGTTTAATCCGACAGGTACAGAAGAATGCTTGTTTTTTTAGCCGTTTACTTTGGGTCATTAGGCCATATGAATAAAAACGAGTAGTTACTTACAAGCACACCAGTTTGTGTAAAGTAAACTGTTTGAACATTTGCTCAAATTCGTGTGAATAACTTTGTACTTTACTCGGAGTAGGTTCGAAATTCGAACATTGTTTTCTTGTTTTTCTTAGGTAGGAAAAATTTCTGGTAAACAAATTGTAGTAATTGTCAGAAATATCAATACGGGAAGATGTCTGGCGATACCTTCAACGAGGAGTATCTGGAGGATGAACAGAATCACAGTAAGTCTATTATATTTACCTTTATTACAAATATGCTTACTATACGCTATTTTCCGACGGGCAGCGAAACTACCGGCAAAAAAGCTGCTGATGATGCGAATTTTGTGGATATTCTGGAATCCTTTAGAAAAACTCGGCTGGAAAAATCCCAAACGCCGTCAGCAGAAGCAGAAAAATAAATCAGCCGCAAAATAAATGTGTATCCAGCTGTTGAACCAAGATGGAATCGACATGTCCAATCAACAAGTGACGAAGAACATCAACAATATGAGGCAAATAGTCAGGGTAAAGTCGGACTGGAATCAGATTGGCAACCGGAAAATTGTTCTGAACGAATTGGAAAGAAAGTTTTCAGTTGATGGGATGCGTTGAAAACCTCAGCATTAGTAAGCGTTCGTGTAAAAACAATCGCTATGAACTTAGTTAGTTCTAGTAACTTTTATCAAATTTGCCTTTCTGTTGTGATCGATTTTCTTCATAGACTTTCACCTTATAAGTAATTCTATAAGATACTTCTTCCCCCCTCTCAAGACATCGTTTCGCAACTTTCATAAAACCTGATAAAAGCATTGAAAAAGTTTTATGACATTCTTCGTTAAGATGAATGTATCTAGGAAATGCTGCCATAAAACGCCTAGAACCATTTAGAACCATTTGATCGAGAAAGAATATTGTATGATGTATGATGTGTATGATATGTACTACCACCCATTGTAGCACGGAAACTAAGTCCGACAGCAATGGGCTCTCCTCTCTGTTAGACTTGATCAAGCTTTAATAACCACTGATTATCCTAATCATGCCGTTGTATGAAGGGCCAAAAAGGAGTTGGGTGGATCGATATGCAACATCACTTATACGTATCCACAGGGATATAAAGAATGTCCTTCCAACAACAAGATTGAACAATTGGTCAAAAGAGCAAGCTATCTAACATGAGGATGCCCCAATGGGCGGGGAGAAGAGCCCGCCCTCTATTCACAAACTGTTACCAATGGGGAGTTGGCATTCCCACTCTCCCCATCCAGAGTGCTTCAATCGGGTGCCCTGATGGTCCCTCCCATTCCCATGAAATATTTATATAATGAAGTATATATTTATGTAAATGAAAAATACTACAAGCATTCGTATCTATAATATATGATCTTCATTCGGTTGATGCTGAAATGCAAGAAATGTTGTAAAATGTTAAAGTGTAGAGTTCTGTGGTTCGCGCTTAAGCACGTTTTCGTTCGTTTTCAGCGATAGCAGCATTTCACCAAAATTTTGATTTGAAGTATCCTGAAAAAGTTTATTAAATCTATTGAAATTTTACAAAACTAACATTTATACATTTTAATTTACTGTTGCCATGGTCACTATTTGCTACTTGATGCTGATTTTATAATAGCAATCCACTTTTATTTTTGCTAACCTAATAGTTATTGCTACCGAGTTAGGAAAGGGAAGATTTAAGTGGAAGGGAGTTATTTGATCGAGAAAGAATATTATGTGAAAAATAAACAAACTGTCACATTGGACGCCCATAGGTGGAAGAAATTAAAAACTAGTGGATCGTTCAAGCCGAAATTCAATAAAAACCTACGATAGTAAAATGTTATGTTAATGTTAATTTATCGATGCTATGTAGAATATCTGCGTTTTATGCGTGATTTTATCAAATGAATCTTGAAAACTTCTTCAAGTGTACCTTAAAATTGAATTTGTTACTTGGGTTTACATGTGACTCAAGGTCTTGTGAGCATTTACTCAGATTATACTTTTTATGCATATGGATTTTGATGCTCGAAAAATACATACTCAAATTCTTACTTTTGTCATATCGACGTGAGTAAATGCTCAAGTAAAAGGTTTGACGTATGCATTTGAGTAAAGTAAAAACTTTTACTCACTATATGCATATGACCTATTGTCTTGCTGGAAAATGTATCTTCAGATCCATTTTCAGCAAAGATTCTTCCATATTTTCGTTCAGAATATCTATATACTCTGCCGTCATAATACTATTGATTAGTGCCAGATTGTGCACTCCAAACCAAAGAGAAACAGCCCCAGACCTTGATGTTTCCACAGCCGTGCTTCATGGTCGCTTGAAGGTGTTTACCCTTCAGCCTTTCGTCGCTTTTCCGCCAACTCGCAGTCATCGGTTTCTGTTGAACAGCTCTAACTTCGATTCTTCTGATCAAACAACCGGTTTCAAGAACTCCAATGGCGTATTTATATGGTTTCTTGCAAACCGCAATCACTTCTTCTTTTTCACCATGAACAACCGTTTCCGAGCAAAATGACTTTCCAAACCGTGCTCAGCAATGCGTCGTCGAACTGTACGATCGGATATTGAAAGGTTATCCTTTATCTGAGTGCAGGGATGGTAACAAACGGATCCTTCTTAATTTTCCGCATGATTCTAGTGTCTTCTCGGTGATCGGGCTTACGATTACGTCCTGGTCCAGTTCGATCTGCGACATTTCTAATTTTTTGAACTGCACCACGGCTTATTCCATACTTTTCGGTAGTTATAAGCTGATTCGTTTTTTCAAGCAATCACGCACGATAGTGTTATTTGTTACGCCAAGTGTTATTTTCTTTCCTCCCATGATCGATTCTTAAGAAACTCGTCACTTGAGCACAACTCGCTTGTTTCTGTATTACTTGTGATTGGTGTAAACAAAGGAATGTCAAAAGCATGATTAACAAGGGGTAAGTCAATTGGATGTACACGGGAAAAAAAATCCTCTAATCGATCTTATTTATTGAACTACCGTAAACACAAGCTTATTTCACTTTTCACAAGAAGTTGGCTAAACTGAATATGTATATTCAATCTTTTATACTAAATTTAATGCATGTCACCCAAATATAACCAGTACGAGTAATAGGGTTGTTATTGATATGGATATGTAAAGATTTCGAGGCTTGATTAGTATACGGCTCGATGGGTCTTTTTTTGACGATCACTGTATAGCGTACGGCAAGCACAATGATACGCTTATGCAACAGAGCAGTCGAACGAATTTCTCATCCGAAAAGACGTTCAACTTTATCGGGAATTGAGTCCCATTCCTCCAGGATGGAAATCAGACGAGTTTACCGACTACGCTATAAAGCCCCATCATTACACCCCTCAATATTCGTTTTCATCGTAACACCATGTAATATCATCCGGCGGTTCCTGAATCATCAAAAGCTGATCCAACTGAAATATATATGTAGGTTAAACGGACTAATACCATAGACAAACTCTGAGACGGGGGGGGCGCAACGAGTAGGTTTTTTCGGGGCGGAGGACTAGCACACGGGCCCAAGGTCGGGGTCCGAGCTTGTTGGCGCTCTTAACACCGGAGCACACAACACACTCGTATATTAAAAAAAGGATGAATAAAAAAAACAACAAACAGTCTAGGAGGAAGAAAGGAGGGTTGACTGGGTTACCAAAGGGGACTATTTAAAATCTTTTTACACTTTTGCTAATACTATCACAGAGCCTAGCGGCCCCTGGGAATAAAGATAACCCGGATAGATGAAATAATAATAATAATACGAATTCATCCATGATTCCGACGCAAGGAATGATATAATTATTACATAAAAAGTAAGCTGGTGACAGTTTATCGGTCATTTATCTATCGGTCAAACATAAAAATTCATGGTTAATCCAAATTTAAAAAAAAAATATTCCTCTAGAAAAGCATTAGCTATTTTGGCAGTTGGTGCATGATGTTCAGTGGTTTTAGGTTTTCAAGAAATACATCGTTATTTATTTTGCTACACACAGATACATCATATACACGCATACACCAAAATGTTCCGATCGCCTCTAGTTGAATCACATGGAATATGAAAAAGAAATTAATTGTAAAAAAAACACAATCGATTCATTCCTTCAAAATTAACTCCAACAACATCGTGCCTAGCTACTTTACACTCAATCGATAAATTCGAACATTAGAAAATATGGGAAACTTGGCGAACAAAAATTGAATCAAACCGAATCCCTGGGGAAAATCAAACAACCATGACGTTTTCAAATTATATTTCTGGGAAAGCAAACAATCCTGATTCTATACCAGCATTGATACACTAGACGAATGCGGATAAGATGATTAAGATTAGATGAAAGGTGATTATGGTTTTTGGGTTGAGGCAACTTATTCGACAGTTAGATTAGGTTATTACATCAACAAAATTGCAGGGTCATGGTCAGTTTTACACCGACAATCATTAGTCTTTATGATTCTATGTTCAATTTTCCACAGAATAGCTTAAAAGAAGAGCTTGGCATTGTATTGTCGATATTTGTCCCGATCTGATTTAAAGCGGTATTTACGAGTACTTATCAAACGAGATAAGACGATCATCATTGCCACCCACGTTTGTCTTGAAATGTGGCTGCGCATGTCCAGCTTCCGGGTAGCGACACGGACGTCCGGTTATAAAAATCTAACGATGTTCGACAGCCATCGCCAGTTATCCACAGGACGTACTGAGAGTCACTTTGGCCTATCAATCGCACACAACTACTGTGTTTGCACCATGGTTAAACGTACGAGTTAAATTTAATAAGTCTGATTAGTAACCTAGTCGGAACCATTTAGTTTCTGTTTAAGGAACTGTCATCAGTCTCTCAACGATGGAGTGGTTGCGTTTATTGACACTAGTACTGTTCGCGTCATTGGCATGTGGCACAGAATCGTGGCAAAAACCAGGATGCCACAAAGTAGGTTAGTGAGTTGTTAATAAGTCACTGAATCCATCGACGAATTTAATTATATGCGTTTTCCATTTTGTTTTCATCCATTAGGACATACGAGAAAGATTAGCATCCCAGATTGCGTGGAGTTTTCCATAACTACTAACGCGTGTCGAGGATTTTGTGAATCATTTGCTGTTCCGTCGGCTCCGTTTGCAATTGGGCAGCACAAACCAAGTCAACCAGTAACATCCGTCGGCCAGTGCTGTAACATAATGGAAACCGAAGACGTTAAAAGTGCGAGTTTTGTGTGTGAACGGTATTCGAAATTTAACGTTCAAATCGGCGACAAACTGTTCGTGTTATCACTGCAAAAAGGATTGACGGTTGGATGTTACGTCGGGATAAAGGAGCAGAATGTGATCAAGCTCATGACTGTTATTCTAATGTGTATTATTTTTGAAATTATTTACCTCTGAGCCACCCTTATGCATTAGTGTGATGACAATGTGCAATGTGTAAATTAAAAGTAATCTTTTCCCAAAGAGATACTTAAGGTCACTGTATATTAATGTACATTAGAAGATAGAATAAAATATATCTATATATTTACACTAGCAAATTAAGTGGTATTGAATTACTTGAAGGGGTCTCAGATTGCTCAGTCGGTAAGAATACGGTTTATCAAGCTGTGATTTCGGGATGAAATTTCGCACCCCTGTAGGCCCAAACTTAACAATATTGGAAGCGGTACGGCAACGGCAACGGTGGAATATCCCGATCTGAGTAAGCTTACTTGCCGCATTGAAAATTGATTAGATCCAAGCCTATTCCAAATCAGCAATTTTATCTATGAGTGTGATGTTTAAATTCTAATATCTACGTCGTAACAGCACTAGATACAGTAGAATAAATTAAATGAGTGGTGTATACCCGCTAAGAAAAAAGTACCCAGCGGAGCAGTTAAGTGTGGGAAGCCAAAGTTGGGAATAATTATGTTTACCTACCGTTGGGTACAAATTACTTAGTTTTTGTAGAATTTTACCTTGAGTAAAGTTATTTTACCCAACGGTAGGTTAACATGATTATACTCAACGTTGGTTTCCCACACTTAATTTCAACGCTGGGTATTTTTTTCTTAGCGGGTATACGATCATTAATATATATATATCGGTTTTTTAATATGTAGGGAAGATGTACCTATATTAATCTCATTGTTCCTATATTCATCCTACTTGAAATAACACGATATACACGTGACGCTTATTAGTTAATAATGTTTGTTGTGGTTATTTAACGTGAGCAAACATGATTAGAAAACGAAACCGATCCTTCAACTGCCCAATTGTTTGATTCATCGTAGGATGAATATAGGAACAATGACATTAATATGGGGGCAGTTTCCCTATTCGAAAATTTTATATTTTGCATTGGGCTAAAGCCCCATAGCCCAATGCAATATATCACTTTTCGTAGCTCCCCTCTGCATAAACGATTTCAAATTAGGAAGCCTTGTATCATCCCTTTTTTTTTTTTTTTTTTTTTTTCCATGCAAACCCAGTTTGTATGAGAATTACTATGGAAAACCTCAAATTTGTGATTGCATCGCTATAAAAACTTATTACATGAACTTGCAGTCATAGTAATCATCATAACGAATAGACAATTTACTTAGCACCAACTTTGAACATCATTACTTTTCGAATGTAGGGAATGTAGGGAACAAAAGTTGTTATTCATTGCAGTCGCTCGTATCTTATAATTAAGCTCAATCAAATGCTTAACAGGCAGCATTAATGTTTCTGGTACGTAGAATAGAGCACAAAAAGCATGGCTACATGAGTACATGGTACCTGCGCAATTCCACCGAAAATAGCAAATAGGATTGCCACGACCATCTCCGATTGGAATGAAACTTTGCACATTTATTAAGTGGAAGACGGCATTTGCATTTTTTTAAATTCATTTATTTGTACAGGCTTAATCGAATCATCTTTACAGAGCCAAAATTTCATTTTTATATACATCAGTTATCTTAGAACTAAAGTTAGGGGGATAGAACCGATTACTGGCGGTAGTCTCGAGGTTAATAGGAATAACAATTTAACGGATGTGAAGATAGATGGAAATTCAAGGTATGGTTTGCATATTCTAAATCACCTATTCATAACTCATTTATAAAGTCATGAGTTATAATTAGATGATTTAGACTTTTGATCTAAATTTGAAATGAACATATTCGAGAGAAAAAAAACACACAAACACAGATAAAAAAAACTAATAGTAAACATACAGTTTAAACAAACTACAATCTAAAGTTAATTTTTGTCCAAAACACATAAATGAGTTTCATAAGTTCATATTTTGAATCGGTACATTGGAGGGGGGGGGGGGGTGTCTACCTCGAGCCCACACAATGCCAAATAATGTGATCTACGTCCTGATTCACACACTGAGCTAACAAATCAAGAGGAATTCATTCGAATATCGTCTGGAAATTTTCCACAAGATACTATTGCACATTTCATACGATTCTCTAATGGAAAGAAGTTCATAGGACGATCGTATGAAAATTTTCCCCACCAAAAAAAAAAGTTGCAATCGGGATTCGAACCATAAACCTCGGGATACAGAGGCAAGACACGATCCTACGGGACTATACATGCTTGATAAAGTGTTGTCGATTGAAAGTGTATATGAGGCATGTTTTCCTCGACTAATGCAACAGTAATCATTTCATACGATTTCGTATGGAATGAGTCTTGAACCCTTGCTTTGTGGTTCATAGTTCCGATCATATGAAATTCGTACGGACAATTTCCTGCGTGCAGAGATTGCTGTCGCTCAGCCTAACACGGTATAAATGAGCGTTCAAAGAATGAGGCGAGACAGCACACGAAGGACATGAGGCGAGACAGCACACGAATGAAATCTCAACCCACGTCCCACCCAATCCGTGGGCGGCCGCGTCTTCAGTTCCGTGAAGTACCTTCCGGAACACGGAATGGTGCTCCTTCTCCAGCCAAATCAAAATCAGACTCGTCACTTGACAGAGGAGTAAAGGCATTCGTATTCACATTGGGTGAGGGAGAGGCTTTTCTTTCACCATTTCTGCGAAAGATTGCCTGGAACGTTGTTCCAGAAACGACAGGAAAGCATGAGGAGGAGTTCCCTTGCAGAAAGCACATTTTTTGAAGCTATCTTCACAGGCGCCAGCCTTGAAATTTCTTCCCGCAATTCCAGCAGCGTGCCTTATTGACGCAACAGGAGGTCGTATGTCCCATCTGCTTGGATTTTTGGCAGATCATGACCCGAGGCTTCCTTCTTCAGATAACAAAAACTCAACCACAACTGTGGTGCAAACACTATCGAGAAAAATCTGGTTTTAGGAACGAACTTGTGCACTGGGAAATAACATTTGCCATTGATAAAATGAAATTATGCTACAATAACTTTCATAAGGGCATATTTTTCGAATTATTTTATTCAAAAATTCCTAACTTTGTAATGCTATTTTAAGCGATATTTTTAACAAATTATTTTCTGCACATAATGTTTCTAAACCCAGCCGTTCTCAAGTTATTACAAATTTAAGAAAATAAGCAACTATATCTTTACATTTTGGCCATTTTAGAAAATTAGTCTCGATATCCAGCAATAATATGTACATAAGAAAATTGGTCATGAAAAAACAAACATTTCATTGTCAAACACGGGGGCTATAAGACTTACCTTTTTTCTTCATAAAAAATAAAGTTGATATACACGGCGAAATAAAAATAGCACCACCCTGCTTTTTACGGATACAAATTTCGTCCATTTGAATTAAAAATATCGCTCAACTTGAAACATGAGAATTATTTCAAGCAAATAGAAAGCATGTTTCGAACGAATATAACAGTTTTTGAAACAAATTCAAGGCATGTTAATTTCAACAATACATTCATTGGGTAGGTGAATTTGAGCGTGTACTTCCTTCTCCAGAACGTGAGGCCGAAGCAAAGTTTCCACAATCGCAACATGAGCCAATCGTCACATTTATTGGTAGGTTATTTGCTCGATTCCAGTAGTGAAACTTTGAACAAACTTCTCGAACGTGGACCTTTTAACATTCAAGCCAAATTCAGAATTAAGATAACCAAGATTCATTGAATAAATAAAACAAATTTAAAACGCAACCAGGAAAATCCCGAATTTGATACCTTATTCTTTTCTTTAATTTCTAATTTCTTATTCTTATCATTAATATGTTTAAAATAAGCATAATATGATTTTTATTTCAAACATTGATGTTACTTGGTTTTAATCATAGAATATGTTTGAAATAAAGCAAATTTATGTTTGCGGCCAGAATAAACTAAGTTTATGTTTGCACTTACCTGGAATATGTTTGTTATGACGGTATTTTTTCCTGCGTGTTCAGATCCGGAGAACAAGCTGGCCAGTCAAGAACCTCAATGTTTTTTTTGTCAGAAAACCACGCTTTAGTCAGTCTTGAGTTGTGAATGGCTGCATTATCTTGCTGAAAAACAAAGTGACTCGCCGTGTTCAATCAAACTTATCTCGAGCATCCCACGAAATCTTCGGACTTCATTTTAGTGGAAATTCACACCAACGGAACCTTTCCTCGGAAGGAAAAGGCACCCCAGACCATCAGTGTTCCACCACCAAAATTCCTGGTCATTTTCACATCCGGGTCCTTGCGCAAGTCGTGCCAGTAACCGGACCGTCAAGATTAAACTTCTTTTCATCCGAAAATAGCACGTTTTTCCTTTCATCGGTCCTGGAAATGTACTTTTTTTGCAAATTTGAAACTATTTAGTCTATGACGTTCTGTGAGGTTGGGTTTTCCCAGCCTTTACGTCACTCCAAGTTCTCGCTACTTGACAGAATTTTTTGACTACGACGTGTGGTAATCGGAAGCTCCATCTCCACGCGGATTTGCGATGCTGTTCTTTTCTGGTTCATTTCGATTCTACAAATTCTCCGGGTATCCTTCGCTGTAAGCTAACTATTCCTTCCACGTTTCTCTATGCGGCCATTTTTATCACCATTTTTCAAGAAGTTTCCGATAACAGTGTGTGATCGGAAAATTTTCCGACCGATATCTCTATTAGATACATGCATCATGGTACGCCTTGATTTTCACTTTCTCCTTAGATGCTTTGATGGACCCATGGTCGATAATTTGTAGGGAAAAACTACAAGGTACAGCCCAATGGGGTTGTGCGCAAAGGTGACGTAGGACTACGCAGCAATCTAGTTCCCATACACGTCAGGGCCATCCGCTAATTGATTTAAGTCAGTCCTGAAAAGGGCCATGACAATTCTATTGTACACTCTCTAGAAAGCATTTGGTGGCTCTTAATTATGATACGGCCCCGGTTGTATTTTCTACGATGGTTGAGAAGGCCACTATCTCTAACGCGTAGAAGATAGTTATGGATCTGTTGGTTCATTAGTTGTTCAACGCGCTTTGCCATTTACTCCGGGACGCGGCGTTTAAAGCAATGCCATGTTCAGCCGGGGCGCGGTAATGGAAATTTCAAACAGCACAAGAGAAAAAATTGATCCAAACGAACTCTCCAGTTGGAAAACTAATTTGGTCGTCCTGAACGGATTTAGTTGTTCGCGATTGAACTTGGGCTTTCTCTCTTGGTTCATCTCACGGGATGATTGATTCTTGACTCGTTGTCACGGGCGGCTTTTTCCCGCCAACTCGTAGGCTTCAGCAGCCATGTTTCTCGCAGCGAGGTTGACGGGAGCATCGGCAACAACAACCAATCGCACCAACGTCTCTCTGGGCAACGACTGCTCGCCGCCGCAAACTGTGATCCTACAGCCACTGCACAGCTTAACGACTGTCGTAAGACCCGATAAAAATGTTCAACTAAAAGCTGTTAGGTAAAAGCATCGGATGCTAGTGTACGAAAGAAGGCGGTACCAACGAAGGCAATGTGTTACAAATAGCATCAAAGGGGACGAGCTTCAATTATTGCGCCACAATAATTAGTTTTAATTATTACACGCAAGACGGATGATTTTCTTAGCCGAACCTTTCCTAATTTGCTTGCCACCGCCAGCAACTAATCCGCTCTCCATAGCTAGGAACTACAACGAACTCAACCACATGGTCGGTCTGAAGTGACGCAGTTCGGCTCGAATTCCGTTCGTTGATTGTTCAACATTCTCTCTTATCGCCTACCTGGGATAAAATTCGTGGGGACATTGCGGTCTCCTGTCGCCGCTGGCATTTTGTTCGTTCGAAAATATCTGTTGTGACATCGGAGTAGAAAATTTTAAGCAAATAGAGCTCGCTCTTCTGATGGCAAACTAATTTGGTCGTCCTGAAAAGCACGGATTTAGTTGACGGGGAGAAACAGTTCGCGATTGAACTTGGACTTTCTTTCTTGGTACATCTCATCTTCATTGCGGGTGGCCATCTGCAGGTGACGTGGGATGATTGATTCTTGTTTCGTTGTCACGGGCGGTTTTTCCACACCAACTAGTAGGCTTCAGCAGCCATCTTTCTCGCAGCGCGGTTGAGCTAGCGCATCGGCAACAACAGCCAACTGCACCAACGCCTCTCTGGGCAGCGACTGCTCGTCCAGCCACTACAAGTGTTTTCACTCTGCGACAAAAAAAAAAAAAAAAAAAAAAAAAAAAAAAAAAAAAAAAAAAAAAAAAATGCGAGAAATAACCTGGAAAGCTAAATCAGAATGCGGGAAGGTGCACCGGATTCTCGCTTCCATGGCTGCTGGGGAGCCGTTTCTTACTGTAGCTAATGGGAAGTCTGTGCGCGGAAAGTGATACTGTGTATTTAGTGGTGCCACTTCCTATCCCAAATTGATAACTTATGAGATATCTATTTTCTCTTTGCGCGTTAATTTTATTAGTTGCATGTTAAAAATTAATGGCGTTTGAAATAACTTGTAAATCGAAGCGTAGAAAATGTTCCGATCGATTGGTGCAAACGTTTTGGAAATCAATCGTGGAATGAATTAGTTATTAACGTTCAAAACCTATATATTTTTCGTGACGCTCCAAATTTTTCCAATTCGAACGTGTACCCCAGTATTGAAAACACAGACGTAGTCCTACGTCAAAATAATCAAAGATCACTACCATTTGAAAAGACTTAGACTCTGAAAGAACTTTGTTCAAGGATGGTGAATGATGATCTTCAACGAGTTGCAGATTGGTCGCGACGGAATGAACTTCACGTAAATCCAGCTAAGAGTAAGGCGATGTTCATCACAAGTCGACGTCGCAGAGGTGGAGATTTTGTTCAACCTACACCTGGAATTATAATGGACAGTCAAAGTATCGAATGGTCAGAATGTGCCAGCAATCTAGGATTCATCTTTCAAAGTGATCTGCAGTGGGATGGTTTAATTTGCAAAACAGTGTGGAAAAGATCTATACTTTGGCTTCGCACGCTGTATTTCAAGCAATCAATTTTGACCTTAGCGATTTGAAATTGTTTCACTGTTGTAGAACCCCTAGGTTCGAAGTTTACCTTGCAGTCTTCACCCTTTTGGCGTCGTTCTTGCGCTTTTCAGTACCTTCCGGTACTAGTATCTTGGTTGTTGTTTTGATTCACTATGTTATTTTGACACAACATTTGAGAATGTGTTGGTGTGAGCTACGTTGTTAAGGGCGAATCATTGAGCTTGGGACCGAGCTTGGGACGGATGTGCTAGTACTGACTGAGCCAAGAAAAATATCGTATTTGTTCGGGACCTACTGGTGGTGGGGTTAGTCTATGGTATTTCTGTGCCTATTCAGCGCCGACTGGCACAAAACTTGAATTGTTTAAATCATTGATCCTGCCGCATTTCTTATTCGGTGATGTTCTCCATATCCGCCCCAGTGCAAGCTCCTTCGATCGGCTACGTGTGGCACTGAACTGCTGTGTCAGATATGTCTACGGATTGAGCCGTTATGATCACGTGAGTCTCCTGCAACAGAACCTCATTGGATGCTCCCCCTACAAAACTTCTACGCACATCGATCTTGCGTTTTCATGAGGAACTTGTTGATAACGCAGACTCCAGTGATACTTCATCGCATACTTATCAAAACTCGAGGACGCCGCTTGCTGAACCTATTGATACCAGCCAACAACACGGTAAGTTACGCCAGTTCATTGTTCGTTCGAGGTGTGATAAACTGGAACTCATTACCACCCGCAGTGAAGCTTTCTTCTTCAGAAGTAATTTTCCAGAGTGGCTGCATCAATTTTTGGACCCGAATAAATCGAATAATTTTTATAAATTTGAGATTGTTAGATTAGTCAAAATTGTTTTAGTTAGAATAAGTATCAGTTGAAAACCGGAGGTAGCAATTTTAAAAGATATATGTCTTACGCTGCTGGACTTCAAATAAATAAAATAAATAAATAAATTTTTTTTTTTTTTAAATTCAACCGAGTACGGTATTATTTTCTAATGTGTATAATTTACTGAAGGAGTACGTTTGGTTTTTGGTTATTTTTTATGTAAAGTGGATTTACCAACGTTATCGTTATTTTTTTTCTAAATTTCATTTCAAAATTTTGAAAAATGAGAGCGTTACGCTAGAGTGAAAGGTTTTTGAACGCTAATAACTCTCGTTCAACTGAACATAATGACTGCATTCATACCCCATTTGATCTGAAAAACCTACAAATTTTTTGCATTGATATTACAATTAAGTGCTATTAGTATAAGTAGTTAACAGGTTGAAAATATGTTTTCCCAATCCGGGTCCTCAAAACGGGTAACAAATGGTTCAAATTGTCTTCTTCTTTTTATTTCATTTAATTTCATTCCATGGTGAATAGAATAGCCACACCCCTCAGCTGCAAAATTATTTTGCTTTGTTTCCGGTGTTGGATTTTATAACTGAGGCTCGTCCTCTCTTTAGAATTTTGCTTCGTACTGTATTTTCGTGCCTCTCTTCCTTCAGGGTATGTTATCAACGCTAGTATATAGCACGTGAAATAAACCGAAATACTTTCATTTTCTGGACCAATGACCCCTAGGGTTAAAGTCCCGTAAAAACAATAAAGAAGAAGAAGAAGAAATGGATTTCAGTTTTCGACACGAGCTCTCAGCTGGTGATTCGGACCGGACTTTGTCCACCCACCACAGTCCGCCGGGTTGTGCTATGTGGAAACAGAGTCATGCCAAAGACAGGCAAATCGGACAGCTACCGGTTCCCATGTCTAACATTTCGGGCCACTGAAAACTGTCCATTTGTCCCTTATGAAATCATTTTTCTTCGTCTCGCATGCTAAATACTAGCGTTGAATACTTGACCCTGCTATGAGGATCACGAAAAAGCAGTATGCAGCAAAATTCATAAGAATTCCAGTCCAGAAAACCAGTCATTCTGTTCACGCTGCCGCCGGCAATGTACCTTGGAAAATCAAACACTCAGCCTAGTTGATGTGGATTCAGAATCAATCTCGAACGCGGCATTACACCTTGAAACATCGCTTCAGCTCCGACCCGATGGGGTTCCGTCGGTTTTTCTGAAACAGAACATCGCTTGTCTTCTGTATCCACTTCATCAGATATTCCAGATGTCCTTTTCTAGCGGTATATCCCCTTATTGCTGGAAAAATGGCGGACATGTTTCCGGTATAGCAAGCGGGACGTGAACAACTACCGTGATCGTCAACTACCGAACTATCGTTAAGTACTGTATCGAAGCTTTTGAACTGGTCGTTAAGAACTCACTTTTTACACATTGCAAGCAGTTGTTAAGTGACGACCAGCACGGATTTTCACCAGGGCGTTCCACAACTACAAACCGTCGTACATCACTGATGGTATGATCGCTCGATGCCAAACGGACGTGATCTACACAAATTTAACGGCAGCTTTCGACAAGTTGAATAATGATATCGCGATCGCTAAACTTGACAGACTAGGAGTTGGTAATCTTTTAAGATGGTTTCAATCATATCTCACAGGGCGTTAATTGACAGTTGCCTTGGGTGACCTTCGTTCAAGAAGTTTCTGCGCCACGTCCGGAATACCGCAGGGTAGCCATCTGGGACCGTTGATATTTATTTTATACTTCAACGACGTACACTATGTTATCGGAGGGCCCCGCCTGTCGTTTGCTGATGACCTGAAAATCTTTATGCGAATCTGTTCAACCGCCAATTGCCATTTCCTCCAACCGCAGGTTGATGCCTTTGCTGATTGGTGTACTCTAAATCGGTTGACCACCCGGCCAAGTGCTCAGTGATAACCTGCTCACGTCAGAAACAACCAATTCTGTTCAACTACCATCTTCTCGGTACGACCATCGAACGAACGCAGTGCGTTAAAGACCTAGGTGTTCATCTGGATTCGAAACTGACGTACACGCAACATTTATCGTATGTTGTTGACAAAGCTTCAAGGACACTCGGTTTTATATTCAAGGTTGCGAAGAACTTCAGCGACATTCACTGCCTAAAATCGCTCTATTATTCTCTCGTTCGTTCACACACCAAGTTCCCAAAATTTTGTTCGGTACTTTTTTTCGCTGCTGAATTCGGTATGTAAAATCGAAATTTCACCGAACATTTTGTAAAATATGACATTCCAGCAATCAAACATACTGATTTTCTGTAATTTACAGAAAATTACCGAACATTGTAGAGGAAAACAACCGATCGAAACTGTAAAACGCTGCAGCTCCGCAATACTGTAAAACAAATGACGAATGTACTGTATATTTAATCTTTTGCAGAATAAACTGTAAAAAAAAGTACCGAACAGATTGTAAATTTATTCCATGCTGTCAAACTTGACATTTTAAAGTTGCTTGTTGGCCATTACTGTTGAGTTTCACGGTGCGACCAAAAGTAAGTGCCAGAAATGGAGGTTTTAAAAAATCGAGCTCTCCCATTGCATTCAAAAAGGTAACCCAAGCGATAGTATGTCCAACAGTATATCTGATTACCCTTGTTTCTTATTCACACATATGTATATTACAGGATTTTTTGAGAACGCGTTGGCACTAATACGCCACAAAATCCGAGCTGTGATGCTAAACGGCTAATACAAGAAATGATATGAATAAACACCAATGGACCTCAAATGAATGCAAAAAATATTTGAGTTTATCACATTAATTATCTTAAATGTAAAAATAAAGAATGAAATTCAATAAAAAACCCCTTTACGAACAAACCTATAAATTCAGCTGAGAAACTGTAAATTTTTTACATTATTTTCGGTGAAAATTTGACAGTGCGCGTTACCAGCTAAATTTACAGAACGTTTCGGTATATTTTGACAGCTCAGTAGCTAAGTTAAATTTACTGAACGTGCTGTAAAAACTTTAAAACTACTGAATCGATTACCGAATATTCAGCTGTTTCATATTCGGTAAAAAATTACAGTATACTGTAAAAATCGAGGATGTACGTCAGAAAGGTAAGATTTAATGTATTAACTATAATACAAGCCATTTTTAAGCGTGTTTCTCTTCTGCAGGATAAATCACACTTCGTGAATAAATTTACGGAGCATTGTTTTAGAGGACGACGGATCATCCATTTTAGAAGATAAAGTAGTTGAAATATTGTCATCGGATTTGTTTATTACCATGCTTTTAGACAATCCCGAAAAATGGTCTCCATAAATTGATAAACATATCACACAGTTAGCGATGAAGCTCATTGTAATGTTATCTATTATATCTATTTTTATTATCCATTGTCAATTATAAATTGTTTGTAGAATAATAAACCAACCTTTTGATTTCCGCTGAAACTTTTTTTTATCATTGAATAATAACCGAACATTTCATTTACTCTATAATTTTGGCATTGTTCCATTGCATGATTCACGTTGTCTCGATGAATTACGTTGTCTCGTTTTCATCAATCAAATTACATCGCTAAACAGTGCATCATTTTATTGTGTACATCGAGACAATCTAACATTATGTCAGAACCGATGTGGAATGACCAATGTGCATCTGATTCTGTGTAATACTCAACAAGTTTTCTTGCTGCGTAGTAACCGAAATTCGGGATTGACTCGCAAAAATAAACCCGAAAACAGTATAGGGAACGTCCATTAATTATGTCACGTAAAAAGTGACTTTTTTGAATTTCATTTTTTTTTTTTTTTTTTTTTTTTCTCTCCTTGTCACGTTTTTTGTATGGGCCTTCAATTTTTTTTGTGTATGGATTGTCACGTAAACACCCCCCCCCCCCTTACTGCGTTCCAGGGTACTTAATGGACCTTCCCTTATATAAACGAGTTATTCGGTTTCTTGTTGGTGATCGATGTGGCTCAGTAGAAAAATTGAATCGAGTTCGGTGTTATTTTCTAAGTGTGTAGCAAAAACAGGATTCAGGAGAATGCAAACGTTTTACACCACTGTTAAATTTGCACCCGTATGCTATTTTTAAAGACTAGCGAAGTAAATCTATCTTGTCCCCTTTTGTGTGACGATTTATAGCAGTATGGAAATACAATTTAGGAACGAAAAGAATTTGAACCCTTCAGTGAAATACGAAATGGGATAGCACTACTCTATATGTACATACCTAGACAATTTTACAGTATAAGTTGAAATTTTTTACCGAACTTTCAACAGCTGAACAGTTCGGTAATCCGATTTACCGGATTTCGTGAAGTTTTAAGGTATTCCGGTAAAAAAATTACCGGAACTTGTCAAATTACCGACATCTGTTAAATCGGATTACCAAACGTTCAGCTGTTGAAAGTTCGGTAAAAAATTACCGAATACTGTAAAATTTTCTAAGGTGTGTAATATAATCAGTCTATATTTTAAAGCGAGAGGGGGTGTAACATATCAAGTAACAATTTTGATTTTAGATCTTGAGGACTGCACGAATTTTATTTACAATGTATATACACATAAAAATCACATAAACACCCTAGGCTAAGATCATCCATGTTTTGCTCGACTATTACCAGTGTTAACTCTAACTACTCCTCGTTAAGACCTCCCCCCTTTCTCGAAGCTGAAACTCTTCTCACCACCCCCTCCTCGCGAGAGTTAAGTATGATCGGTGCATCGTTTCTCTGTTTCAAAAAATTCTTCACCAAACACATGAAGCACCGTAATGCATGCACATATGTATGGAATAACAAAGGTGCACGAACAAGACCGGACGTGTAGTTTTGAAAACATTTGCTTCATATGAAAAATAGTGTTTGCAAAATTTAAAACTTTTACCTTTAACTTGTTTTATTATCATGTTAATCTCACGTTCAAAGCTTTGTATAAATGAACAAAATAATCCTCACTAAGATTCAGTGCGTCGATATCAAGCATTACGATGAGGTTACGTATTGTCGTTAGCATAGTTGCTATGTGTGCCATCTCATCAGATGCCACCAGATCACCAGATTTGAAAAGCGTAGATGAAGCAGTCGAAGAATGCGGTAAACTATGGAACGTATCTACGGAAAGCTTTCAAGAATTCGCCCGAACCGGATGTGGGAACTCAACCGAGTTGAAGGAGCTGATCAGGTGTGCGAGTATCAAGTGTGGGTGGTGTAACGTTACAGCACAAGATGTTATATATCGCGTGCTATTGAACCACTTCAATCCAGATTCAAACGATCCATGTAATCTTAATCGCACGGAAAGATGCATGAAGAGTGCATTGAAGGATATACCGATGACAAACGTAGTCGAACGAGCGTTTGTTTCCTATCTTTGCTATTACCAACACTTTGGAACTCTGAACCGATCTGTTCAGTACATTCCAGCACCGGAACTTCGAAAGTAACAAGTAGCAATGGATGTGTATATGATATATGATGTGTCGGTTGAAACACTGAAAGACTTTAGCGATGGAGTCTTCAAGGAGGGAGCTTATGAGTGTCTATTGAGAACGTTTCTAATCAGAAGTAACCTCTACACCGATAAAGAGGGGCCCAATGTGAAAAGATTGTATAACGAGGATGGGTACGAAAGTTATCTTACCCCGGCGACAGCGTTGTGTATTGAAGAAGAACGAAAAAGGTGTCCTGACGATAAATGCGAATTGGTTCAATCTACTTTGAAAAACTGTTTGCCTCCAGTTCACGACTGGGTCGTCAGAGTTTTCAAGGACGCGTCGAATACTGTGTTGCAGCAAAAGAGCTAGCTCTGTAAAAAAAACATTTGTCCGTTTGTCTTATTCAATAAACCAGCTACTATCTAATGAGTAAATAAATTTTATGCAGGGTAGTTTGAGGTGACCCTAAAAAGAAAAAAAAAATGTCTTTTAGCTGTTAATGTCACAAAAGTGTTGTCATAGTTTTTTCGATGCTGAATTTTTTGTTTGAAATTGAAATTAACAGTGTTTGTAGTAATATGGACAAGTATATATTAAACAATGCTGTTCGATCGCAAACAGCACACGGCGTTCTTGCTGTTGTATGGATAGCACCAAACACTTGTCCCCCCAGAAGTGTGTATTGTTTCTACCCTTCGAGAGTATAGACTTTCAAGTAATAGACCGGCCAACGTGAATCTGGCACAGTTGATGTATCCAAAACAACTGTCAAATCGTATGGAAAATGTTCGTTTTGGATACAACATGGCGGCACGTTGGCAGGTCTATAACTTGAGTGTCTATATTCGAGAGCGGCTAGCAAGCAAACAGCCTGATGCTATTTTTGTATTGATTTTTTTTTTTAGTTTTTGGCGTATTTTATTGAAAAATACTTTCGTTATTACTACCTGATCCTGCATATCCTCAATATGTAGGCTGGAGTCGCATAGTTCACACAAGCCTGTACATCACCAGGAGAGTCGATTTGTCGTTTCCACCCCGAACGAATAGATACGAGCCCCTTAACAAAAAGACATGAACATTCGCCCGCCGAAGTAGATATTTGTAAAGGATGCGGTGCAGCGCAACTGACTCGTTTCGAGTATGACGAACTTAAACGAACAGGCCGGAACCCATGTCGTCGTCTTTCTTTTTCTAACTGGCAGCGGCGGCCGGGGCAGCAGCAGGAGCCGAAGTAGCTGGGACAGCAACGGCTATAAAAATACTCGGATCCTTGATGAACTCCTTGACAGTTTCGGCTTCCTTGAATTCAACCTTGGTGACAGCAGCGATGGCCAACCGGTTGCGGCATACTAGCGTATGGCGATGCTGTGTGGTGCGGAAGCCAATGTTGGATATCTAATCTCGAGCGAAACGGCAGCCTAATTGGCGTCTACAGCCTGGAACTTGGCGCGGAGGTCTTCCGGGTTGATGTCCAGAATTTCCGGGGAGAAGATCGAACCCGAATCGTACACCTGCTCGATTTGCAGACCTTACGAGAGCGGAGAGATGTTCAACATGTTGAGAAGGGTGGCTTCGGATGCACCCAATTTGTCACCTGGCTTTAGATTGGGATAGACAGAGCCTGGATGAAAGAAGTCTTCTCGGGGCCAACACTGGTGTTCTGGGCCGGAATAACGACTTCCAGTGGGGCGATGGCACCAGCACGAGCCGGGGCACGAACCTTACTTTCCATCAGCTTGTCGCGAACATCCACCAGATCACCCTTGGTGAAGGAAAAAAAAAAAAACAAGGGTGAGTTCTGGTCAAGATGATCAAGGATGGCCTTGCGCATCATGGTGTTCCTACCCATCAGGATGACGACGGCGAGATACGGAGGGTCTGCATCTGGCGCGATCAGAAGAGCATGTCGGCACCAACGATGAACCACTTGGGGTACTCATCGAGAAGTTGCACGATCTTTACGAAATAACCAGCTTTCCAGCTTACTTTGTTCTCCCTACCCATCTTGCGTGCTAGGTTTTCACTTTAAAGAAAGAGAGAAAGGAGGAGTGGTTCTTTAAAGAAGGAGGGAGAAATTTAAGAACAAAGCAAAGACAATTCGCTTCCTGGCACGGTGCCTCAATTAGATGTAACTGGCACGGTGCCTCTCGGTGGTAATAAATCACATAGACTAACTCTAAGACCAGTAGGTCCCGAACAAATACGATTTTTTTCTTGGCTCAGTCAGTACTAGCACATCGGTCCCAAGCTCGGTCCCAAGCTAGGTCCCAAGCTTAATAATGCGCCCCTTATAATGAACTCACACGAACACACTCTCAAATATTCTGTCAAAATAACACAGCAAATCAAAACAAAGGCGCAAATATGTATAGTTAGGTGCTGGCTTCAAGGTGTACTTCGGACCAAGGGGTTCTACAACAGTGAACCAATTTCAA
Source organism: Aedes koreicus (assembly GCA_024533555.2). NCBI lineage: Eukaryota > Metazoa > Arthropoda > Insecta > Diptera > Culicidae > Aedes > Aedes koreicus. Next base: position 366,194 of record JAHHFK020003530.1, read on the forward strand.
ATCGCTAGTTGCATATTGATTGTTGTAATTGTTGCAAGGTGCAGACTGTAATACTTCGGACCTAGGGGTTCTACAACAGTCAAGGCAAATCGCTTTGCTTGATAATAGTATCAGGCTGTTTGCTTGCTAGCCCCTCTCGAAAGGTAGAAAAAATACACGTTTCTGGGGGAACGCGTGTTTGGTGCTATCCACACACCAGCAATAACGCCGTGTGCTGTTTGAGATCGAACAAATGCATTTTTAGATTCAATGCAAGATAATTACATTTAGGAGAGAGAATTAAATAAATTACGAACATAAAAATAATGATTCTTTTTCAAGGGGTCGGTCAATCTGATCAATTTAAAATCTTCAAAAGATTTCAAATCTTTTACAAAGGTCGGGCCACTGATCGGGCAATCTTGGTAAAACAACTACACATTTTTTTTAGTGTTTCAAAATTGTAAATAAAATTGAAAAAAAAGCAAAAAAAATCACAACAGACTCAAGTTTTTCGATCTCTGTACGATTAAAATTAATGTATAAATATATTTCTGAATTCCAATGGTGTATAAATATTATGTTATATAGCTGCTAGGTATGAAACATTACTAAGTATGATTTATTTTTTAAGCTATGACCCGGAACTGGATAATGGATCTTGATTCAATGAATGCATTCAAAACCACTGGATGTTGACATTGCTCGAGTGAACAGGTTACTGCACGCCATTGGAGGATTCGAAGGCAAGGAAAGACTACCAACTTCCATCATACATCTGACTTCATCACAGTTCAAATATAAAAATATAACGACAAACAATAAGAAAATAGTGCTAAATTCTATTATGCTAGCTCCAGTGACCTGAAGGAAAGCGGGTAAAAATGACTTTAGATCTTGCTTTGAATTAAATCTTAAAAATGCGTGCGCTTAAAATTGTTACACAGTCTGTATAAGACTGAACGTAAAATGAGTCTAACTTGTAAACAAACGATCGTTATTAAACAAGTTTGTTGATATTTTGAAACACTGAAATAAAACAACAGTCTGTGTCAAACTGTTGTAAAAGATTTTAAATCTTGATAAGATAATCTGATCTTTTTCAAAGATCGGAATGAAAAATGGGAGATCTGACCAAATGATCAGGAAGTCCGACCCCTTGTTCTTTTTATATTTTTTATCATACCCCATGGTTCATGTTCTGCACGCAAAAAAATACGTAGTTATACCAATCCAAACAGGAACTAAACTAAACGCATTGTTATTTGGTTCATGATTACGTGATTCAGTTCACGGTGTATTTTTGCCTGTTCTGATATTCTTGACTGCAGTTCACGGATCTGGGCACGGTTTTTTTTCCGTGCATTGAATTCTAATCTAATCTAACACAAACGCAGCCAGTACGAGAAAGGATCCTGGAAAAAATCAGGGAAATAATTGGGTTAGATGATGCCCAATTATTTCCTGATTTTTTGTCAATATTGATAATTGCAGCATATCAAAGACATGATACAAGCGTCAAAGTGGCCAGGCCTACTGCGTTGCATTAACTGCAAAAGATGATTCTGTAGAATGAGTTGGATTCAAATGAATATATTTGAACCACAACGTATTTTGTGAATCTACAGGGGAGGAAGGATGCGTGGGAATGCCATACCATACGCTCCGAGGTAAGAAATAATAAAATAATATTTAAATAAATGATGAAAAATCCGAGTAATGAAAAAACAGGTAATGATAATGATGAAAATGTAATATCGGTATGCAATTTCATATAGAATAGTATGTAAAATATAATGAAAGGATATTATAATGTTAAACCATAATAACTACTTATCACACATTTTTATAGATTGTTGGAATTATTATCCTGTTGTAATTGTAGGAAAGACTTGCGTTTTCATTATTAAACTTAAAGCTTATACAATGTAGCATAGCCTCGAATCAATTATATTACAAAACCTGGGAATCCCAAAAACAATCTGAAATTATATGTCATATAAGGAATATTATATTTAAAACTTCGAGGTGCTCATTCGGTTTTTTACCATTTTAGTAATTGTGGATCTCATAGGCTCTACACTGACTTTAATTTTATTATGAATGAATTAAATAATGTGAGAACGACAGCTAAATAGTTGAACTTAGCTAAAATTGCAATAGGTGACTTAGCTAACTTAGCTGATCAACCTCTCATCGAAAGACTTCAGCCGTTGCAGTAAGATGAGTATTTGTATTCACAAGAATAGTCAGAGAACACAACATATGTCTGTACAAAATATATCCGACATCCACTGGTTGATCACTGAAATCATAAATTAGGTACGAATCAACATTTCAACAGTCCCTGAAGAAACTGAAAACAGAGCAGATCACTCCAATCATCAAAGCTAAAATTTCAATAAAATTATAAATGTTTATTGATCAATAAAATTATACGACATGTTCAAATATGAAAGGAAACGATTTTGTGTTTGTTGGGGATCATTCTACAAGATACGATTTCAAAAGTCCTCCTTATACCTAAATGTAACTAATAAAAGAAAGCATTCTTATGATTGAAGAGTCCAGTTTGATTTGTTCTGAACCAATTGGAATATCTAACACAATGCCACTAAACAATCATACTCAAATACAATCCCGCCCCGCCTACAAGCGCATGCCAGTCCATCACGGAAACAGCAGTTGAACTTCAGAAGTGCTACTTCAATACAAACGTTCTGCAGAAAGGCTGACAAAAAACAAATTCTACAGCTTCCACCGGACTGTTTTATTCTGAAACTCATTTCGAAGGTTAAATTAAGCGCTCCCAAAGATAAATGTTACCGGACTGTAAAGATGATCTGAAGGTAGTAGTAAATTTGACCAAAACGTGCTCAAACTGTACTAATGAAATGATAATGAAAAATATATAATGTGATTTCAAAGGTACATACACAATCACAGTCATTTGTGATCACACGACCTGTGGAGGCACCAAATAGGAACCTGTAAGGACCTCCCTCTCTCCAGGCTGTCAACTCACCATTTGAAGTTCCACCGGAAATGCTATAAAATCTCCAGAAAAAAATTGAAACCACTTAATTTTTGAATACTTCCACTCTCCACGAAAATCAAGCAAAACCTTCTTAGACCAACCACACCAATACGGTAATATTGGCAAATTGTTACCATGTTTGACAACTCGACACCACACCGGTGGTTGGTAACCGGGTTGGAAAATGACAATTTGCTCGCTCGGTGAGCAGCTGGTTCGTAAATTTGACAGCCTGACCCAACCGAGCCGAGCGGTTTCTTTTGAAGAAAAATAAGCAAAACAAGTTGAAACGTCAAAACAACGTCTTCATCTGGAAGACTATCCATTTTCAATTTGAGTGTTTCCGATTAGTTTTTAAAGTTTTATTGGCTAATTTCACGTTTATTGTGATATGTTGTGAAAAAATGATTGCATCAAAACCCCCGTGGAAGGAATTGGACACAACAAGGCAACGAAGTGCTTTGCAGGACTTAGCAGGATGTTTCTCAAGACAAACCAGAACGTTGAAAACCTGTACGGAAAGAGTATTCAAACTATAGTTATATATATATATACAATGCACGAAATATTTAGCGAAACGAAACCGGTGCGAGAATAAATTTGAGTCTTATTTTTGTATCCTTTTTATGAACGACCAGTGCGAAAGTGGGTGGCTTTATCAAAAAAGGAACGCTCTCTGTTATCAAAATATTACCCAGATTACGAATCCACTAGTGGGGATGGTCTTAGTAGATATTGGGCCATTAAAGAACCTGCCGCTCTTTGGAACACAACTATAAAGAAGCCAGCGGGTGGATAGTCATGAACAAAACGAATTTTTTTTTAGCTCACCAATTGCTACCCCACCTGGTCTCTCAAGCTTAATAGTTCCACTCTAAGATCATCGCTCCACACCAAATACACTCTCCAAATATTCTGTCAAAATGACATAGCGAATCAAAATAAAAACAAAAATACATTCAGTACCAAAAGGTACTGAAAAGCGCAAGAATACATGGCAAGGCGCAGACTGCAGATTATTACTTCGGAACTAGAGGTTCTACCAACAGTGAGCCAATTTCGAAATCCCCAGTTGCACATTGATTGTTGATAAACCTATGCTGTCCATAGCTTTTGCGGTACAATGCACGCCGCCTTGTGAAAAAATAAATGAATAAATAATTACAAAAGTACTACCAGTTAACAGAACCACTAAAAATAAATAAACACAAACTTTTCCTTTGTGTAGCGGCAAATACTATCGAACAAAAACAAGAACCACTGTAATGTTTCTTAAGAATTTCGTAGAGAAACCCCCGCTCACAGAATAGGTTCTCGAAAGGCGGAACTCTTAAGCAGGGTTTCCACCTGACCGCACATTGCCCGCAACTTGCCCCCTTCGCGTTGGTGTACAACAATCGAGTAGACTATCTGGTCTTTTAACTCCAACGCAAAAACGGTACATCCGGATACTGCACGGTCTAGCGATAAACCTACTCTAGTCCAGCTTAGATTGTCTCAATACGTGTGTATATACGAACGAGACGGAAAACAGGGAAAATAACCCGGCGTGCGGCAAAAACGAAAGGGTGAGTTATGTCAGTGACATAACTGCAAAGTTGACGTAGGACTGCTTGTTGATGTGAAGAAATTGATGTCATCGAATTGATAAATTTCTACTATATTTTATTCAGTCTATAGAACCATGAAACCCTATGCTATTGGTGTGTGAGGCTCCGGTTCTTCTTCCGCTATTGGTTCTCCACGAAAATTTATAGAAACTGCAGTTCGGCTCGAATTGACTGTTAATGATATTTTGTTTGTTAAATCAGCGCCAACATTAATTCGCCCTAATTTGCTTTTGTAAACAATGGCTTTCGTAGTCATTTGCTCTTGAACAAAAGGTCACAAATACAAATTAAGCACTCTTTAAGGAAGATCAGCTTTATTTCTATCCGCTGATATATTCAATTTGAAGGAATTGTATTCAACTTCCGATAAATTAGCAGACAAAGTGTTTGTTTACAAAAGCAGATTCGCCCTAATCAAATGTTGGCGCTAAAATGTCCAACGTGCTTGTAAGTGTGAAATGGATCCTGTGTTTACGGAGGGAACATGGTTCGCGATTGAAATGTTCTTATCAGTTTTCTTGGGCTGCAGGACAGCCTGAGTGTTTGGCGGCACGTGATACTACGATAAAAATAGGCATTTACACCGTCTTCAACTCGAGATTGTACAGACTGAAGATTGAACATACACCCAAAAGTTGAAAAGGTGGCAAAAAATGCAATTGCAGTTTTGCAATCATATCTTGAGAAATCCGCATGATTCAGAAAAGGCAATTTTGCCCATTTTGATCCACAAAGCGTTTTATGGTACAAATGAAGCCATGCAAGTGTGTGCAAGCGACTGGCAAGCAAAAATAGCTCGAAACAAATTTATCGCTGTAGGATCCTTATTCAATCATCACCAACATATCAATATACAATATGGATGAGTCGATATCACAAAATGCCGCAACGCTATTGGCCACTGTTGTATTGCCGCCGTCAAGTGTTCTATTTTTGTTCTCACTGATCATCGACAAAGCGTTTTATGAAATAAACAATGCCATGCAAGTTTGTTAGCGACAGGTTGCACATAGCTTGGTGGAAAATATGTCCATTTGCTTCATTGCTGTACCCTGAATTCCTCGCCAAGTGAACTAACTGTAGGGTTTCTATTCCCTATCTCTTAGTTTGTCAAAGTGGCTAAATGGTTGCCATCAAGAGCCGCGGCGCTGACGATCACGGTTCGTATCCTGATCTCGTAATTAGTATATTATATTTTGGTGAGCCATCTGACTTTCGGGACACTCATCTCTTACTCATCAACTAAATATCACTGCGCACAACCTCACGCACACGTTCAATTTTTCATTGCGAATTGCTGTTGCTATTTTGCCCACAACTTATGTTAGATTTTTCATCCAAGTTACGATCAATAGCAAGAATGGAACAAAATCAAGCGAAATTGTCTTACAATCTTACTTTCTTAGTTTGGGTGTAGAGCGAATTACGAACAACTTAACCTAACATCAAGTAGACCAGTTTGGACATTTTCGTTTTGCAAAAAGTTCCACTGGCTGGAGCGGGAATCGAACCCTCAACTTCATGACAACAACCGCTTGAACGACGGGCGACGCCACTAACCACTTGACCACGAAGATGATGTGGGCGATTGATTTGGCCATTTTCTCCGGGACGCGGCTGTTTCAGCAACGCCATGTTGAGCCGGTGCGTGGTAATGAACATTTCGATGAGCTCAAGAGAAATTTCAATCAAACATACTCTTTTGTTGGCTATTTGATTTGGTCGTCCTGAAAAGGACAAGATTTTGTTCGGTGACTTAGAGATGAATTACGTCGTAACGTTCGGCTACTCTTTCCTGATGAACCCGTCACCCACCTCCGCACCAGTCCGGAACCGGAAGCGTTTTATCGATCGTGCGATACCCTCTGTACAGTTCGATAATCCGTGTACCTGGTACTGACCGTTCCGGCCTATTTTTTTTTTGTTTACCATTACAACACCAAAAATTCTGGACTGTTATTGATTAATTGAATATATTAAACAAGGAAACTGATATTGGTTGTTATTCCGACCGTGACTGTGGGGTCTTTCCAGCATATGGTACAGTCAACAAAATACTACGAACCTTCAGAGTCGGCTGCATCTGATCCTCATCAAGAGAAGTTGTGTTCCACCTCTGAGATGGATACATGCATCACAATATGTTTTGCATGTGTATCGTCTTGGAATCATAATCCCTTATTACATCGAACTCTAGTGATTGTTTAGCGTGTAATCAGCACGTTTGAAATATTTATAGCTAGCCAGATGAAAGCTCTAATTCAACGTGCTTGCTAGTTTTAACCTGGCAAATAGAGATTTATAAATGGATATAATAAAAAAAATTTTTTTGGTTTTGGGGGGAGGCTCAAGAGAAATTTCAATCAAACATACTCTTTTGTTGGCAAATTCATTTGTTCGTCTTTAAAAGACCGGGTTTTAGTAGTTAACGGAGGGAACATGGTTCGCGATTGAAATTTTCTTCTCGGTCTTCTTGGGCAGCAGGACGGCCTGAGTGTTTAGCAGCACGTAATACTACGATAAAAATTGACATTTGCAACGTCTTCCACTCGAGATTGTACAGACTGAACATTGACCATAGAGCGAATTACAACGAACAACTTAACCTAACACCCAGTGGATTAGACTGGACATTTTCGTTTTGCAAAAAGTTCCACAGGCTGGAGCGGGAATCGAACCCTCACTTCATGGCAATGAACGACGGGTGACGCCGCTAACCACTTGACCACGAAGATGATGTGGGCGATTGATTTGGCCATTTTCTCCGGGACGCGGCTTTTTCAACGCCATATTGAGCCGGTGCGTGGTAATGAAAATTTCGATGAGCTCAAGAGAAATTTCTATCAAACATACTCTTTAGTTGGCAACTTGATTTGATCGTCCTGAAAAGGACGGATTTTAGTTGATAACATGGTTCGCGATTGAAATTTTCTTCAGTCTTCTTGGGCTGCAGGACACCACTCTGTGAAATGGTCACACCGGAGAAAAGTTTGTTCAGCTCCTCGTCGTTGCGGATGGCTAGCTGCAGGTGACGTGGATGATTCTTCTTGGTCTGGTCTTCTTGTGTTCACGGGCGGCGTTTTCTACCAACGTGCTCCGCAAACACGTCTGTCGCATACGGATGCACAGCGAGAACTGATGATTGGTCGGTCGTCCCCACATGTTTGATAATCGCTGGCACGGTAACTGTGGCAGTATGAACCAATCAGAGCGAGGCGCAAACATGATGTCATTTTCGACCAATAGCTTTGTGCGTTTAGACATTTTTCTTTTAAGTACATTTTAATTAGTTTAAACAAACGTTATGAATTAAGTTTGCAACAGGGATTCAGCTTTGATGTTCTACCTTGCGAATGAAATACTTATCGTAAAATTTCTGTGGGCCAGAGAGGAGATATTATCGTTCAAAGTCTCCAAACCCGCGTAACGCTTGCGATTTCAGAAATTTTAGAACGGCGCCCCTATACAGGAATAGAAAAGAGAGACGTAAGTCCTACGTCAAAAAAGTAATTTTCAACTATTGAAATTAACGCAAATATAAGGTGATGTCTTATAATGTCGATTTTTCAGAGTAAATTTACCAAATACACAGTACTTTCCTAGCACAGACTTCATATTTAAGTAACGAACGTCTTCTAGGCAGCCATTAATGTTATATATGGGGTACACCTTCGCATTTTGAATTAGTTTTTCGGTGGTCGTGGAGCTGTGCAGAGTAGGATCCGCAGTTGGACCGTAGCCGACAGCAGCACTGGTGAGCGGTCGTTGCCCAGAGAGGCGTTGGTCAAGTTGGCTTTTGATGCCGATGCTCCCGTCAACCTCGCTGCGAGAAACATGGCTGCTGAAGCCTATGAGTTTGCGGGAAATGCCGCCCGTGACAACAACGAGACAAGAATTATCCCACGTCACCCACAGATGACCACCCGCAACGACGAGGAACTGAACCAAGAATACCAAGAAAAAAGCCGCGAACCATGTTTCTCTTCCGTCAACTAAATCCGTCCTTTTCAGGTCGACGAAATCAATTTGTCAATTTAAGAATTGTTTGTTTGAATTTTTCTCTTGTGCTGTTTGAAATTTCCATTACCCGACTGAACATGGCATTGCTTTAAACGCCGCGTCCCGGAGTAAATGGAAAAGCGCGTTGAACAACCAACAAACCAACAGATCCATAAGTATCTTCTACGCATTAAAGATAGTGGCCCTCTCAACCATCGTAGAAAATACAACCGGGGAAAATAAAGAGCCACCAAATGCTTTCTAAAGAATGTACAATAGAATTTTCTTACATATTCACTTCCTAAAGCTGGCCGAACGTTCCATTAGCACTTTTTCGACCTAGACGTCTATCGGCAATAATAGACTTTGAATTCCCACAACAGACCACAATGCAATAAGGATAATGATCTCCAGGAGGTCGATCATATCAACAGAATGTGCTCGTATGGTGCATTCTCGCTCCACCACCTTGGAAGGCAAACATTTTCAGTAACAAAGTGCGGAAAAAGAAAACGTATAGCACCACATCTACCGGGTGCTGAAGCATTTAAACCCTTTTCCTTGGTCTTTTCCTACAAAGCGATAAGCATTATGAACAGCTTCGTCCATGATATTTCCGAGCGGATGGAAAGCGTTGCTTCCCGACTGATTTAAATCAATTGGGAATTAATTGGGAATTGCTGCGTAGTCCTACGTCACCTTTGCGCACAACCCCATTGGGCTGTACCTTGTAGTTTTTACCGTGCATTGAATTGAAATAAAAACTTCATGCTTTACAGAATTGAACGTCGTGTTTTATTGTTCTAACCCAAATGTTTTCTTAAACCAACTAAACAGAATTGTTAAAATAATAAACATTCATGAACTAATACAACAAAACAATTAAAACTTTATGCCTTATAGAACTGAAATTCGTGTTTTATTTATCAAATTAATTATTCATTGTGTTGTTGGGCTCACCGCCGAGATTACCTACAGAGAAATTTGAAGACACATTTTGGCAGGAAATCATGCCTACTATGGACTCCGGAGGTTGCTGTGGCCGAGTAAAATTCGCCGCCGCACGATGTTGACCATCTACAAGACGCTGATTAGAAAGGTGGTTCTTTAAGGTCATGAGACTTGGACTATGCTCACGGAAGGCTGAAATTTTATTGTTTAAATATTGTGTCGATGGTTGTCCGCTGGAAAATCAGTTGACCAAAAATGGATTTTTGCTCGTTAAACCTAAAGTCGGAAGTTGTGCGCTGTATAGCTCATCGTTATGCAATTCCAATGCCCTACTTCCGACGTTTAGTATAACGTACATGTCACGAGAAAAATCCGTTCTCGGTCAACTGATTTTCCAGTTATCTGGAACGAGAATAACTCGTTGAGAATCTATATATAAATCTACAAATAAAAAAATATTATGTTTAAACTTACATTAGAAGAACTATCGGAGGCAGAGACAGTAACTTGCCATGTCGTCAGCAGAGAAACTGAGAAACTTTTGAATAATAATAAAAATAATAAGAATAAGAATATGGCTTCCCGGTAGGCTGACAGTATGAAATATGCGCTCAAAAAATTATTTAATTAAAACAATAAATTAACCGTTTGAATTTAAAAATAAATATGATTGTTATACCGTGAAGTACACATATTCTGCGCACCTAATGCGCTAATTTTGCGCATTTTAAAACATTCCAAACTAATGTTTAGTTGAATATTCTTTGAATTTAATTCTACATGTAAATAGATGATGTCCTCTTGTGTATGGGATAAAATCTAAAGTTTGACAATCTTGCAATTAACTGCAAAATTTTGGCAAAATGCGCATAATTAGGCGCTGCGCAGAATTAGGGTACTTCACGGTAGATCAAATATTAATTAACATTGAATAAATATATTTCAATTTTGTAATTAGCAATAGAGAACCTCATTAGCTAGTTGTATCTCACACCAGAACACTATTTTACAACTCATTATGATTGGGCCAAACGAGTGATAGCTAGGGAGAATCTCAGGCAGCATCACTTCCATCGATGGGACCAGTGACAAATCCCAAAATTCTGCATCTGTTGATGGATGTCTACTGCCCTCGTCAACAATCTAGCGTTTGTTTATTTTTATTTTTTTTAATAATTATTTATTTGTACAGGCTCAATTGAATCAACTTTACAGAGCCAAATTTTCAAATTTTTATACATCATTTATCTTAAAACTAAAGTTAGGAGGATAGAGCCGATTACTCGCGGCCGTCTCGAGGTTAATAGGAATTACAAATAACGGATGGGAAAGAGGGTGGGAATTTAAAGTATGGTTTACATAACACATTAAATTTAAATTGAAAATTATCGAAACACTTATAACTATACAATTTATGGTTTTCTTTTGACTTAGACATTTTTTGAAAAAGAAAAAAAAACACACACATACACAGATTAAAAAAAAACTTATAGTAAACATACAGGTTAAACTAACTACAATCTAATGCTAATATTAGTCAAAAACACATAAATGAGTTTCATGTACTCCAAATCACGTACAGCCAAAATATCTCGAATTGGCATATTGGGCTGTCTACCTCGAGCCCGAAGGGAATCATAAAGCTCCGATCTGACTCCACGATGCTCAGCACAAGACCAAACAACGTGATCTGCGCCCTGATAGCCTTGTCCACACTCGCAGAGATTGAAGCGTTTGTTTATATCACCTACGAATTTGTGCGACAAATGCTCATGCTAAAAATGCTATTCGGTCCGGAAATGAGGAATAAAGAATCAACTTGTTTTGCCCTATGTTCGCATTATAGATTTCAGCAGACAGTAACATAAATATCTTTGTTACACTACATTTTTTTTTTCTTTTTTTCATAACTGTTGTGAAATTTTCGGGGAAGTTACAGCTTTCTACAACTCATTTTTTGTTTGTAATTCTGCAAGTAAAACGTTTGAAAACTTTTATTAGCTTAGCTTGACTGACTGCACGTATCAATGGTTGCTACTCTGTGATTGATCAGAATCAGTGAAATTGCACAATGAATCAACTGGATGGGGCTGGGAGTAACCGACCATTCTCACTGTACATGTTTCAGTGACTCCATTTTTTTATAATCAATAACGGCGCCGGCCACGTCCTTGCAATCAGGTGGGAATAGGGAAGGAAAGTTAGTGTGACCTTTGCTGTTTAAGGGACCGTGTTTACCTCTGCATCCCCACAAAAGCCACAGATAGGTGGTTTTTCTATGTTAGTAGGGTAGGGCTCGATGAATCAGGATTCACCTTGATAAGTGATGTGATCATATATTATAGTTCATATAATTCAGGAGACAAATAGGATAACAATTACCTGTTTTGCTACGCGATTTTCGAGAGCAATTACCACCTCTCAATTGTCTGAAAATCCTTTGCGGGGTCCGACTGGTTGGCGTTCCGCTTCTTCCAAGGTATCTAAATGATGCCTATCCAAACCCACCATGCTTGTCCCATTTGGCATTGCAGGTGAACGAAGATTGCATCGTATCTCGAACTTAACTCCTCCAACCCATCAACATCGTCGCTACCTTTTCGTTTTCAGAATATTCACCTGCTCCGGCGAATGTTTGATTAAAATTTCCTCCACCGTAGCCATTCTTGGCTCAACCGGCTTGCACTTTCGGCATCGCTCCAGGACTCGGGAAAATCTCTCCAGACACTCCGGATACCCGGTATCCTACAAACACCGATGTTCGGCAAACTTCTTGTCGTTAACCAGTTCCGTCACGGACCAGTTCCATTACCGACATGGCACTGCTGTAGGTACAGTTCCAGTTAAGGGTCGAACTTGAATTACTCCGATAAATATTGTTTTGTAATATCGGAAAACACAGCGAAAAAAAATGCACGTCTATCTTGCTACAAACACCACCTACTCTCCCATTACAAGAACAGGTTCACACATCACAAACATATTTTTCCACAAATGCTTTAAAAATGCATCCGACGTACAGCAAGTTCCAGCTAAATATCCAAACTACGGCAAAAAAAAACAAACTTTTAGTCTGCTTTCTCCGGTTGCGGAGCGGAGGACCAAAAATATAAGAAACGGAAGAAAGCCCGCCAGAGCACAAGCCGAAAAACGAATCGCGGCAATCACACAGTTAGGACAAGATTCGTTGAAAAACACATGCTTGTTTACTACAGCACTGCGATGATATTATAATTTCGCGTTATTCTGATTCCATATCACAAATTAAGTTGAATACATCCAAAACGAAAACGATCCAGCAAAAGAAAACAGTAAAACGTTTGAAAACTTTAATGGCTTTTTTCTCATTATGATGAAAATTACCATTGAAGTGTTATACGAAAAGCGGCAGAACTGGAAAGGGGAAAACATGCGTTAAAACTTTGAGGTTAGGTTTTGAATACGGCACGATAAGTCGTGCCAAAATTTAAAAAAAAATCCAAACCAGCAGTTAGTTCAACATTGAAAATCTGGAGTACTATTTTCCGGTTGGCGGGTAGAAAAATCCATTTCCATGATCATTGCTTCGATTTAGAACGAAAAAACTGCTTGACGATGATGGTTAGATGCTTCTTAAACAAAAAACGGTTGACTAGTTAATAAAAGTATGAATTTATGACCCCTAATATGTCCCTTATATGTGATAGGTGTGGTCGTGTAATATTTTAACCAATAGAAACACGCGAAGAATACTTTGACAAACTTTAGTTCAAACACTTTATTATTTTATCTTGCATTATAGGGTAAGTCCACATTTATAAATAAAAGCATACGGACAAAATTATACTGATGATAGGAGATTCCGCTACTGCGGCAGATATGAAACGATGCTTTTAGTAGCAATCGTTTAGAGAAAATGATAAATGCATGGACACGCCGAATCTATGAAAAGGATGGGCATAAACTACGTACATAGCTCAATTTTAAGAGGAGTTAGACAACAGGCACTCGCCAATATCTCCCTTAAAATTTGCATACGAAGTTTATGATCAAGACCCTATGCGTATCTCAAAATCCGTACAGAGAGCTGATTATTTTTGTCAAATTACCGTTAAACAACTATTTCTTATCTTTAGTATTAGAATGTATGCGACCGTGGCAGCAATTACAGCGCAATTTTCCGTCAATACTATCAATCTCAAAGAGCTTGTTCCTCTGCGCGAACAAAACAACCTTATATGTAGTAAAACTTATCGAAATAATCATGAAACCCCTACAACTACGGATTAAGTAAATCATATTTTTGGGTCATTTTCTATCTGCCAAACGATAAAGTGTGTCAAGTTTTGTTACGTTCCAAATCGGGAGTTAATGTTTTGTATCCTTCATAGTTGCCAGTGTTTGTTGTTAATCTCGGCGGTCTGGACCTATTGGCAACATCCACTCGTAAGCAGCGCTCTCCTAATCGTGATGCGAAGTCCCATTGCGACGATGTGATCGTGAGCGGGACCTAGTCGCCGAACGGGGTGTTCTTGAACGACTGCGATCCTTCGAAATGGAACGACGAGGTGATTTGCTGTGATCGCGGCTCACCGAGCGCTCAGCTCTAGTCGTTTTCTTCGGAGTCTTGGAACGGGTACGGCGGTCGCGATCGCGCTCACGTTCACGGTTCCGTTCACGGCTTCGACTGCGGCTGTAACTCTTCGAACGAGTACGCAACTCGCGCGAACGAGACCGAGGGCTACGGCTACGCGATCTGTAAGATTGAACGATGGGGAAAAGAAAGAAATAAATAGGTGAAACTGGGAACGACCAAACTCCAAAAACCTAGTGTCAAACATTATTAACAACAGGAGATAACTATTGTTGACAAAAACAAAGCGCGAGAAAACATAAAACGTGTAAAACCTTCCAAAAGATCTATAACAGACACCAATCTGGGTCGCAATAATTATCTGGCCTGTTGCCATCCAATCTGTCGCAAGATTCAAGTGCACAAATGTCTTATATAACAGTTATCTTTTATGCTGATCTGGTTTATAACGCTAAAGTTGCATTAGATACGTTATTAGCATGTAAAGACCTTGCCTAATAGTTTGACCTTCGAGCAATTTGTAAAAAAATAAAGCAAAAAGAACACTCACGGGAAATTTCAGTAGAAAGACTCATGCAGAAACGTTACTTGATGCGTGCGTTTACACTCTAGTAGACTTTGCACAGAAGACTTGCAGACTAACGAACTTTTTTGTGTAAGCTTGGACGTGTTCTACGTGAAGAGTTCTCTGTTGCTTTCTCAATCATAAAATTGCCTGCCTTTCAAAGGCCGCTAAGCAGATCTCGGTGCTTTCAGCGCAGGTGAAGAAGCGGATGCAATTTTACTTATTGACCCGTGGCGACTAGCTGAGGAAGCTGACTTTGAGAACGATGAATCTCTACATTTGACTCTTCGCTGATTCTGCGATGATCTCGCTGCCTAGCTCTCACTTGTTACTTAGGGGACGCTTCTTTCGACAATTTCTTTGACTGATTCAACGTGCTCAACGAGGAGGCGTTGAAGCAATCTTTCTGTAGGGCTACGACGAGTAGGGCAACGCACATTGAATCAATCAGGAAATTCGTCTCTTTTCCTCTCATTCGATGCGTCTCTCCCTTCTCTGGTGAAAATCAATACCAGAATAAAAATCGGCCTTTGAGATGCGAACATTATGATTACATGCTTATCAACGGATGATGGCATTGCGAGATGATGTTGTTCAACATGACAAAAATCGATTTTGATTCTTCTCCTCCCTCAGCATCAACGCATCTCGCAACCCACTCCAAGCATAGTTTGTTTAAAATTAAATATATAAAATTCACCAACTTACCTCTTGCGACCTTTGCCCCTGCCAGACTTAGTGCAATCGCGAGCATAGTGGCCTCGTCCTCCGCACTCATAACAACGATCATCAGGATTGAACCCTCCGCGACCGCCTTTGCCGCGGGGAGGACCACCTCCTCTTTCACCTCCACCGCCGCCGCCACCACCACCGCCGCCACCGCCACCACGGAAGCCACGACCACCCTTTCCGGTGGACAGTTCCACCCGTACGCGGCGACCGCAAACCGTACGACCGTCAAGGCCACGGACCGAATCTTCCGCGTCCCGGGCGTCGTCAAACTCAACAAAGGCGAATCCCGGAGGATTCCGAGCAACCCAAACATTCCTCAATGGACCATAATAGGAGAAAGCATCTTCGATTTCTTGCTTGCTGGCATTGTTGCCGAGCTCGCCAACGTAAACTTTGGCGTCGTGAGGATAGCGAGACATTTTCTTTGACTGCGAAAAAGAAAGATGGACTCCATGTTCAAAAGCAATCCAACCCAAGCCAAGCGGAAATAAAACACTTACCATCTTGCGCTATCCACAACGATTCCTAAATTTTACTTCTTTCCAGAAGTAGCACCCTTAAGAAGATGCAGAGCAAGTAAAATTTCTAAAAATCGCTTCACTTTTGTCCAAACTTACTAAAAACTGTTCTAGTTTCCCAACCAGTCTGTACAGAACAGAAAATGGGAGGAAAAAGACCCTTGAAAAAACCGCGGCGCAGATGCCGATGAGCCGATGAGTGAAAAATCAACTGTCAAAGAGAAACTGCCAAACAAATCGTAACGTTCCAAAGCGTAACGTGTACGCTCGTACAAGAACAGTCAAAAGAGAGTAACTTTAAATGAACGTGTATTCGAATCCCCAGAATAGAGGGTTTATTTGACTCAGTTGAACCAACAATCAATGTGCAACTAGTGATATGCAATTGGTTCACTGTTGTAGAACCCCTAGTTCTGAAATACATCTTGCAGTGTGCACCTTGCCATGCACTCTTGTGCTTTTCAGTACCTTTTGGTACTAGTATTCCTGGTGCAGTTGAAAACCGGAATATAGCAGTTGCGCCAACCGATTTTACTCCCGTTCTATGAATTCAAACAATGGCGCATCTAGTGCGCTGTATAGCGCATCAGATGCGCCATACAGCGCACTAGATGCGCCATTGTTTGGACTTATGGGACGGGAGTAAAATCGATTGGCACGACTGCTATATTCCGGTTTTCAACTGCACCAAGAATATCTTTGTTTTTGTTTTGATTCGCTATGCTATTTTGAGAGAATTTTTGAGAGTGTATTGCTGTGCGTTATACTTATGACAGACATACAACGCTGACCGTTGTACGAACTGTAAAATACTCTAATCCAGTACACAAAAACACGTACTAGACTAAAGGAGTACAACGCTGTTCGTTGTATGTCTGTCCCAGGTATTACGGTCTTAGGGGTGAATCATTATACTTATGACAGACATACAACGCTAACCGTTGTACGAACTGTCAAATGCTTTAATCCAGTACCAAAAAACACGTACTAGACTAAAGGAGTACAACCATAGACTAACTCTAAGACCAGTAGGTCCCGAACAAATACGATTTTTTTCTTGGCTCAGTCAGTACTAGCACATCGGTCCCAAGCTCGGTCCCAAGCTTAATAATACACCCCTAATAATGAACTCACACGAACGCACTCTCAAATATTCTGTAAAAATAACACAGCAAATCAAAACAAAGGCGCAAATATGTATAGTTAGGTGCTGACTTCAAGTTGTACTTCGGATCAAGGGGTTCTACAACAGTGAACCAATTTCAAATCGCTAGTTGCAAATTGATTGTTGGTACAACGCTGTAAGTTGTATGTCTGTCCCAGGCATTAAGCTTGGGACCGAGCTTGTGACCGGTGTGCTAGTACTTCCTCAGCCAAAAAAAATACTCGTTTGCTTCATGACTATCCACCCGCTGGTTCAACCAGCGAATCAAAACAAAAACAAAGATACTTGTACCAACAATCAATATGAAACTAGCGATATGAAATTGGTTCACTGTTGTAGAACCCCTCCCAAGTAACCACAAGCATTATATCATTGCTGTTATTCAACACAAAATCAACATCATTAATGCTGGATCGCATCAATTCAACAGTTGTCAAGTAATGAAGCGTTAGATTAGCTTTAAGAATGTAATAATGCATTACCAATGCAATGATGCATTACCAATGCAATAATGCTACTTTAGCAAGGTTTCATGGCATTTAAAAAAGATATGCATTTTTTGTGCGTTCCTGGGGCCCCTTCTCATCTTTAATCCACCTTCAATGCTGTAGAAGAAGTACATATGCCCTATATACGCAAGCTATTATAGCCTCGTGGTTACTTGGGCTAGTTCCGAAGTGCACCTTCCCGCATAATGAAAAACAATTTGCTTTATAGTCAAAAATATATTTCGAATGAAAGATATAATATCACATTTCATGTTATTGTTATCAAATAGTTTAATCTCATTTTCACCATACAACCTCTACATTTACACATATTGTTAATGTATGGCATATTGTCATTGAAAGGTTTTATATTGTCTGCACTCGGTCTGGATTATATACCAACTTTTTGGCATAGAGAACAGCGAATATTTTGTTCGTGAAAATTGACATTTTTTACACGGTTGTTTGCGAAAACCCAATAATGGGTAAAAAAAATACCCATTTTCAAATAGCATTCCCATCTGTCATAAAATGGGTATATTTTTACACATTAATGGGTGAAAAAATAGTTCAAAAACCAAGTGCATCCGGTGTATCGTTGGTGGAAAGCGCAGATTGGTTCAGTTTTATAATTTTATAAAATCTAAAATAATATTTAAACTATACACTCTCAGAACAACGCAAGTAAGACAAATGATATTTTTTGTAAATAAGTAATCTAATGCTTCAGAGTTATGCTTCCAGATCGTCGATTGTAAAACCTTGCCTTTATAATCGCTTTGTGCGCATGGAACATGGAGGAACCTAGAAAGAAGTGCTATACCAGGAACGGCATGAATAAAAATAAAGTAGAAGTATTTTATGTTTAATTTTTTACATTTATTGATTAAGACCATGAATACCATTGAATCTACAATCTACTGCTAAACTGCTAAATATTCTATTTTCAAAAATGGGTAGTTTTTTACCCATTTTGGCGAAACCTGGCTTCTTTGATATGGGTGAATATCCATTCTATGACATAAACTGCTTTTACCCATTAATGGATAAATAGGGTTTACCCATTAAATGGGGAGAGGCACTTCTAGCGAAAATGGGTGTTTTTTCGCCCATTAATGGGTTTTTGCAAACAACCTTGTATGGTACCCTAATGTGCTCGCCAGACTACAGAGTTTTAACATGTTACAAGGTTTGTCAACAAATTATAAACAAGCAAAATGTCATCAAGATAGCCTTGTAACATGTTATAACTCCGTAGTCTGAACAAGGCATAACTTAACCGCCTATTCAACATTTTGTTATTTGGCCTTTAACCATCTGACATATTGTTAAAACTATATAGGAGATTGTTAGTTTATAGTAGTCAACTATAAGGGTTAATGTCGTTACAATAACGGAACTGGTCGTCAACAATAAGGGAAATGGAACAGGAATGGTTTGTGGTTATGCGAGTTGCTATACACTCTTGCACTTTTCAGTACCTTTCGTTACTAGAATCTTTGGCTTTGTTTTGATTAACTATGATATTTTGACAGAATATTTGAAGGTGTGTTGGTGCGAGTTACGTGATTAGGGGCGAATCATGAAGCTTGGGACCGATCTTGGGACCGATGTTCTAGTACTGACTGAGCCAAGAAAAATTCTTATTTGTTCGGAACCTACCGGTCTTAGAGTTAGTCTATGCTTGTACCAAAAGGTACACGGAGAAAAACAAATATACTAAATAGCATAAATTCTATGCTACAACCATATTCGATCTATCCAGTCATTGGAATGAATAAACCAGGTTTATGCATTGATAAGAATAAATCAAATATATGCATTCCAATGTATTTACCAAATGTATGCATTCCAATGCATACTTTAAATATATGCATTGCAATGCATATTTGTATAAATATATGCATTTCAATGCATAAATCAAATTTATGCATTGCAATGCATAAATATATCAATATATGCATTCCAATGCACAAATCAATAAAATAATAATATATATGAAAATCAGCATTGTAAATTGTAAAATGACAAACAACTTATTACGGAGCACAAAAATACAAATCTCGTGTACTTTTTCAAACAGACGTATCTGATTTTGTAAACAAAGAGAGGAAGTAAGATTCTAACGATAAATTCTTGAAACCCTTAGCACTTTCATGCAGACTAGGGTCACCAACACAAGGAATAACATTTTC
Source organism: Aedes koreicus (assembly GCA_024533555.2). Taxonomy (NCBI): domain Eukaryota; kingdom Metazoa; phylum Arthropoda; class Insecta; order Diptera; family Culicidae; genus Aedes; species Aedes koreicus. Next base: position 386,006 of record JAHHFK020003530.1, read on the forward strand.
CTAACATGATGATGATGCAACTTTCCGTGAGGGCGCTGAAAGTTTTGAGAAATTTACGTTTGAATCTTCGTCCCCTCTTTGTTTGCAAAATCAGATACGTCTGTTTGAAGAAGTACTCGGGAAATGTATCAATAGTATTATGTGAAACAACTATCCATTTTGATAGACCCCAGTATCCCAGTAATGTATGAGTCGCATAGTTAGCAATTGTTAGCGCGACAAAATGATGCAAAAAATTTGAATCTATGTGTTCAAAATTGTACATTAAGAACATAATTCGTCTACTTCCGCGAACCACATTCCGAAGCTAGTTTGGATTCGCACAGCCTTTTCACGTGCACTTGGTTAAGGGCCTTTGCTGGCAGTAAAATTTTCCTAATATCACCAATCCTTCCGTTTTTATTCGCAAATAGATAAGCTGTCTTGAGCTTCTAAAGTATATAACGCCGGTAACGCAATATGCGCGGAAAATAATGATTATCTAGAATGTATTGCAATGCATAAAATATATTGATTCAATGCATACTTTTTATGCATTGCAGTGATATCAAAGGAATAAAGCGTAGAAAGGAATACATAATATGCTTTTCAGCATTTAACGCCGATAACGCAATATGCACGAAAAATAATAATTATCTTAAATGTATTGCAATGCATAAAATATATAGATTCAATACATACTTTTTATGCATTGTAGTGATTTAAAAAGAATAAAGCGTAGAATGTAATATATAATATGCTTTTCAGCATTTCAGATTTTCTCCGTGTACTGAAAAGCGCAAAAGTGTATGGCAAGGTGCAGACTGCAAGGTGTACCTCTGAACTAGGGGTTCTACAATAGTGATCAAATTTCATATTGTTGGTTGGTGGAAGGAGGCCACGAGAAAAAAAAAAACCATATGGATTGGGTTGGAGGAAACGATTAAATATTGAACTATATGTGTGATTGAAATAAAGGCTATGAGACCTACACGGATAAAAAATTCGTTCATTTAAATAGGGGGTTTTAATTTTGAAAAGAGATGTTTTTTATCTATATCAATGACGGGCGTTCTTACTAGCACAAATTTATTTTGGATCTAAACTATTTTGTCTCGATGTTTAAACCAAAAAATCTTCTTATTTTTACAAACTGGCATTACAAAGTGACAGTAGGCTGGCTTGTCGGAAAACGCAACGCTTTTTTGACGTTTTTGATGTTTGAAATCAATGGTTTGTTTAGGTAGTCTGTTTTTCTTGTGGGTGTTTCATGGTGAAAGAGAATGGTGTTGTCTTGGAATCATTATTATTTAATAATATTTTGAAATTATTTTTTCAATAGTTGCACTTGTCAGAATTCATAAGTAAATGGAATGCGGGTGTATTATTATATTTTTCATCGAAAAATTTCATAATATACATACTCTGCATAAAAATTATTTAAAGTAAATAGAGAGCATGTTTCGAACGCAAATAACAGTTTTTGAATCAAATTCAAGGCATGTTAATTTCAGCAATACATTCATCGGGTAGGTAAATTTGAGCGTGTACTTTCCTCTATACAAGGTCGTTTGCAAAAACCCATTAATGGGTGAGAAAACACCCATTTTCGCTAGAAGTGCCTCTCCCCATATAATGGGTAAACCGTATTTACCCATTAATGGGTAAAAGCAGTTTATGTCATAAAATAGATATTTATTCACCCATTTCAAAGAAGCCAGGTTTTCCCAAAATGGGTAAAAAATTACCCATTTTTGAAAATAGATTATTTAGCAGTTTAGTAGTAGATTGTAGATTCAATGGATATTCAGGGTCTTAATCAATAAATGTAAAAAAATTAAACATAAAATACTTCTACTTTATTTTTATTCATGCCTTTCCTGGTATAGCTATGGAAACTTCTTTCTAGGTTCCTCCATGTTCCGTGCGCACAAAGCGATTATAAACGCAAGTTTTTACAATCGACGATCTGGAAGCATAAGGTGGACCCCATAGTGGAAGCGATTGCGACGCGACGCGACGCAATGCGACGCGATCCTAATCGAATCGATAATCGACGCGATTTGATACCCATAGTGAACGCGATAAGAAACACTTTTCACGGAGGAAAATGAACCGAAAATTATCTCAATATCATTTCCATTCGCTTCGATAGATCCATCTTCCGCGATAATGCACACGAATTTTGAAAATTTTGGACAATAAGTCGAAGCGGTTTGGTTTCGATAAAAAACAATCTAAAAAAGAAGGAGAAGATATATGATCGCGCGACACCGAGCGACAAACCAGTGCACGTCATGTTCGATCGCAGGAAATCGCTAATCGCGTCGAGTCGCGTCGCGTCCACTATGGTGTGTTTACTATGTTTTCGCTTTGTTTAAATGTACAGAGGTTGGTCGCGCGACATCGCGCGATCTGTCAAACTTCGCATCGCGTAATATTAAAAATTTGTTGAGGTTATAATTTTATTTAATTAAAATTTTTACTTTAATTTTTTAAGGTTATTTTTATATGATGTATATAGTAAGCGATCGCTTCCACCCTGGGGGCGCCCTAACTCTGAAGCATTAGATTACTTATTTACAAAAAATATCAATTGTCTTACTTGCGTTGTTCTGAGAGTGTATAGTATAAATATTATTTTAGATTTTAGAATATTATAAAAGAAAATGTGCGTTCCAAAGAACAGAGATACATTGGTTTTTGAATATTTTTTCACATTATGTGAAAAAATATCCGGGTTTTTTTTTGAAAGGGGTTTCTTAGGGGGTTTTTTTTTAGTTGATTGATGAAAATCTATTTTGTGGAGAGGGAATGTATTGAATGTAGTAAATGGGTATTTTTTAATAATGGGTTGCAAAGTGGAAGAGTGGGGGAGGAGTTGGTTGATGAGAAATGCAGAAAAAAAAGAGGGGGGGTGCGACTCTATCTCAGATGCAGAATATTTTTTGTTATGCTTTTGTGCGATGTGCGCACGCTTAGTAGATAGAAAGAAGATTTTAAAGATTTTGATGAAGATTTTAAAGATTTACTGCAAAAAGATGCAGCACGATGCAAGTAGATGGATTAATATTCACAAGTTGAAACAAGATTTTTCAAAGATTGATTCGCTAGCGTGAGATTTTTCGATCATCTTGAATCTGGATTAAGATGTGTCGCACCCCCAGTCGTCACATATATTGGAAGGTTATTTGCTCGATTCCAGTAGTGACTTAAAGCCAAATCCAGAATTAAGACAACCAAGATTCATAGAATAAATAAAAACAACTAAAACGCAACCAATAAAATCCAAAATTTGTACGTTTATTCTTATCATAAATATGTTCAAAATAAACATAATATAATTTTTATTTCAAATATCGATGCCCTATTAGGGTATTATAGGGGTATGTGGATTATAACATTGTTCGATAATAAATATAATAATAAACCGGCATTTAATTTATTTTTTAATTTTGACAGGCGAAACTATTGAAAAAAACAATTTCAAAAAATAATGATTGCAAGACAACACCATCGTATTTCACCATGAAACACGCTACAAAAAACAGACTACCTAAACCAACGAACCAACCATTGATTTCTAGCATGCATAAGTTGACATACACTGAATTAGGTCCTAAGTAACAATATAAACAAAATCGAGTTGAATATCGATTTGGATGGAAAGCCATTACTTTTTTATGAATCATTTTGAAATTATGCTTTAAGATAAACAAAAATTGAAGATACGACCCGATAACAAAACGTCCAATGTACCTTCCGTCTTATAACGCACAGCTCTGTACATGGGACTTTTGTCAGCCACTTGTCCAATGTACAATGTTTGTCTAAAATTTTGACAGATGTACCCACATTTCTAAAAACGCGTGTTCTGATTGTTCGAAAAATGAAAACAAACTAAAAGTTCTTCGTTCGGATGGATAATATTCAACTACTTCAAGCAACATTTGTGTCAAATCGAAAAAATAGGATCGATTTTTTTTTCAAGTCGTAATTGCAACTCAATCGTGTAATCTTTAATTTTTGTATGATTTTTAGCGCAAACGCCGTCACGACTAAAAAGAAAATGTTGCCTTTGGTGTTTACGGCGATTCTAGGCGTGTAATTGATACATTTGTTACTTAGGACCTATTGCATTTGCATTTATACATTGGACCTGCTAGATTGGTCTTTTGTCAAATTAGAATGTACATTGGGCTATTGTGATTGCGGTATGCACTAGTAAAATAATGTTCGCATTAGATCTTTATTAGCTTTATTTTTGTACTCTTGTACCCTCTAATTCTTGCAATAAGCAAACAGTAGCCCATCATATTTGAGAACTGCATCATCTGGCTACATTATAATTCATTCGGAAAGCTCACAAATCGACACAAATCTCAATCAATAAAGGACCAATGCATCTTATTTTCTAATTTAAGCTTTGCTGCGTGGCAGCAGGCAAAAAATAACAACATCAGATGCGTTGGTCCGTTATTGCATGGTTTTGAGGGGTTTGTTATTTTATTAATTTTTAAAAAAAATTTAAATATTTTCCTGTTTTTAACCACCCAAGTAACACCAAAAACATCTTTTTGGTCAGTTATCTTGAAATTTTGTTATACAAGAGTATTAAGAATGTAATGAAAAACATATTTTGTCATATACAAGCTAAGAGGATGTTGTCGCAAAACATTTGCCTTTCATAAGTCACTCATGTATTTTTCTAGAACATATGACTTAATTTTCGACTCAAATATGACCAAAAGAGCGCAATTAACCGATCTTTTTATAACATCTTTTCGGTAGCATCAGGAGTTTTAAAGATGCACTGCATAACATGCTTTTGACATGACGATGTCTTATCTAGGTAGTTTATAGCATTACAATAACTAATAGGTTATAATCAAGTTGTAAAAAAGCGAAACTAAATGCAGAAATGCATGAACACAACAATTCAATCCAACAAGTGTCAAATTAGCAGATGTAAACACAGATCGAATTTGACAGTAATGTTTGTTATAAATATGATAAATTTGTTTATGACATTACTTTTTTATAAATTTTTCATATCGATTAAAAAGCAGACCTAGCCCATTTGCATGATATCTTCCTAAAAAACGGTTACAGAATTAGTCGAACTACAAGAGATGAAAAACATATATATTTTTCAGAACAATAGCATGCAATAAGAATCACCATCAGCAGTTGATTCATTGTGATGGTCCACAAGAAACGTCATTTTTTTCCTAAAATTTCTGGAGCCAAATGACATTTCACTAAGAAGATGCTCTAATATGGTTATTATGATGTTATAATAACTAACTGAAATAATTTGCAATGGACCATCATGAGCATGTTATTAGACTGCTCTCAAGATGTATTTTGGACTCAATCTCAACTTCACACCATAGCTATGGACAAAATTACAGTGCCGGTTGAAACTATGATTACACACTGAAAATCAATTTTAGTTAATATTACGAAATCGAAGGTAGAACTAACGAATCTATTCGTTGTTTTCTGCAACGAAACTGATTTGTTGGTTTTATGAAGACACCTTCGTAATTAATGGCACACACGCAACTGTCAACATTGTACGAAAAAAAAACTCCAAGAGCTACGAATATTTGGTCACAAATTAAAAAGAAACGTCTCTCTGGTGTTTGCATGAATGACTGATAGATCTACTATATATCCGTGGTTGATCGCACTAGACCATGAAAACTCATGAGAAGATACTTGATTAATGAGCGTGAAGTTCTAACTCTCGACAGTGCTCTAATTTGTATTTGGATATAAATAAATTATTCCCGCTCATCTCAGCAGCAACACAGCGATTGGCTGGTCTTCACGAAATTCATTTCGTGCATTATACAAAAAGGTGTAGTGATAGCATTTTACCAGATAAAAAGCAATATAAAAAGTTCATACAATATACAAGATTTTTGTTCCAGGTACAAATTCGATGTTAACGAAGCGAGTAAAATCTAATTTACGAAAAGAAATTTTCAGTGCAATTATCACTACAAATTTCGAAAATGTGTTTTTTTTTGTCGATCATTGAGATGATACATCTTGAGTAAGAAAGAAAATTGCTCGATAATCTAGACATTTTTTTATGTTTTAAAAATACTTTCAATCGACAGTGTAGACCATGTGTCTAATCCACCATGACGATTTTTGACGATTCCAACAGAGATGCTACAAAATTGCAAAATATAAGAAAATTTTCTGCCGATTTTTTTTAATCTTTAGAACGGCGCATCAATTATGCAAGAGTAAAACCAAAAGTTGCACCATAAAGGCTGCCTCGCATATCATATTTTGTTAAACGTTCTGAGCATTTACAATCTTTAATTTTCTTATATTTATTAAACAATCGATTTGGATAAAAACGATTGTCATTTTTTTACTATGAGTTGTGCATATTCTCCTCATAAACAAACATAATTTTCACAATCACAACAATCTTAACAATCGTTGTTAACTTCTGTTCGTTTGACATTTATCAAACTACCATATCATGTTCAAGTATTTCTGCAATTGTTTTTACTTTGGAATTACTTGATTATAACCTATTTGTTATTATGATGCTAGAAACTACCAAGATAAGACATCATCATGTTGGAAGCATGCTATTCAATGTATTTTGAAAACGTATTATTAGTTCTAAATCTGTATCTAAAAACTTCTTTTGTGACCTTAAAGATGTTTCAAATTGATCGATTTATTGCGCTGTTTTGGTCATATAAGATACCAAAAATAAGTTATGTGTACTAGAAAAATACATGAGATCATGTTTTAAAGATGAATTTTTTAACATTACATAACAAGTTGTGTTACTTGGGTATTTGCTGGGTGGAATACAAATTGCCACTGTTATGCACACACTCCTGGGGGTCCCCCAAGGGCTTTAAGAAATAAAATTAAGTTTGAAAAAAATGTTTGGGGGGATTTTGAAACCAGCGGTTTTGTTGTATATGTGAGTCTAAAACTTTCATCAGGTCATATAGTTTGTACACTAACCCTATATAGTCTTGCCGTTTACGCTAAAGAACAAGTATTTCTCGTACCTAGTGCACCTGTTACAATAATCCCATTGAATAAATATGTATCCAGTTGCTGGGATAATAGACTACTTTTTGATTGAATGTTTGCTAATTGCAAAGATGAGGCGGTACAAGAGTACAAAAATAAAGCTAAAAGGGAGCTAATGTGAACGTTATTCTATTAGTTCTTATCGCAATCAAAAAAGTCAAATGTACATTCTAACTTGGCAAAAAAACCAATCTAACAGGTACAATCTACAAATGGAAACGCAATAGGTCCTAAGTAACAAATGTATCAATAACACAAGTAGAATCATCGTAAACTTCAAAACCAACATTTTCTTTGTAATCTTGACGACGTTTTACGTTGAAAACCATGCAAAAATTAAAGATCACATGATAAAGTTGCAATTACGATTTAAAAAACCAATTTAAATTTTCAATCCTATTTTTCTCTATTTGACACAAATGTTACATAGGACCTAATGCAATGTTTGGCATGATATATGCTCTGAGAAAAATTTCATCGTTGTACCGACAATTAAATCATGGTCAGGATGACTATCGCATATAATGGTTTCAATAACCATGAAAATGGTCGAATTCACCACGTTCATGGCATTTTTTACTATGATCATGGTAACAAGGACTATTCCGACATTATGGAAAATGTTGCATCAACTATTTTTAATGGTAGTTTTGACCATGATCATAGTCGGTTCAAAATCACTATACTGCAATAGTCATCCTAACCCCCAATAATGGTAAAATTGACCTTCAAATTCCTCTCTGTGTGTCATAATGGGAGCCCCCGTTACTGAAAATGAAGTGCTGTCACTTTGTATAAATGTCACTTTGTGAAACTGCGTGTCAGTTTGTGAAAATAAAAATGATTAGATTTTTCTTGTTTAAATATCGAGAAAAAATAGTTGAGATTCATAAAAAATATGTTTGTGCTAAGAAGAATGCCCATCATCGATATGGATGAAAAAAACCATGTTTTTTTTAAATTAAAACCCCAAGAATTAACATAACATAAACATAAACAATTAACATAACATAATTATTTTTACAGTGTTGCGAGTTTGCAGCAATTTACAGTTTCGATCGGTAGTGTTTTTTTTTTTAAATAATTCTCGGTAGTTTTGTGTAAATTACCGATATTTAGTATTTTTGATTGCTGGAATTTTGTAAATGTTATATTTTCAAAATTTTCGGTGAAATTTCTGTTTTACAGAAAGCAAAAATTTAGCAAAAAATAAGTACCGAACATGATTTTGAAAATTCGGTATGCAGAAAATAACTGAAATAGCAAACTTATAAGAACACTATTAACAGAACGTACTTATTGTCTGAGTTAGACTCTGTCTAAATTTTGATTCTGAAGAAAATCGTCAAAACAATCTGAAATAACACCTGTAGTGAATTCCAAGAGCAATAATATGGGTGTTGCAAAAAAAAAAACAGACATAACAGGCATAGTTTAATCATCTAACAACTATTTGACGGTAAATTTAATTGGTTGTACTGCCATCTGAGGTGCGCATGATCTCAGGGCCTTGTGTTCGACGCTTTCACACTATCGCCATTGATCGTCGTTCAATTGATCGTCCTTTACAATGTACTCAAAGGATAGCGGTCGTTAATTTTTCGTATTTAAGGTCGGTATCGTGTTCGAAAGCAATTTCTTTTTCTATCCCAAACCCATGTTAAATTCCGTTTACTGAAACGGAAAAGTAAAGAATCGAAAAGAAATTTCTGCAACAGTATCCACCTGAAAAGAACGAAAAATAAAATTGGAATTTGTAAGGTTTCCGCGCAAACTAATAGGAGCTGTCACTTTTACTTTCGGAAATATATTCAGCTCGATTATTCCGTAATGGCTGACCCACAATTGATACGTTGCGGATGCGTTGACGTAAATTTGACAGAAAAACTATGGGAAAACTGTCAAATTCACGCAAACGCATCCGCAACGTATCGATTGTGGGCCAGCCATAAGTGAAGGCGTCATTTCGTTCCATGCAGAGCAATTGTCAAAATTCCGCTTGGTAATATTGAACAAAATTCCGTAAACTCTCTACTTTTTAAGTCGATACTGGCCCTTACGAGACATTCAGCCTGAGTTCGGCACGCCCGGGAGACATATACATATCGAGAGCGTTGCCAATATATATTTTTTTTTTAAACTGGAAGAATGCAAAAAAAAACTAGAAAAAACTGGATCCTAAAAAAATCAAGAAATAGCCTACGTAATGAAGAACCATTTGTCGCATATTACAATTTATATGTTGTATGAATAGTATATTGTTACAATATGTGGAATTGTTCTGTAATGGTTTTAACTAAAAATTCTTTACACTAACGCAGATGGTTACTGTATGACATATTGTCATTGTAAGATTTCTTTAATTCTGGCTTATAAACCTAACATTTTGATATAAAATAGAACGAAAATAAAGCGAATACAACCGCCTATTCAGCATAATGTTATTTGGCATCTGCCAAATGGTTAAAACTGTATAGGGTACTGTTAACTTATACTTATCAACTTTAGGGTGTCACAACAATATTGGGAAATAATTATCAATAATATGGGGAATTGTCAATGAATGATTTTTTATTATGCGTGGAATCACGAAGGACATTTTATTCATTATATAACGCTTGACCTAAATGACGTTTCGATCTTTGAATCTGCTGTGGTATTAAACATGTACCACATTCAACCCACGGCCATTTTTGTGGAAGAATGACACAAAGTTTTCCAAGCTTAAAAAGAGATAATATAGAAAGTAATTTGTTTCCAATAGGTTTTAAAAACTGTTTAAAGCATTCTTAGTGTTATTTTAAAGTCAGATTTTAACATTTATGTGTAAACAAATAAAACTTAAACCAAGACTTTAACTTAATTTAAAATACAATGTATATATTTATTTGTTTACCTGGTCAATATTTAAACTTTACAAATATGACAACCCAAATAACAATAACATATATTCACTGTTCTTTGGTCGCTCTTCTAACCGACTCGTAGATTTGATAATTATGTTTGGCTTTTATGAGTTGATTTATTTTAAGTTTTCCTGATTTTTCCTGATTGAAAGTAACCAAATTTTTGGTTACCAAAATTCCCTTCATCATGTTTGTCCCAAACCTGTTTCAACTTTTAGTTTTGTTTAAATTGTAAACGAAAAAAAAAACTTTTTTCACCGTCGCACATGAATGAGGAAGAATTAATAAATTTGGTATCAAATTCTGTAGATTTGGAAAAGCAAATGAAATCAATGCTAAAACCTTTCCCAAAACAACGTGGCATCATATTCATGCTTCAAATCATCAAAATCGATGTTTCTAAGTTCCCGGAATTCATTATCAGTATCTTGATACTTATCATCTTTGTTTTCCCAACTAATCTGTTTCCTTCTTGTTCACACTTCTGTAATTCAAATGATCCACTAGTGTGCGTCGATAAAACTTCAAAAAGCTGCAGTTGACAGATAGCGAAAGTTGCAGGGGCCTGGCAACCCTATCCTAGTTACTAGCGTTTGACAGTATGCAACATATCACGGGCCTTATTTCAATAAGGCCCGTCTGACGTTTGTTACTGCGGGTACGAACGCCAGCATTGTTTACAAACAATGAATCTTTTGACGTTTGGCTGTAAGAGATGTTGGCTACAGGACAATGACAGCCCGCCAGGTCCCTGGAAAGTTGATTTATAAACGCTTAAAAAAACACCACCTTTTAAGGGGAATAGCATTCCTCCATCAATAAAAAAAAATCCTACAATTTGGGGGGGGAGAGAGCCCCCAGCCCCAAAAAAAAAAAGAGGGGCACAATTTTGTCAATATTACCAAACGGAATTGACAATCACGCAGGACAAAAGCACTACGGAATAATTGAGCGGAATATTTTTCCGAAAGTAAAAGTGACAGCTCCCATTAGTTTGCGTGGAAACCTTACAAATTCCAATTTTGTTTTTCGTTCTTTTCAGGTGGATACTGCTGCAGAAATTTCTTTTGGATTCTTTACTTTTCCGTTTCAGTAAACGGAATTTCACATGGGTTTAAGATAGAAAAAGTAAATTTCTTTCGAATCACGATACCGACCTTTAACAGGGTTGTGAAGAAAAAAATCTGGAAAAAAATGGACAAACGTCAGAAAAACTGGACGATTTGAGAATTTAACTGTTTGACTGGATTCCGTAAAAAAAAACTGGAAGAATCCAGTTTAAACTGGAAACCTGGCATCCCTGTATCGAACCTATCTACACATGGGCTGAGGGCAACGGCTTTACTTCCCTTGCGAAGGAAAATGTGATCAGACATTATGCATTTAAAAATCCCAAAGTCACTGACAGGATGAGAGGCAACCACGTTTACCACCACAACACCGTCCGATAGCGGTAGTTTTTTTTCGCAACTATGTTGTACATTGGAAATCTAGACAAAATAGTCAAAAGGTCGACAGTAACATTTGTAAACAATGACTTCTAGCGTATTTTTCTGGGATCTGCTTGCTCCCGCACACAAAATAGCACCAGAAACAGATACAGGGAGTTATTACCTTCCCGTCAGTAGTGGATATAGATGTTCGCAACCTGGCATTTCCAGGAAATTTACGTTTTAAGTCATTGTTTACAATTGTTACTTACTACTTTTCGACGATTTTGTCTAGAAATGTGTAATGTTTTATGTCTGTTTGTCGGTGGCTTTATCATAAACGGATCCTAAAAATAAATAAAGTCGACAAAGATTTTTCATTAGGGCCTAACTGATAAACGTAAACAATGGCTTTTTCCACGAACTTCTCGTCATTGAAAACTCCCTTTATCAATCCACTGCGCTCGTTTCGAAGAGGAAGAGTTAATGTATCCGATAGAATTTGAGGCTTACATGAGTAGCTTTTGTGCCACGATAAATTTAAGGAAGAAGCCATTGTTTACTTGTCTCCTGCTAAGACATTGTAAAGTAACGTAAAATAAGATTTTACAAATATTTATTATAATTCCCAGGCATTTTAAATTTAAATTTCACCGGCGTCGGTGGTGTAGTGATAAGCGTGACTGCTACTTGGCACCCCAGTGGGTCTGGGTTCAATCAACAGTCGACGTCGGTGGTTTTTCTGAGGCGAAAAAATCTGGTCACGTCTTCCTTCGGAAGGGAAGTAAAGCCGTTGGTCCCGGCTCATATTCATGAGTCGATAGGTAGGGTCCAGGTGGTGGAGTCGTCTTCCTGGCGTCGGTGATTGTCACCATGTGAGGAAGTACCCGCATAATCACGAACCACTCCTGGACCATTTCCCTTATTGTTGATGACCGTTTCGGTTATTGTTACGACATTTACCCTTATAGTTGACAACTATAAACTAACAATCTCCTATACAGTTTTAACAATATGTCAGATGGTTAAAGGCCAAATAACAATATGCTGAATAGGCGGTTAAGTTAGGTTACTATAAAAAAAAATGGCACTTTTCACGAAAAAATTTTTTTGCTGTACTCTATGCCAAAAAGTTGGTATATTATTCAGACCCAGCGCAGACAATAAATAACCTTTCAATTACAATATGGCATACATTAACAATATGTGTTAATGTAGAGGTTGTATGGTGAAAATGAGATTAAACTATTTAATAACAATAACATTAAATGTGATAATATATCTAACATTCGAAATATAGTTTATTGTTGTTAGTTATCCGGGTAGACCGAAGGAGAATAAAAAAAAAAAAAAAAATAATTTAGATTTCAGGTTTTTAATTTGGCATCACTGCTTCCAGGTTCTCTTTGTTTACATAATTTAGCCGGCAACAGAAAACATCTCGCTCTCTCTCTCAAAAGAGTCCCCAAAGTACACACACATACTCATATGCACAACTTTCGAAAAGAAAGATTGCGAGCAAATTCTCTCTCTCAAAACATGCCCGATGCTACCCGTTCCCAGTCAACAGTCAATAGTATTCGCGCCGTTTTTAGAGAACGATTTTTGTGTTCACGTGCGCGACCACGGAGATTCAAATGAGCATTCCGCATCATCTCGTGTTGTTAGCGTCGTCGTCGGGCGCAGGCGGTTGCCTTGGTAGCCTTGGTTGCTCTACATCATCTCCCGATTCTTCCCGTTTTTTTCTGATAATATCGTAGCATCCAAAACGGCGTCGTCGTCATACTCGCAAGTGTTTGTTGGTATTTGTGCAATTGATCCGTACCGAAAAGATAAAAAAGAGTGCCGTGTATCAAAACAAACCATTCATTCGAGAGATCGCCGTCCGTCCGGTTGTAGGATCTGTAATTTCGCGTGGAAGTTTTCGTTGAATTGCACCATATAAATACCGCAAAAGAAGCCACTAAGTAGTAACCAGCAGTCACTAGCGACTGCGGGATATGCGGATGTGTTTCTGCAATTTTGTTTTCGGTGTGTTATGCCATGAATATTTGTGCGTCTCTGTCGGTCGGTCAAGTATTTTTTGGATCAATTCGCGTGGCGCTTATCAGTGAGAGCGAGTGAGCAGTACCAGTAGCAGTGGACGTGGATTAATCTGAATGTCCACTGTTGGAAGTTGTACCAAGTGATTAAATCAAATGATTCTGCTGTTAAGCTTTTTACAGTGCTTTTTTTCTTGTGTCTCGCATACGAGATATGTCAGCAAAAATCTTCTGTGTGACGCAAATAGAGTGAATTTCTTGTGTATTCAATGTTTAGTGCTTCTCGTGGTGTAGTGTGATGATATCATAAAAGAAAAGATAATCACCGTTTGATAGAAGAGATAGACGGAAGTGGAAGAAAAGTTCGTACCTACATCGAGTGTGAGTAATAATCGTTTGAAAAGGATTTCAACACAAAAGCGACTTGAAAAGAAGATAAACTGCAAATTTAAACAAACACGTGAATGATTCGGGGTATGATGGTGATACACACATCGTAAACACAGCATCGTGCCGGCCGCACTGTCACTGCTATGGATTTACGAGTTACGTGTTCCATTTATTTTACTTCTAGTCGCTCTTTAAGACATTTAAGATAATTGTTATTTATTGTTCGGTTTGAATAATGCACAAAGCTTACGAGATTTAATAATTGGGATGTCAAAAGTTGTAGTGGAAACAAAATTTGAGGTTGAAAAATTTCGACAAGCGTTTATGGGTTTTCAAAAGCACGATTTGATTATACACTGATAAACAAGTGACCCTTTTCTCGAAATCAAGCATAATTTTTCAGATAGAATTGAAACTAAAAATTGAATAAAAATTAGTAATAAAATGAATAAAAAAAAATGAGTAAATAAAAATTTACCATGAACTTTATGAAAATTAGGTGAAAATTTAACTCAAGACAAGTTTAGTTTTCAAATTTAGCCTAAAATGTTCGGTTGATTCTAAAATTTGAATATTTATTCTGCAACTTGACAGATTTGAAAAGTCAGAAAAAATAGAAAATAAAACAATAAAATATTGAAGTAAGAAACACCTTTATTAGACCTTATATAGGAATCAGTCATTAATATTTGCAAATCTTCGAGTCAATTCAAATACATTATAATAAATGCTGATAAAAATCCTAGAGGAATTTAAGGAGAACTTCATGAAACTATCTCCACTGAGAAAAAGAGACTCTGTTTTAGGTGTAAAACTTTTTTTTTGACGGTGGAAGCGTAGCTCAAACAATACTATGATAGAGGAGGAAGAAAATATAGAACACTGGGTAATAGTAGACCACTATGTACAAAAGAAAGCCTTCGGGGAAAGCTAGAGGAACCAAAATGATTAGGAGTTAGCTTACAGGATAATTTAAAGGATAGTCACCAGATTTTTTTAAAGTTTGTCAAAAAATTTCAAGTTTGTTCAGAGTTTAAGACATCTTTACCTATGGAGCGGAAAAAGGAAAGATTAAAAAAAAAGCTTTTAAGTAGATCTACAGAGGAAGTTATTAGAAATTTTAACAGATATTTGAAGTATATAAAAAAATCTGCTTGAAGTATTTCTGAAAATTTATCAAAAGATGAGAGTGAGATCCCAACCACATACGAGGGAATATCTTAGAAAACAGTCATTACGATTGTCTGAGTAAATCTGGAAAGATCATTCTAAGAACTGGGGACAACATTTTACAGCAAGTCCATTAAAGAATTAGACGATGTGTACAATAGCAGATCAAAACGATCAAGAAAAAATGGTCACATGTAGTTTTCTAAAAGTGCAAAGACAAACTAGGTCATTAGAAAATTTATTAGAAATTGGTTCACAAAATTTATTTTGAGGACGTCTATTAGAAGGTTTATTCCTGGACTAAAGACCATGAAGATTTCTGTGTAGCTGAATCAATTTTTCATTTGGAAAAATAAAGCTTTTCACACAACAATTGAGTTCTCTTTATTTGTTTACGAATACAAAAGACTACGAACTACGAATATGAATAGGTCTTCCAATACCATTTAGAAAATTATGATATCATAAGACTATCCCTAAGAACGCAGCGAATATGAAACTGCTGTAAAGATTTTTTTATAAATTATTGTTTGAAATAATATTTGAACAAGTACCACTCAAAAAAATAAGGTGACAAGGTAATTCAAACCAGCCAGTTTGGTATAGTTAATAAATAAAAAATTTGAAAAATCGGAAGCATAAATCACACAAAATGAAGAATAGATGGTAACCGCCATAACTTGGGATAATACATGAGTATATGCGATGAACTGAATCCATCCATTTA